>PVHT021183661.1:8881748-9038149 GCA_004024745.2 Catagonus wagneri
CTTCCTGATGGGAGGGAGTGATGCCTGCTCACTGGAAGGTGGGGTTGATTCCTCTCCCTCTGATGGGTGGAACTTTGTCTCTGGATGAGATTAGAGGCTGGCTGTGTGCCTGAGAGGTCTTTAGGCAGCCTGTTTACTGATGGGTGGAGCTGTGATCCCACCTGAATTGTTGTTTGGCCTGGGGCATCTCAGCGCTGATGGGAGGGACCAGATTTTCCCAGAAATGGCCACCTCCAGAGAAATGCAGGCAGATGAATTTTCCAAGAGCTTCACCTCCAATGCCCTTCCCCACAACAAGCCACAGTCAGCCCTGTTTTCCCAGGAGATCCTCCAAGAATTGCAGTCAGGTTCCACCTGGATTCCTATGGGGACTTTGCTTTGCCCTGGGACCCAGTTCACGTGAAAGTCTGTGTGTGCCTTTCACGAATGGGGTCTCTGTTTCCCCCAGTCCTGTGGAGCTCCTGCACACAAGCCCCGCTGGCCTTCAATGCCAGATACTCTGGGGGCTCTTTCTCCCTATGCCAGATCCCCAGGCGTGGGGATTTGACGTGGGGCTCAGAACTCTCAGTCCTGTAGCTGAGTTTCTGTGATACAGTTACTTTCCAGTCTGTGGGGCTTCCCACCTGGGGGGTATGGGTTTGCCTCTAACGTGTAATCGCCCCTCCTTCCTCTTGATGTGGTCTCCTCTTTGTCTTCTGGAGCAGAATATCTTTTTTCGAAGTTTCCAGTTCATTTGGTTGAAGGTTGCTTGGCATTTGGTTGTAGTTTTGTTGTTTTTTGGGAGAGAAGTTGAGCTCCAGTCCTTCTAATCCACCATCTTAATCCAATCTCTATCTAATTCTTTATATTTGTTGTCATGAAAGTATTATCCTAAGTTTTAAAATTGTATGACTTCTTAAACACAGTGTTAGTTTGGAAGAAACTAAAAAAGAACTTCTCAAATAGCTGAACAGGATGAGTTGAATGATCTGTCTCCTTTCAGAAATTTTGTTTTCAATTTCAAGGGTGATGCATGCTTGTTTAAAAGGTTTCATCTTTTTAAATTAAAAACATTAAATTTTTCTTTGCTCAACCTTGTGCAGATTTATTTCCCCCTTCATAGACAACCTAATACCTACTACTTTGGTTTGTATAGTTGATAAGTTTTTTACCATTCATCCTTCTTTATATATGTATGTACATATATGACATTGTACCTGTTTTATATTTATTTCATAATTTAAATAGGTATAAGTTATTCAGTCCAAAGGAAGTAAAGTATAATGTATTTACCATTTATGTTAGCCACTGTAATAAATATGCAAGTTGCTACCACACACACACTTACACAAATACATATATGTTTTGTATAAGAATTTATGTTTCCTGGAAATGTACTTGCTGTACCAAATTATATATGAGTTTATATATAATGATTGATAATAATGATTGATATTTCATTATGTGTACATTAATTTAGAAAAAACTAATGTGTTTTTAAAATCATTTTGTTTCATCCATGTAAAGTTTTATTTCTTCATGTATTTGCTTTCATGTCATAAAGAAATTTTTAATTAATTTTCTTATAAATATACTTTTTTTTAGTTTAATACAAAATACTTTAAAATACATTGGTATGAGAGCTTTTCATCATGTACTCAATTTTGCTATGGATATTTCATTTTATCATAAGTGCAGTTAATGATTGCTGTACTTTAAATATTGTTGTCCATATTTTAATTAGAAGGTTATTTTTCTTTATAGTTTTTTTAACTTATCTTTTGATGATGTACAATTGTTGAATAAATACAGAGTTTAGCATTTTGCTGAGGAAGAAGAGAGAGGATATAGTTACTTGAAATCTCAATTTCTTTTAAGAAGGAATTTTGAGGAATATCCTTCAAGTTTTATCTATCTATCTATCTATCTACTATCTATCTATCTATCTATCTATCTATCATCTATCTATCTATCTTTAAACAGCCACCTCCACAGCATAGGGAAGTTCCTGGGCTAGGGGTAGAATCTGAGCCGCAGCTGCTGGGCTAGCCCACAGCCACAGCAGTACCAGATCCATTCTGCCTCTGCAACCTCCTCTGTAGCTTGCCTGAGCAACATGGAATCCTTAACTCACTGAGTCGAGCCAGGGATTGAATCCACATCCTCACAGACTTTGTGTCATGTTTTTATGCCACTGAGCCACAGCAGGAACTCCCTCAAATATTACTTATTCAAATAATAAACACTCTGAGTTGCCTGGAACACAGTGGGAGGAGTGTACTGTTTTGTAATAAATTAAAAGAATGAGTGAATGAATTGGATTAAATCAATGACTAGATAACTGAATATCCCTACCAAACCATATTCATTGGTGGCTGTAGCTAAAATAATCTGTCAACCACAAAATTTCTGTTCTCCTTTACTTCCAGTTAACATGGCTAAACTTTATTTCTGCGTTTTGTTTAGTTTTTTGTAGTTATATACGTCTATGTAAGTAATTTAGCCTAAGAGGAAGTAGAACATAGGCACAAAGTTTGTTAGTACATCATCTTCATTTTTTTCTCCCATTTCCATTGACTACAGCTTAAATACAGTAGAAAGCTCACATGGAACATTCAGTACCCTAGGTGAGGACAGAGCTTTGCAAAGTAGAGAATCTAGAATAGGTCTGCTTGCAAATTTAGGATGCATACGAATAGTGGGACATGACAAAGAAGAAAACATGCATATGAACAATCAATAATAACAACAACAAAACAGCACCACAGTCTTGTCACTGGGCCTTTTTGTTATAGTAGCCTGCCTTAGTGTAATACTGTAGTATCACTTTTTTAGCTTTTCAGTATTATTCCCCATTTTACTGTCCTCTACTTGAAATATCTCTAGCTTTGACTTCATGACACCACACTTTCTAATTTGCCCCTGCCTCAGTAGTTACTGCTTCTTAGCCATGTTTGCTAGCTCCACCTTTTCTGCCTAAATTCCAAGTCCAGAGCTTAGACCTTTGTGTAATTATCACTTGACTACAAATGTTCTGGCCTGAAAATATCTCGTTCTTACTTAAGGATCAAAATACTATAGCTTATGGAGATAGTGCAAAATATATTTCTAGTCTTATCCTTTGAATTCAAGATATATATATATATATATATATATGTATATATATATATATATAATTCCTTACTTAAATGTTAGTATAATATAGAACATATAAGGATGGGTTCTATAACCAACCCAGCTCTGACACTTAATAAATGTGTAATTTTTGGAAAATCACTTAACACCATAAAATCATAGTTTTTTTTTTCTTTATAATATTGTGAAAATAATAGGGTTTACCTCATATGACTATATTGATAAAGTAATGAGTTTATTTAGCCAATCTGTATATAAACCACTTAAAATTATATTTGGCAATGTAAAAAAATACTTAAGTTGTTATTTCATTTTGAATTTTTCTTGAATATTTGACTGATATCTAAAATGTATCTAATGCTGAACTTTGTCTCCAAAAGCTTCTTTTTTTCCCATCCTGCTCTGTTACAGTAAATGACAGTCAACTACCATGTTTCACAAACTAGAAAATTGAGATTCATAGGTTTACTTTATTCTGAGATATATGTATGTGTATATATATGTATATATATATAGCTGCAAGATAATTACATCTTTAAATATACATATATACACACATATATATAAATACATATAGATAGATATAGATATATCTTCAGTCAATCCACTCCACTATACCATTTTATTTTTTGTTGTTAAGATATACAGTTCTTTTCAAAAAAAATTGGAATACAGTTGACTTACAATATTGTCTTAGTTTTGGGTATGAAGCAAAATGATTCAGTTTTAAATATATATATACATGTATATAAAACTAAATATATATATATATATTTTCATTCTTTTTCAGATTCTTTTCCCATAAAGCTTATTACAGAATATTGAATAGAGTTCCCTGTGCTATAGAGTATGTCCTTGTTGGTTATCTCCTTTATAAATAATATAAAATGATTTTATGTAATATATATATAAAACTTATTTTATATAATATATAAAATTATAATAATATATAAAATAGTTTTAAATGTAATATAAAAGTTTTTATATAATATTTAATCTCAAACTCCTAATTTATATTTCCCCTTCACATTTTCTCTTTGGTAACCATAAGTTGCTTTTGAGATCTGTGAATCTGTTAGTTTCATAAATAAGTTCATTTGTATCATTTTTATTAGAATTCACATGTAAGTAATAGTATATGGTATTTGTCTTTGTCTGACTTAATTCACTTACTGTGATGATTCCCCCCCCTTGGCAACCACAAGTCTCTTTTCTATGTCTGTGTGTCTGTTTCTGTTTCATAGATAGGTTCATTTGTGCCATATTTTAGATTCCACATATAAGTGTTATCATATAGTGTTTGTCTTTCTCTTTCTGATTTACTTCACTTAGTATGAGAATCTCTAGTTGCATCCTTGTTGCTGCGAATGACATTATTCCATTTTTTTAATAGCTGAGTAGTATTCCATTCTGTATGTGTACTGCATCTTCTTTATCCATTCATCTGTTGATGAACATTTGAGTTGTTTCCATGACTTGGCTATTGTGAATATTGCTGCAGTGAACATGGCAGTGCATGTATCTTTTTGAATTACAATTTTGCCTGGATATATGTCTAAGAATGGGATTACTGAATCATATCGTAATTCTATTTTTATTTTCTTAGGATTCTCCATACTATTTTCCATAGCAGTTTTACCAGTTTGCCTTCCTAGCAACAGTGTAAGAGTACTCTCTTTTCTCCACACACACTGCAGAATTTGCTATTTGTAGACTTATTAATGATAGCCATTCTGACCAGTGTGATATGGTGTGCATTTCTCTAAAAATTAGTGGTGTTGAGCATCTTTTCATGTGCCTACTAGCCATCTGTATGTCTTCTTTGGAGGAATGCCTGTTTAGGTCTTCTGCCCATTTTTCAAGTGGTTAGTTTGTTTTTATTGTTGAGTTATATAGGTTGTTTGTATACTTCAGAGAGTAAGCCCTTGTTGGTTGCATCATTCGCAACTATTTTCTCCTAGTGCATAGGTTGCCGTTTTATTTTGCTTTGGTATGCAAAAGCTTATGAGTTTGATTAGGTCCCATTTGTTTATTTTTGTTTTTATTTCTATTTCCTTGGGAAATAGACCTAATAAAAAACGTGCACAATTTACATCAGAGAATGTTTTACCTGTGCTCTGTTCTAGGATTGTCAGGGTTACTGAGGTATAATTTCCATGGGATAGACTTTAACATTGTGAATGTAAATTTATGTAAACTTTGATATATTTATACAGACATGTAGCCACAACCACAATCAAGATAGAGAATAGTTCCATCATCTACTTTTTGCCCCCTTTTCATCAATTTCCACATCCCTAATTTCTCTATGTGCTAGACAAACACTGATCTGTTTTCTCTTTCTGTGGTTTTGCCCTATCCAGTATGCTACATAAGAGGATTCATAAAGAATGCATTTTTTTTGAGTTTGGCATCTTTCACTTATCATGATGCTATTCAGATTCATTCACAGTACCCCCTTCTTTATCCCTGAATATTATTTAATTTTATGGATACACCACATCTTGATTTGGGGCGTATATGTATTAACTAATATATATGCATAGCTTAGAGATATGTAGGTTCAGTTCCAGACCATTACAATAAATCGAGTATCACGGTAAAGTGAGTCATTTGAATTTTTCAGTTTCCCAGTGTGTGTTAAAGTTATGTTTATAGTGTACTGTAGTCTATTAAATTTGTATTAACATTATGCCTAAAAAACAATGTAATACCTTAGTTAAAAATACTTTACTGCTAAAAAATGCTAACAAAACTTCACTTTGCAAAAAATGCAACACCTGCAAAGCATAATAAAATAAAGTGCAATAAAATGAGATATGCATACGTAATTTTGGTAGCCTGATCCCTTTATAATTATGGGATTTATATATATAATTAATATTTTAGGAGCTTTAAAATAGCAAAAGTTAGTTTTCCAATTTGTTTCTGTTTTAATCAGAAACTCAAATGCAACTTAATTGAGTGCCTTTGCTTCAAAATATGTCATGAGATTGCAATCAAGCTTATGGTTGAGGTATCATCTGAACGCTCAGCTTGAGAGAGCTCTTGCAAACTAATTCGTGTGTTGTTTGGCAGTGTTCTTGGCAGTGTTCGGTTCTTTGTGTGTTGGTAGATTGAAATAGTCCGTTTTTCACTGGCTACTGGCAAGAAATCTTCCTTCAGTTCCTTTCCAAGTGGGACTCCCTAGAGGGAAAATCACAACATGGGATCTAACTTCCCGAAAGTGAGCAAGAGAACAAGAGAGAGAAAGCATTCAAGATCGAAGCCACAGTCCTTTTGTAAATTTATTTCGTAAGTGACATCCAATTACTTCTGCTATGTACTCTGCATTAGAAATGAATCAATAAGTTCATTCCAAACTCAAGAGGAAGAGATTATACAACAGCATGAAAACAAATTGGGAAATATTAGCAGGAATTTTGAAGGATGCCTACTATATAATACACCTTATTTTAATTAGCATTTGCGTAGAGTATCATTTTATATCATTCTACCATACCTATATATGTCTTAATAATACAAGTTAGTATTTTGGAGACAACATAGAGTTGGGTCTTATGTTTTACCTGGTCTGAGTAATTTAAATGCATATTTTTGAGCTATTTAAATTCATCTAGTAACAGCAGGGCTCAGGAAATTATACCTAATGGTAAGATAGCATAATAATAACAGATACACTATTAATATGAATATTCAAACTCTGACACCACAGAAAATTGATCCCTCTCTCCCAAATAGCATGGAAAGTTTGAGCATGTGTGAAATCATAAAATGAAACAGTATAGTTGTTAGAGCTGATCATGACAGAATGCAGGTTGATATGTGATTAAAATACTAAGATGGAGGAAATTTTAATATTGACAGTGCATGGAATACACACAATTTTCTATGAGCATGGGTCTATCATTACACTTCATTTGCTGTGAAATGGCTTCCTTGATTAGAAGTAATGCTGTGTAAAATAACATAATGGTGGATAAGCCATTTTGTAAGTCGAAGGATGGTACAGCTTTGGCAGAGGAAGCCTGTTCAGGAAGACAAATCTGTGTCCAGAGTAAGTGTATATTACAGGAAGAACAAAACAATATTGTCTCTCCATTATAGAGATTCAGTATAATCAGTCTGTGATCAGATAGCTAGCTGATCTCCTTGGGGGAATGCTGGTGAACTGGGAATTCAGTGCAGGACACTGCCTCTGGCAGATTGGGCAGCAAGCAGCAGTCACAGCCAAGTGGACACTGGTGATTCCAATTCCATGTTGCTGAGTCCATGCTTAGTCTCCACCCCTGCCAACACGGTCTCTTTTTTCATGATCCCATTAGGAAGTGACAGAGGTGACTGGGAAGAGAGGCTGATTGATATCCACCAAATGGGTCATCTCGTCCATTTGAGTATTAAAATATTCCTCTGCTGAGATTAGCCTTTGATGAACATTCACATGGGATGCTGTTATGACTTTGTTAAATGGAGCACAGGGTACTTAATAGTGAGCCATATTCAATGACAGAGTACAAGAGAAGCTGAAATATCCTGAATCGTATAGCCCAAGTATGAGAACAGCTTGCAGAACTGCCTGGATCTCTTTTAGGGGCCTGTTTTTTTTTGTATGTCGGGATACAAAATCTGTAAAATTTACTTGTGATGATTTATGTACACCTATAATTGAAATAAAATCCATTAAGGAAAAAAAAAAAAAGAAATACCTTTGAAAAATTAAAAACTTGGGCCACTCTAAAAAAAAAAAAAAAAAGGGAATATGTTGCCTCCAATATCCAAAGTTCACTAGGCCTCTGTTTTGGTTGTGGGAGTAGTGGTTACAACTGTTTATCCTTTGCCAAAAAGGAATATTTCAACATGACTCAGATCACTGAAGTAACTCTTTCTGTTAAATCTATTTCCCACCCACTGACATGCAAATGTCTTGCCCTTAAGTATGGAGCAGCTACTGCTTCTTGCTCACTAGGTCCAGTCAGCGTGCCATCAATGTAATGGACCGGTGTGATTTCTTGTGAAAGGGAAAAGCTGATCATGATTCTTACAAACTAAATTATGACTTGGGACTGGACAGTTGGTATACCTCAGGGGAATGACAAAGATGGTGTATAACTAGCCTTGCTAGCTGAAAGAAGACTATTTCTGGTGGCCTTTATTGGCAGTATGGAGGGGAAAAAAAAAACACAATTTCCACATGAACAGTTGCATCAAGTACCAGGGGATGTATTAATTTGCTCAAGCAGTGGAACCACATCTGATAATGCAGCTGTAATTGGAGTTACCACCTGGTTAAGCTTCTGATAATCCACTGTCATTATTTAAGATCCCTCTGCTTCTGCAGAGGCTGGATAGGCAAGTTGGATGGAGATGTGACAGGAATCACAACCTGTACATCTTTCAAGTCCTTGGTGATGGCACTAATCTCTAAAATCCCTCCAGGAAAAGAGTACTGCTTTTGGTTTACTGTGTTCCTAGGTAGATGCGATTTTAGTGCCTTCCACTGGTCTTTTTTTTTTTTCTTTACCATAGTAGCCCTTTCTCCATAGATCAGGGAACCTATGTGAGAATTTTGCCAGCTGCTAAGCATGTATATTATAATTTTGCATTCAGAAGTGGGGAAATAATGGTACGGTAAGTTTGCGGATCCACTGATCCTACTATGAGACGGACCTAAGCCAAAACTTCATTGGTGACTGCCCTCCATGAGCCCCTAATTTAACTGGTGGACTAGAGTGATATGTTGGATCTCTTGGAATCAGTGTCAGTTCACAGCCAGTGTCCACTAGTCCCTGAGTGTCTGGTTATTTCCTTTTCTCCAGTGCACAGTGATCCTGGTAAGAGGCTACAGGTACATTTGGAGAAAGCTGGAATAGTTAGACTTTTGTTCACTTCATATAGGACTTTTATGCTTACACACATATCAAATGAGAATTGAATAGGCTTCCTCTCTGTTTCAGTTCTAGGAATGCTGTGATCCACTAGCCAATGCCATAGATCTATGTAAGGCAGACAATTATCATTGCTGCTTTGGCTCTGCTGTCCATTCGGGTAAACACATCTACCTTGCCTTTGGTGACTGAGTCCTTACATTTGGTCCCTGTTACCTCAGAATCCAATTATTCCTATTGCATTCAGGTTTCTTAATTGACTGGCTGCAGTTATCACCCTAAGGTCTGGCCTGCAGAAAAGAGCAGTCACAGGACTCCTCAAGGATTATGTGGCTCCCCTCACAAATATATTTCTTTTCTATTTTTCTTTCTTTCTTTTTTTGGCATATAGAGCTCCTGGACCAGGGATTAGATCCAAGCTACAGTCATGTCACAGCTGCAGCAACATCAGATAGTTAACCTACTCTGCAGGGCCAGGAATCAAGACACACATACTAGCACTCCAGAGACACTGCCATCCTGTTGGTCTACAGTAGGAGCTCCACAAAGATATTTCTCATGGTACTGATGAAATATGTTTTCTAGTTCTCCCAGTGTGGTCAAACAAATCTTAAATGACAAATACACTCTAACATTCCAATCTCCCTAAGCCTTTGAATTCTTTCCTATGCGTTGAACCAAGGCAGTTCCATCATTCCTAACTCACTCACTGTGGCCCAGCTTCCGGTGTATATTTCAATCTAGCAAACACTTTATTAGAGCTTCTTTTTGACTCCCAGTGTTAAATGCAGAATCTCTGCTTAGTGATTTCAAATTTAGCTAGCTAGCAAGCCAACCATCCATCGATCTGTATTATGAAGGGAATATATATAAGGAATTGGCTCATGCATTATAGAGCCTGGAAAGTCACTCAGTTCAACTTGTAAAAGCTGCAGGCCCAAGAAAGTTGCTGGTATAGATCCAGTTCAAGTCCAGAGGTCCAGGAGCCAGGAGAGCTGAAGGTCTAAACCTCCATCCAAATGCGGAAGAGCAATGTCCTAGTTAATTCAGTCATGCAAAGTGTGGACTCTTCTTTCCTCAGCCTCCTTCTTCTTCTTCTTTTTTTTCTTTTTAGCCCTCACAAGATCGATGCCCATCAGGGAAAGCAATCTGCTTTACTCAGCCTGCAGTCTAAAATGCTAATCTCAATCTGAAACAAATTCATGGGCAGACCCAGAAATAATGATTAGCCAGATATCTGGGTACTCAGTGGCCTGGTCAAGTAGACAAATGAAATTAACCAATACATCCTTTTTAGAAATGCAACTAATTTAATAGCCCAATTTCTCAGCTCTCGGATAGTCTCCAGAAAACTATGATAGTGTTGTTCATCTTTCTGTTGTTGTTCTTGTTGTTATTTCAGGAGCACTGTACTTTCCTAGTTTTTTATAGAAGAGGTGGCAGAGGAAATGCCAAATTTATCTTTTAAATGCGTATATGCTCTAATGGCATGCTCCTGTTTACAGTCATCTAGGGGTTTCTAATTGAACTTAATAGAAAATTCAAACTTGTTACCTTGGTCCTGAATGATTTCTATCTGGCCTTCTTCTCCTATCTCTCTCTCTTTTTTTAACCATTCTTTTTTCTTCTTACTCAGCTCTAATACATTGTACTACCTGCAGTACACTATTAGGTCTTCAAATATGTGGAAATGTTTATCACCTGATGGCTCTTATACATATTGTTCTCTCTCAAATTCTTCCTCTCAGATTTTAAATACAATTATTGATTCTGAATACTTACAATTAGTTTCTAGTTTAAATATCATCCTAAAAGACGTAAAAGATTTTATGTCTGTGCCATGTTGTTTCCTTTAGAGGATAATTTCTAATAATTACATTTCCTTTGATGTGAATACTTAATGTGTTTGCTTTCCCAAAACAAGCATCTTGGGAATTGATAACAATTCCATTTTCCTCGATGTTAAAATGTCATGCTCTTGAAGAATTTTCCAAGTATAATAGGACGTTTACAAATATCTATTGTTTGCTTTGGTACGCATGAACCTTGTCATTTTTGAAATTCTAATGTTATAGTTGCTGGTTTCGTTGGAGTCAAGGCTGATGTTGAGGAAAATTACTTTCCTACAGGATGAGTCAGCATAAAGATTAACTTAAAAGATCACACAACATGTGGTGGTATCACTTTTGTTTTCTTTTACCATTGACATAGTTTTTTTGTAATCCCATATGCTTAGAACTGTTAATTATTCTGTCTTACTTTAAGGTATCTGTTGTGTCTTTTTATAATCTATGGATTCTCAGAGGAAAACTCAAAAGGCCAGAGGTAATATTAACAAAATACACACTATATGAAAAATTATGAGATATTGTGCAATGTAGATTGCATGAAAGATATTCCTATACTAATCTCATCTGTTCATCAAATGTATCTTTTAAAACGAGCCCACCAAATTATTTGTACATTTACTTGTCATATTCTCCATTTGTTTAATGATTTTTAATAACATTTAAATGAGGCAGAATATCCTTAACAGTGTTATGTTTTGTATTGCTTGACATTGTTGTATTTGCACTGTTTGTAAAACCCTTTGCTCTTACTTAAACTTCTTTGTTTTAATTTAAAACTTTTCCAATTAGTAGTTAAAAGAGTGTATATCTTTTGTTCAGGCAACATCCAAAATTATGTTTCAAGTCCTGAGATTTATCCTAAATTCTAGGTTCTGCAATTGCACCCAAAGTTGAACACTTAAAGGCTTGAAGACTTTAGACTTCAGAAAAATTTTCTTTTTCTTTCTAAATACTTTCTTTCTTGTTGTTATTCATTTCTTATAGTACCACTTTATTTTCTCGCCCTTCTCTAGCTTCCAAAATGCATGAATTTGGGAATTCATTCAGAATTTATTTTCCTTTGTTTTAATTATCCTCAATTTGTACATTGTTTTAATAGTTTTAATCCCATGTCAATCTTACTGGTAAACATCTACAACTCTTTACCTCCACTACCGTAGAATATGAGGTGATCTCCATTGCTTATCTAGACTTATGTCTCCTCAATTGCTTCACTTCCTCAAAGTTATTTTACTTTCAAGATATTTAAAAATTCTGCCTGATTATTCAGAACTGTTTTGAAAAAGGCACTCAAGTTTTCCTTTAGTTTGCTAAATAAATATAAACATTTCCAAAGCCCAATATATCTGCATTATGAAGCTTATCTCACCTGTGTATTTTAGACTACCTCTCTTAAAAACTAGTATACAACCATCTTAATGGCAAAGGGGAGATTATGATTCAAAAATGCAGTCCAATATAAATGAATTGAGAATCAATTCTTTGAAAAGACCCAGTTTCAATAAGTAGTGTCTACTTCATTTTTCTTATAAAATAACTGAAATCTTTTATGTTTTCCACATTTTAATGAAGGGCAAGTTTATACTAACAGTTAAGATTCATTTAGCCTGTGGTACACATACTGTTCGATGTGCAAAGTGCTTTCTATAACTATATCATTCATTTCTTATAGGATTTCTGTAGGATTAAGAACTATTGGCTCTTTCCACCTTACAGATGAAACCATGGTTTCAGAATTAATTTCAACTCCCTTTTAATAATATGTTGCAGAGTGAGAATTTAAATTCAGTTATTTTTACCACAAAGCAAATAATTGTAATAAAACCTACTATGTCTTAGAAAACTTGTTAAACTTTAGCTTTTTTAAACTTTTTATTGTAGTTGATTTATACTGTTCTGTCAATTTCTGCTGTACAGCAGAGTGATCCAGCTATACATTTGTGTACTCTCTCTCATATTATCTTTCATTGTATTCCATCACAAGTAATTGGACAGAGTTCCCTGTGTTATACAGCAGGACTTCATTGTCTACCCACTCTAAATGTAACAGTTTGCATCTATTAACCCCAAACTCTCAGTCTATCCCACTCCCTCCACCTGCCCCCGAACCTGACAACCACAGTTCTGCTGTCCATGTTTGCAAGTCTGTTTCTGTTCTGTGGATAGGTTTTCCTGTGCCATGTTTTAGATTCCATATGTAAGTGACATCATATGGTGTCTTTCTTCTTCTGATTGACTTCACTTAGTTTGAAAACCTCTATTTCCATCCATGTTGCTGCAAAGGGCATTATTTTGTTCCTTTTTATGCCATTGTGTATATGTACCACCCCTTTTTTTTTTTTGGCCTTTTAGGGCCGCACCCACAACATATGAAAGTTCCCAGGCCAGGGGTCAGATTGGAGCAAGGTCGCCACCAGCATAAGCCACAGCCACAGCAACACAGGGTCTGAGCCGCATCTGAAACCTACACTGCAGCTCACAGCAATGCTGCATCTTCTCTGAGTGAGGCCAGGGATCGAACCTGTATCCTCTTGGATACTAGTCGGGTTCCATAACAACTGAGTCACATAGGGACCTCCAATATCTTCTTAATCAGTTCATCCGTTGATGAATATTTAGGTGGTCTTGGCTATTGCGAATAGTGCTGCATGTACATAGGGGTGCATGTATCTTTTATGAATGAAAGTTTTGTCTGGATATATGCCCAGGAGAGGGATTGCTAGATAATATGGCAATTCTATTTTTAGTTTTCTGAGAAACCTCCATACTGTTTTCCATACTGGTTGTAACCATTTACATTCCCACCAACAGTGCAGGAGGTTTCCCTTATCTCGCACCCTCTCCAGCCTTTGCTTTTTGTAGTCTTATTAGTAATAGCCATTCTGACCGGTGGGAGGTGGTACCTATTGTACTTTTGATTAACATTTCTCTAATAATTAGTGATGTTGAGCATTTTTTCATGTGCCTGATGGCCATCTGTTGGAGAAATGTCTGTTTAGGTTTTCTGCTCATTTTTCAATTGGGTTATTTTTTGCTGTTGAGCTGTATGAGTTGTTTGTATATTTTGGAGATTAAGCCCCTGTCAGTTGCATCATTTGCAACTATTTTTTTTTCCCATTCCATAGCTTGTCTTTCTGGTTTTTTTTTTTAATGGTTTCCTTTGCTGTGCAAAAGCTTGTAAGTTTGATTAAGTCCCATTGGTTTAACTTTTTAAATGTCGTATTATCTAATCTGGCTAATAAAACTCTGCCAATTTAAGTTTAGAGATGTTAAGGAATTGCTAGTATTTGTGCAGGAATAAGGTGTCATAGTTGGAATTCAAGCACAGGTCTTGTGAGTCCTAGGACTCTAGGCCACATCCATTACTCAACTCTGTAGTTTTGGCTACCTTCAGGTAGACCCATGATTATCTCTCTACTTTTTTTTTCCCCCACTAGCTTGGAAGACTCCACAACTGTGCAGCTTCTTTAAGTAGTGCACTGAACTTATTTTGAAAGTCTCTAATGACGAAAAATTGGGAGAAAAAGGTGGGGGAGGGAATGGGATGGTAGGGGAGTCTGGGGTTAATAGTTGTAGACTGTTGCCTCTGGGCTGGAAAAACAAGGAGATCCTACTGTATAGCACTGGGAACTATGTCTAACCACTTGTGATGAATCCATATATGTATGTGTAACCCTGTCACCACGCTGTACAGCTGGGTATAATGGAAAAAAATAATAAAAATTAAAAAAAAATTTTTCAAAAAAAAAATTGGGAGGAAAGTTTGTGGTGGGAAAGTGTTGGTTTCCTTTTCCCTAATAACTTTGCCTGATATTTGGATTATAAACCTTAATTTTTCCTGAATTTCAAAATTTTACAATCTAACTCACTTGAAATCTTTGCATGTTTCCAGTGATATTTATATTTCCATAAGAAAGTGAACATTCCGTTATGGGAAAGGATTTGAAAAACATCCTAGGTATAGCTTTGTCTATCGTATTTGGGGAAGAATTGTACTTTATACTGGGTTTCTTATGTCATGTGTCCTAACATGTATAAGGTGGATTTCTTGTTCACACATGCTTGCATTTACTCAAGATTTTGGTTTTTCAAGAGGCATATATCAATTGTTTGGCATTCTGTTGGCCCTGTACAGAGGATTATGGAGATTAAATAATATAGTTTTGAGACAAATTCAAACTAAAGGTATAGAGAATTGGAGTTAAAGTTGCTAATTCTTGGATGCATAACCTATTTTTTTAAAGTATATGAGACATATATAACTATAAAAGATGGGAAGGCAGAATTAGGTAAGATAGACTAAATAGGAAAAGAGGCATTAATAGAAAGTGGGAAAATATATAAATGATTATTGTTATAATGATGTGACATTCTGAAATGGATAGAAGAGAAAAATTTGCAAGAGGTCCATAAAAATAGCATCACAGTAATCTCATGTGCATTTTTATATCTCCTATACAAGGTATTTTAAAAACATATATTTAGCTCTATTGCTGTCAAAACACTACTAATGAGATCAAGATCTTGAGTGCCAGAATTTTACAAAAGCACTGCTGTTTAGGAATAGGACAACGGTCACAAATAATTTTGAAGTGAGAGTATGGGTTAAGTAAACCAAAGATGCCATCACAACTCAAAAAAATAATACAACCTTCATGAATCACGATTTCAAAAATACTCAATTCATGTTCAAAATGACCATTATAATAGATTAATAGTCATTTCATTTCAATACTCCATATGAACCGTATGTGAAGAAATTTGATATAATTAGTAATCAAGAAAATTTTCAAAATAAAATGAGAGCTAGTACTGGTAGAGTTATGACATAATTAGCATATTCATTTCTGCATAGCATGTCTTACCAAAAACCATTAAGCTTAATCTTTGACATCCTCTACGTTTATGAATTTATCTTAGTAAAATAATTCAAAAGAAAAAAATCCACCAGCAAGAGTAATCACACTGTAATTTCTAACTTACTATGTGTGGATTATAATATGGGTTGGAGTTATTTGAAACTGAACCAGCACAGCCTACGTGTTACATAATGACTTTTTGCCAAGATAGGGCAACTATGATTTCTAGGGCAACCATGACTTTAAATAGCTTTTTAAAATTTTATATTCTTGTGACACCGGAAGCCAGTTTATTTGTTGATAAATTTCACCTGACATAACCAGTTTGAGAGTTTGGCTTTGTTATCTGACCAGAGGAACATAAAGGACCTCGTTACAAACTATATAAACTCTCTGAAACCAAGATACATCACAAAAATCTTGGCAGTTCAGTTTGGAGGTCGAGCTGGTACTGGTGTGATTAGGAATGAACTTCAGGGTCTGGCACCTGGTATCTCTTGGATTCCCAGTGTTGTACTCTATCCTTTTAAAGGCCTCATGTGAGTTATTCTCTAGGGAATTATGCAAGATTTGCAGTTATTCAAATCTGTAATTTTTTTGCAATATATATGGAATATACAGAAAGTACAACAAGTTCAAAATTGGTATAAATGCCTCAGTAGGGTGATAAATTAAATTACATATTTTATTTTAAAAATAGAAGTTTTTACTATAATGTTGAGAAAAGCTATTGCTAAAGGATGATCTTACTACATACATTTAAACTATATACAACAGTGAAATCACACATTCAAATTCTGTGAGGGTAATGCTTATCATTGTTCTAAAATATGGTTAATTTCTATTTATGCTACTGATCTTTACACTGAATGGAAAAAAAAATTAACTCAAATTTTAATGTACCTTGAAGATTTGTTGATCTACTTTGAAATGGAACATATTCAACTTATTAACAGCCAATATAGTGGTAACAAGGAAAGGCATCTCTTACCTAAAATTTTGTGCAATGAAGTAATGGAAGACATTCTGTGAAAACTGGTTCTGCCCAGGGTTTTTTTTTTTTTTTTAATATGTATTATTACTACCTTTCTAAGTGATGGGTTTTTAGCTATCACCACCTAAGGGAATTCATAGTACACCAACAGAATAAAAGCATTTCCTTCTGATTTTTCTTATTTATCAATTACAAAATATTCCCAACCCTTATGTCCAGAAAGAAAAGTCTTCATTAACTACATGTATGTACTCAGTTGTTTTCATCTTTTTACTAATGAATTCAAAATATTCCTTCCCAACATCAAAAGATGTTGGTTTCAACATCTTTTGTCCTAGAAACAATAGTGTAAAATAGTCCATAAATGGCTTTCATTGCTTTCTGTTGAATGGGACTTTTATAAACTATCTTAAGAATTCAATGATAACTATTGGATGATGTTACCGTGGAAGTTTCTAACATATATATTATTATTTATTATTTTTGACTTTAATATGAAATCTCTCTACCCAGTAGTTGCATAATTTCTCTTAGAAACTGAGTAAATGAATTCACATTTTAGGGAAGTCATAGGTAGTAGTATCAAAAACTTCAATTTACTATCCAATTGGTTTTTCAATTTAATCCTTTCATAATCCTTTTTATGAACATTACATATGCAAATAGAGAAGCATTAGAAGGAAACACAGAAAAACAGGCTCCGTATTTTACCTCAGTGGAATTGTTAAAACAAATAATTTTTGAAAATAATTTATAGTAGTGTTGATAATAATGATAGCCAATATTTTGAGTGATTATTTTGTGTTAGGCACTGTTTTAACTATTTTCCATGCATTGAATACATTTAACAATGGAGGAAGCTGAGACCTAGAGGACAAAGCATACATGCAAAAGGGTAAAGGCAATAAGGAGAATATGCAAAAAAGAAAACCATAGATATGGATAAAAAGGTTTTTTGTAATTTAAAAATGCTTCAGCTTTATCAAGGTTATAATTGTCAAAAAATACTTTAAGACAGTTAAAATGTGCATTGTGATAAATTGATATACATACGCATTGAGAGAGAATTTCCCTTAACTTGTTAATTAACACATGTATCATCTCACATATTTAGCTTTTTGTGTGTGTGAAAACGTTCAAGTATTACTCATTTAGCAAATTTCAGTTAATACAGTGTATCAACTGTCATAGCCTTATTATATAGTATATCTTCAGACATTGGTCATCTTATTCCTGGAAGTTTGTACTCTTTTAGCAACCTCTCCCTATCTCACCCACACTACAGCCCCTGGCAACCATTATTCTGTTCTCTGGTTATATGAGTTATGACTTTGACCTTTTTTCTTAGATTCCACATATAAATTTTTCCATGCAGTATTTACTTTTTACTCTGTCTTAGTTCACTTAGCATAATGCCCTCTAGATTTATCTATGTTGCCACAAATGGCAGGATATCTTTTTTCCCCAGGGTTGAAATAATATTCATATATTCATATATATATATATATCCATATATTCATATACATATTCATATATATATATATATATATACACATATATATATATATCTCACAT
Source organism: Catagonus wagneri (assembly GCA_004024745.2). NCBI lineage: Eukaryota > Metazoa > Chordata > Mammalia > Artiodactyla > Tayassuidae > Catagonus > Catagonus wagneri. The sequence goes on from PVHT021183661.1 coordinate 8,900,026, forward strand.
CGTTTTGATCCAGTCATCTGTAATGACAGACTTAGGTTGTTTCTGTGTCTTGGATGTTGCAAATAATGCTGCAGTGAACATGAGAGTGTAAAAGTCTCTTCAAAGTTCTGTGTTTATTTCCTTTGGCTCTATATGCAGAAGTGGTATTGCTGGATCCTATTTTAGTGCTACTTATAATTTTTTGAGGAACTTTGATACCACTTTCCATGGTGGCTACACAACTTTACATTCCCACCTTCCCACCGGTAATGCTCAAGATCCCTCTTCTCCATATTTCTTGTTAGTCTTATGATATCTATTCTAACAGATGAAGGGCATATTTTGTTGCAGTTTGATTTGCATTTCTGTGGTGATTATTGATGCTGAGCACCTTTACATGTTCCCGTTTAGCATTTATATATCTTTTTTGGAAAACATCTATTCACTTGCTCTGCACTGCACATTTTTTAATCAGAGAGTTTGGTTTTTAGTTGTTGAGTTGTGTGAGTAATTTATATATTTTGGATATTAACCCTCATCAGATATATAATTTATAAGTATTTTCTCCATTCCATAGTTTGATTTTATATTTTGTTGATGGTTTCCTTTGTTGTGCAGAAGATTTTTAGTTTGATATAGTTCCATGCTTTAATTTTGTTTCTGTTGCTTTTGCTTTTGGTGCCAGATGTGAATAGTCATTGCCAAAACTGGTATAAAGAGTTTTCTGTTATGTTTTCTTCTAGGAGTTTTCCAGTTTTACAAGTCTTTATAAGCCATTTTGATTTTAATTTTCCTATATTTTTTTGTGTCAGTTATACCTCAAATGAATTGAGAAAAAGAAAACAAATCATATTTTTTCATGATTCATATTTATAGTTCTATAACTATTTTTTCTACTCTCTACTACTTTATTCAACCATTTATATTCACTATTGCATTTAATCAAATAACCAAATTTGTCTTGTTCTGAAGAGAAACTGGAAAACGAAAAACTAAATCTTTGTAGCCATATGTTTCAGTAAACATTTTTTATCATTGTAACATTTTTTTTGCTTTTTAAATTTCCTTTTAAATATTAAAAAAATTAAATCTTTTTAGCCATATTTTTCAGTAAACATTTTATTACTGTAGAATTTTTTTTGGTTATTGAAGTATAACTTGCACACCATAAAATTCATTCCTTTTAAATATACAATTTCAAGATGTTTAGTAAACTTACCAGATGGTGCAATGTTCATCATAGTCCATCACTACAACAAATTTAAAGGTGATAAAATAAGCATACATATCTCACATAAAACATTTGAATAACTTATTAATATGTTATTCCATAATATATAAAAATAAACAACCAGTATCAAAACCACTTTAACGACAGATGTTTCCTTACTTAGGTTTTGTCTAGGAATATCAAATTTATTTATCAATTAACGCAGTTTAATATTAGTCAAAAATCTCAAAGCTGACTAAAAGTCTGAAAATATAATTTGACACATTAAAGCTACATGATTTTTAAGTTTAAAAATACAGCATAACTTTGTAACTGTGCATAACTTTTATGTTGCTAATCAAAAATCAAATCCAAGGAATTGCCATTTTGTAATTCAGAGAGATTAATTAGCTCTTACAGTATGCATTCTCTTGTTTGTGAGTATATGTGTCTGTATATAGTTACACACAGTTTATCAGTGCATAGATTCATGTAACCACCACTGCAAACTGCAATGGAGATACAGAACTGGCTACCCCTTTGTAACTTTACTCCTTACTCTGCTCTGAATCTAACCGCTAACAACTACTAATATGTTGTTCTCCATCTGTATAGTTGTTTTTCCTTTCATAAATGTTCTATAAATATCACACTGTGTAAATTTTTGAGATTAGCTTTTGCTTCATTTAGTAATTCCTTTGATTTTTTTATCCAAGTTGTTTCATGTATTGATAGTTTCTCTATTGTTATTGCGGAGTGTTATTTCATGATGTGGGTGTAGCACAGTTTGCAACCCTTCACCCATCGAAGGATATTCGGTTACTTCCAGTTTGGAGCTACTACACATGAAGTTGCTGCGAACATTTGTGTTACAGTCTTTCTTTTGTACACAGGTTTTCATTTCTGTAATATACGTTTAAGAGTCTGTTTTTAATTGTATATAGTTTCTATCAATTTTTTTCAAGCTCACTAATCATTTCTCCTGCGGTATGCAAACTTCTGTTAACCCCATCCAGTGTATTTTCCATTTTAGACATATTTTCCATCTCTAGATGATTAATTCGGGTCTTTTAAAAATATCTTCCCTATCCCTGCTTAATATGCTCAGTATTTCCTTATCTTTGGATCTATGTGGTATATTAGTAATAATAACTATTTTAATGTCTTTGTCAACTAAATCTATCATCTGTTATTTCTTGCTGTTTCTGTTGATTGATTTTTTTCTATATCATTACTGGTAATTTTTGTTCATTTTAATTGAATGACAAAAATCATGAATTTGATCGTGTTGGCCACTAGATATTTTATATTCCTATAAATATGTTTGAGGTTTATTCTTTAGTGTAGTTAAATATCCTGGCAACAGCTGATTTATTTTTTAAGATTATATGTCAGTCAGGTTTCAGCCAGAGAAGTAGTAGAACCATTAGGATGAAGGATGACTATCTAAATAGGAAATTAAGGAACTGGCTTGTTCAATTATCTGTGACTTTAAGTGATTTCTATAAGGCTATTTCTGTATCTAACACTGGAGCTCAATGTCCATAGGATAGGCAGTCTGATGAGAGGCTTAGGAGTAGCCTGGAACCCCATGAACTGGAACCTCAGAAGGAATGACTAAAATCCATGCCCCTTTTCTTTGCTTCTGACCTGGTTGAGAAAGGTACCCTGCATAAGTCAGGGCCCTTTATGTAAATAAACATATCTGGCCTAGGAGTCAGAGAAACTGAATGAAGATCCAGAGCTATGTCAGGCCCAGCTGCTACTCTGGACCAAGGAAGTGAGTCAGCAGATCAACAACAACGTGGGTGTTTGTGATAGAACGTCTGCTCCCTTGCTTGAGTCCTTCACATCTTCCAGGAGAATTACCCTTGGGGGCTTACCCCACAGGAAACCTACTAGAAAGGGAATTCTGGGAAATGGTAGAATTTCCAAAACAGCTTGATTCAGATCTAATTTGTTTTACTTCTAAAGCACCTTACTTCTGGATACTCTTCCCAATGTGTCATGAATTCCAAGTTTTTCAACTTTAGATGAAGGTGCACCGCAGACTCCAGGGATGGGTTTCTGTCTCCTCTTTTTGGGTGATGTTGGGTAGTTTTTCACACAGCCAGGTACTGCTTACTACTCAGCTAAAACCTCGCTGGTAACCCTCTGCAGAGAACCAGAGCTCTTCCCCCAATCCTCCTTTTCTCTCTGCACTTCTATCCTATCCAATAGTTTGTCATGAGAACTTGAGCTCTTTCGGCTCCATGAAATCCTAACTCAGTCTTTGTAACTCATCCAGACTCTGCCTGGCTTTCTCCTTCCTGTTCTGTGTCCTGGGAACAGTGTTCCGTGAGTGGCGGCAATTGTTGGCTTATTTCATTTCCTTCTGCCCTCAGGGTGGTTGACCTGGTTAGCTGATGGCCAGTGTCTGAAAATGATGTGTTCATATATTTTGTTACCATTTTTAGTTGTTTTTGAGGAAAACAGGAGATCCAGTCCTTATTATACCAGCTTGACTGAAGGAGTAGTCCTTTAGATTTTAATATTTTTCTGATTAACCATTTCTAGAGAGCATAATCTTCCAGAGCTTTTTTTAACCAAGAAAAAATTATTCTTTCGTACCCCACCTATTGATAGGTCCTGAACTGCAAACTTTGTCTCCAGAGCCAGTAAAACTTCTGAAAACACCACCTTACTTTTCAGTTTTGTACTGTTGCTTCTCACCCAGCACTGTTGTAGAATTGATCTTTTTATGAGAGGAATTATGGTGAAATTGGATGTTGCTGAAATATCCGGTATCTTTTCTCCATGAAATCATCAAGCTCACAGCTGGTTTCCCTGTCCAATGGCAGTTGCCCTCTTTCTTTGCAGAACATTTCAACATCTTGTCTTTTCCATTAATCTTCCCATGGCCTCAGAGAAGAAGTGCCTGCTAATCATAAATCAACTCTATGAAGTTTTGTACTCCAAATAGCTACAGTTCCTTTTGTTTTTGTTGCCCCATCAGTTTTCAAAAATCTTTAGAATATTTTAAAATACTAATTAAAGTGGTCTAATAGTAGCACTTGTCTGCCACAACTATTCCATTTACCCAAAGGAGGAAGTCAACTGTTACTTTTTAAATTACATTTTTCTGATATTTGATATTTTTAGACAGATAAACACACCGATAATGTCATTTTTTTATATTTATAATTTTAAAAATTATTTTGTTATGACTATAGTTTTAAGTAACTCTCGTTCAAAATTGTGTTACTGGGTCATCTACACATATCTTGTGGCATCTTCATGTTGAAATTACTTTTCTACACCACAGCCATGGCAACACTGGATCTGAGGCACATCTGTGACCAATGCTGCAGCTTGCAGCAATGCCATGTCCTTAACCTGCTCAGAGAGGCCAGGGATAGAATCTCATCCTCACAGAGACAAGCTGAGTCCTTCACCCACTGAACCGCGATAAGAACTCCTTGAAATCCTTAAATAAACTTTAAGTTTTCATATTTATTTGATTTGTAGTATATTTTTAAAAATAATGTGATTCTCCTTTCTTAGTGTACGTAAATTGAGACAAAATTTTTTTGAGAAACTGCTCCGTTCTAGATGCTGGGCAAAGATACCTATATTTATTCTATCTCTGAGGATTCAAAAGTTACTTATTCCTGCTGGATACAACAAAATTAGATTAAGTTCTTATACATAAAGCATGATTTGCAGCTGTATTATAGAACAGATAAGTCAATGATACCTCATATTCAGATAGTAAATGAACTTTATTTTCAAATTTGAAAGGAGCTACAAAAATTATTCCATGTCTGAACTGCATAGACCATATGCAAAACATTATGAGATGGGTCAGGCTTAAAATATAAATTTTGATACACCAAATTGGATAAGTACTTAGATTCACAATACAACAGATTTACTTTTTGGAAGGGTGAAACTGGATAGAGGAACAAATATATTGGAGTCATGAAGAGGTGGGAAGACTGGAGTCCTGATTCTATTGTTTTCTTTTATGTGTGCTGGGGAGGTCCCTTAGTTCTTGTGAGCATTTGTAATAACTATAAAATGATTTTGACCCATGCCTTGTCCAACTCACAAGTTGTTGTGAAAAGTAAATGAGAGAGAAGATGTGAAATCAATTTATAAACATAAAAAATATATGTAATTACATTTATTGGGGAAGCTGAGTTTTCCAGACTTAGGTTTCACTTAAGTAGTGCTTTTTTAAGTTCTCATTTAGATAAGAACATTAGGAACAGCATGCTTTGTTGTTTAATATTTTAGTTGCAGATAGGGCTGATAGAAACCAGTTTTTTTCCACACTGAGTGTTTGAGAAAAATTAAACATTCACTTTTAAACATAAAATTTAGCAATGTTCTTGGCTTATTTTAAACCTCCAATTATATTAATACCATAGCTCTGAAAGTGTGTTGTGTTACCCATTTTGTTTTAGAGGCATTTTGAGCCAGAGATTGGCTATGAGAAGAGTAGGCATATATCTGTATCTGGAGTAATCATTGGGAATGAAAATTATATATTGGTACTTTTCACCAAAAACAGTTTTCAGTCTGCTAATGATGGATAGAAAAAAACCCTCAAAACTCAATATTCTTAGTTTCCTTTGAATTTGCATGGTGTATAGCCCCAAAGATCTCAATATAGGATGAACACACTTTTTTTCATGCTGGATACTATGACTTGAATCTCATAAGACAGGGCATGGTAACATGGCATTCTTCTGAATACCTTTGATCCCATTTGATAAAGAACAAATCTTCAATTTCCTGTATTTCGTATAAAAATACAGTTGACTCTGCACCAGAGATTCAGAAATCCCAAAGATAAGACAACTAGGGGAAAGCTCTCTGGCAGACTCAGCTGTTACATCTGTGCAGTGAGGAAAAGGATATATAAAAGCAGCAGAACTTACCCCTCTTACTTAAGGTGAGTAACTTAGATAAATACCATAATCAGAACAACTAAATCTTTAGCTGAGACCACACTTTTAAAACATACTATTTTTTTCTTTTTCAATATCCAACTGTACTCTCAACCAGCTATATATACAAATGGAATATAGAACTGGTTAAGAGTTGAGGTTCTGGAGTCAGCAAATACAGTCCATAATTAGACTCTGCCAACTCCTTTTTGAGGTGTTTTTTTTTTTTTTGGTCTTTTTACCTTTGTGTAGAGCCGTACCCAAAGCATATGGAGATTTCCAGGCTAGGGGTCTAACAGGAGCTTGTAGCTGCCGGCCTTCGCCACAGCCACAGCAACGTGGGATCCGAGCCGTGTCTGCAACCTTCACCACAGCTCACGGCAACGCCGGATCCTTAACCCACTGAGCAAGGTCAGGGATCGAATCCGCAACCTCATGGTTCTTAGTCGGATTCGTTAACCACTGAGCCACGAAGGGAACTCCCTAGGTGTCTTAAAGTAAGACTCAGTTTTTGTATGTGTCAAGGGGTAGAAAATGATGGCTACCTCACAGAGTTAATAAAATTGAGACTATGTTTGTCAAGTGATACATTTTAATGTATGGCATAGCCTGAAGTATATCATTGATACATGTTATTAATAATTATATGCATTATTCATATGACAATAATAAGTATTAAAAAGAAACAATATATTTGGTTTCACTGTTGTGTGGCCTTGAAAAATACATTATATTTGTTTTCAGGTTTGTGGGAATTATACTGAATCATTCAGAAACCACTGATTACCTAGGGTGTGCAGTGCAACAGTTTTTTTTTACCATTTGTAGTCTCACCCAGAGTGACTCCAAATAGTGTACTATTAAAAAGAAGGCCCCTTTGGACAAGGATTCTCCCTAGTTGTCATACATTCTCTAAAATGTATAAGAAAGTAACTAATAATCTCAGCATTTAAAAAGCCTAAGTACTAGCTCAAATAAAAGGTTTTGAGTTCGAAATGCTACAAATGGACGATGCTCATTGTTCAAATCGGTCTTGCCTTTTACCTCACTACTAAATTTCTTCATGTAATGCCTGCTGTTTTCAGAGCAACTAAGTGGACCACTGTACCTTGAACCTTATAGTCGGGTTAAACTCTAAAGGAAAAAAAAAGGCAGCTATACTCTAATACTAGTATTTTCATTCTCCTCATTCTCTGCCTCTTGATTAAAAAATGAAATGATGAACCGAGAAATTCATAAGTTCACACTGCATGAGCATAACGTTATCCTTATACAAGCCCATTCTAACTTTAAGAATGACAGTGAAATAAACATTAGTTGTCAAGGTCACTTACTATAAAAAAATAGAGATTATAAAATGAAGATGATTTGTTTAAATTCCATCCATTAAAAACCAGCTAGATGATCACAGTGTTAATTTCATAGAACAATACTTGTGCCCAATTTGTTTATCTCAATAGATAGAAATGCCCTCTGTCTTATAGGAATATTAACTGAAATAGCTCAAATAATATTAATTATAATTAAAATACAAATTTTGTAAACAGACCTTCTTGGAGTGTTTATTATATTTCTGGCACTGTGCTATTAATTGAGCATATTACTTTATCTGTGAATACTTAAACATTTCCTGCAAATAAGGACTATAATAAACTTTTGTTACTCTCTGTATAAAGCCATAAATTAAATATATCTGGCTCTATGACAAGGAAGTACAATGGAAGTTTATCTACTTTTTTCTTTTCTCCTCACTTAGACTGGGAGCACCCAAGAAAGTAGGAATGCAACTGTTTTATCTTTGAATTTTCAAGGGATGTTTTGGCAAAAATATACACTCAGTAATGTTTATTTAATGAATGAATATAAATAAGTACACTCTGGATTGATAAACTCTGGGAAATAGATTTGGTAAAATATAGGTGCTTTAAAATTCAAGGAACACTATAAAGAAATAATCACATAGATAGAACAAGGGAAAGTCTATTTAAATGCCACACAATTGACAGAAAAAAAGTAATATGAATTCAGAGAAAGAAGAATTATCATGAATCTGAGTTAGATATGGAAAAAAAGGCTCTGCAAGGTGGACCTAGAGATAAGAAATTGAGAGACTCCTGCAAGGCAGGAGAAGGCTTAGATCGACTCGGAGAACTGAGTAACTATGAAATTTTCATAACATAAGGACGAGGCTGCTGTGGATCCCTAAGTACCTGTGAAGACAAGAATGGGGAGATGAGGTTGAATGGAAACTTTAGTGTGGTTTGACCTAATGATAGTTATGTATTGGGATTTGATCAAGAATTTTCCATACAATTGTATTTAGGTAATTATTCAGTTATGTGTAAGACAGATGGAGAGAAAAATAATTTTGTGAACCTGGGAACCTATTAAAATTCTGTATTTATGATAAAAGAATCCAAGGTTAGAGGATAATATTGAAAACACAAAGGAAAGTATGGATGTAGGAGGTAATAAAAGGAAGACAAGGGAAGAGATAATGAAATAAGTTCAAAAAGATACAAATAAACTTATATTCTCATGGGAATCCATTAATAAGTTTCCTAGTAAGGAAATCTGCAAATATTTCATTCCATTCTGTAGGTTGTTTTCATATGGCTTTTATTCTTTATTTAGATAATACCGAAATACATTACAAAAAATATGTTTTAAATTATAGTCTATTATCAAACTGAACCTTTTGTCTTTTACTTCCAGTTGATGTTATTGCCCTATCCCCATTAATTGTTAGATTTTTTCCAGTTTTTAAATTATTAGAGAAAAATGAGCCTAAAATTTTTATAAGGAAAAAACCTAAACTTTAGGAAGCCAATTTTCATGTTATTTCTAAAAGAAAACTAATTACTGAACATATTCATTCCATTCAAATTTTTTGTGAATCTTGTTTATGTACCTGTATGCATGTTCATATTTGAAATATCACAGGTAACGTGACTGGAATTTTTAACGTTTTTTCCTTGAAACTTATGAGGTTTAATTATGAATTAACATAAAATGCTTAAATTAAAAACGCATTATCCTTATTTATTTTTCCTTTCCTGAAGTATTGTATCATTTATTTGAGAACACTCTAACATAATTAAAGTTCACTTCTATAACTCATATTCCTTACTATTCCAGGCATTATATCCAGTGATGCATGAGGATATATTTCAGGGACTTCTCTCTAAGTCACTTTTCAAATGTTTAAAATATTTACTTCAGAGTTTATCTCTAGGTAAAATTTTACTCTATCTAAAATGGTAGGTTCATTATGAATCAAATACAATATCTATTAAAAAGACCTATGATTTACAATTAAATGGCATCTATATCCTTAATATTGACTCTTCACTGCAGCGTTTAAAAAGCTGAGTGGCAGGACATCCCCGTATCCCACAGAGGGACCTGAGTCTGAGCCCTGACTCCTAGGGAACACATTACAACCACTAACTAATAACGAAAGTGTCTGTCAGTCCTTTTAAGTGCTCAACCACTCCCAAGATAAGAAGCAGTTATTCACAACTTAGCCTACTTGTACACTAATTTTGGTCACCGGGATACAATAAATATGTTAGTTACTATGACTGTCCCCTCTAATAATTCAACCACTCTAGCAAGTGGGAATTCCAGTCCTGCAATGGACTATGCACATTATCTCCAGATGGCAAAGATTTCTGCTTTTATTTCAAGCAATTGATTTGAAACGGAAGTCATTTTAGCGTTCTTATTAAGAGAATTCCTTGTGTTTTAATTTTTTCCAATTCGAATTCAGAGACCTCAAAAACCATCTTTGTAACAAAAATGCCAGGGATTATAATGCATCATATTTTTCTTTATTTTTTAAATTATTTTCTTTGACTTTTTGGCTACCTTTCTTCATAAGCATCAAGCATTACATTTAAACACACAGAAATAGAAAAATAAATTTCCTCTAACGATGATATTCATTTTGAATATTTGTTTAAGCCTTTGAGAGCTAGAGTTTCCTGTACATTTTGTAGTGTCAGTAACTATTAACTTCTCTTTTAAATGTATTCTTTGTCTAAGAAAAACATCATGCTCAGCCCTAATTGTACAATAACAGAGTAAACTTTATTTGTAATATTGCAGCTTCTTCAAGAGCGTCTGTATGCAAATGCCCGATATTGTACATTTTGGCCCTAGAGCCAAAATATCATTGATTTCACTAGCACCTCGAAAAGACATAGTCAAGCTGTCACACAGAAAGCATACTGGGATGCAGATAAAATATTCCTTCACAACAGTCAATGCTTGTGGCTACATAGTTTTCTGGTTGGCACATCGAGAACATTCAAGGGTTTGTGGAATTGCCTTGAGAAAGGATAGAGGGCTTCTGGGTGGCAGACAGGGACAGATTGGCCCTTCCATACCCCACTTGTATTTCAGGATCCTTTTTCCCTTGGGACTTAAAATTGTGAAGCAGGGAGAGTTCCCTGGTGGTCTAGTGACTAGGACTCAGCACTGTCACTGCTATGGCCTGGGTTCAGTCCCTCTGGGAACTGAGACCCCACATCAAGGCATTGCATGCTGTGGCCAATAGAGGAAAAAAAATGTGGAGTAGGGAACAAGGAAGAGCAGTAGTGCCCATGCGCACTCAGTGGGCATTGGTTCTGATCACCACCTCTTCCGCATTCTAAACGCTATTTACATGTGCCTCTTGGAGCCTGGGATCCATCCGTACCACCACTGCAGCAGTTATTCCAAAAGGGACTTTTCACTCAGTCTCATGTTCCTATTGTTTGTCCCAGATCTACTGCTAATTTCCCTCTTTCGATAAATATTTTTGATAATGTCATCTATTTCAAATGCTGCAAGTATATATTCCTCTTCTGGGCCCTAGAAATATGTGAACAGGTCCAAACTGTCTGTTTCTGATAAAATACTCTGTAGGCACTTAGATAATATTATTATCCTCAAAGTATAGCCCTTACTTACGTGTTTTTTATACTCTTGAAATTCTACAAGACAGTATTAACACTTAATTTAGTCAGCCATGGCAAATAAATCATTGGTATTGATGCTGTCTTCTCCATACCAACTCAATTCTAGACATTACACTTTTGAAAAGTCTTGACTACATCCCATCTCTGCTGTCCTCATTTGTACTATTCCAATTACTCTTCATGAATCATTCTCATACTTCACGCTGCAACTTACTTTGTAATTGTTTTCATTACTAAGTGTTATACATATATTTCCCCCATGTATTATTTTCTATCTGCATAACTGTGTGTTTTTCATAATTCATTTAAAGGATTAAATGGCTCCACCACTCTTCTATGCCCAACAGATAGAACAGTGAAAGCGATTTCACTGTCTTTATTGAGCTTCTATTCTGGTGGGGACACTAATAACAGCTATTCCTTTATAAGTAAGATGATTTCGGATGATGATAGTGATAGTGACAAACACAATGAAAAAATTAAACCTGGATGATGGGGTATTTTGACTGCTGTCAGGAGAACATAAAGAAGGCTTCTACCTGAAGGTGATTTTTTGAGCTGAAATCTGTATGATAAAGGGGAGGTCATGCAAAGGTGTTGGTGAAGAATTACAGAGGCCTGGGGATATAATAAACTTGGCATAGTCAAAGAGGAGAGAGCGAGTGAAATGTTTAGAAAATAGTGGAAGGTATGAAGAGTGAAGAGGGCAGAGAGTGGCAGAGACTGCATGCTTTTATTCTTGAAAGACCACATAAGTAGTTCATATTTTATTATAAATGTCGCAGTTAAACCTTTTTATTGTATATCCTTAAGTCATAGAAATACATGATTTGACCTATGATTTCTAAGAATTATCTTGTTTTATGGAAAAAGGACTGAATAGGATATTGGATAAATTTTGAAAACATGCATTAAAGTACTTGGAGTTTCACTGAATTTCTGGAATATGTGAGGAGCCTAGGAAAATAGTGAATATTTTTCAATATAACATTTATCATTTTCTTTTAGTGCCACACCCACAGCATATGTAAGTTCCCAGGCTAGGGGGTCCAGTCAGAGCTGCAGCTTCTGGCCTATGCCACAGTTGCTGGCCTATGCCACTGCCACAGCAATGTGGCATCTGAGCTGTGTCTGCAACCTACACCGCAGCTCAGGGCAACCCCCAATCCTTACACTTAGTGAGGCCGGGGATTGAACCCGCATCCTCATGAATACTGTCTGGGTTTGTTACCACTGAGGAACTCCTGTGGCAGCTTTTTTATATACACAGTAGTCAATTCTCATAGAGTCCTTCTGAAACAAATCTTATTACCATGTTAGGGTTGATGAAATAGGACTCAATGGGGTTAATAATGAAATGTAAACACACCACTGGTAAATGCTAAAATCTGAGCTTGAGGCAAGACTTGTCAGGTTTCAGAGCCCATTATACTTACACTGGGGGCTAATGGAACTGGTGACTGGAGATACATTTTATCAGGTTTGAATTACATCAGGAGATACACTTTTTCACAGAAAATGATAGGTTAAAATTTGGACATACTCATTTGTGTTGCTACTAGGACACACAAATGAAGAAATGGTGTACTTTTTAGAAATATGAGATGACTGGAATTCCATGTGGTTAGCAATAGGTCAAAAATCATTCAGAAAAATATAAGAGCAAGGATTTTATTTTGGTGTGACCCTAGGTCCATATTCATTGCCTTATTTTTTATCCCAACTCATCAGCCTGGTCATTAATCTCCCTCGGAGGAGTCCTTGCCTTCACCCTTGATCCAGCCAGATAATTACTTTTTCTTTTATCTCAGTAATTCAAACAAGCTGCTAATAAGTCTTATACTCATTATGTTTCAACTATTTGCTTAGTGTTTTTTTTTCTAAATCTTTGTAAATGTATAGAATTTGAGGGCAATAATATTTACTTTAATATGTAGACCACAGGCTCCCAGTATGTATTTATAAAAGGAATTGATTGATGAAAGAGTTAAAAATACAGTAACCAGGAAAGTGAGCTATTTTATAGAAACTTTTTTTTTAAATGGCATCATTATGCCTTCCTGCTCAGAGGACACAGGTTGAACTATATGAATTCACAGCTCTGCCCTCATGTATGTAAGCTTCGCCCTGCAGAAAGAAAATATCTTATGTCTTTAGAAGGCTGTGCCGAAGTTCAGCCTATGCCATTCAACATCACAGCAGGAATATCACAGCCCATCCCTTCTAAAAGTTAATGTACCATCCTTCATAAGATCCTCTCTAGACTAATATAGCCAAAGGTTAAATGGCATTAATATAGAAGTTCATGACTACATAATGTAGCTTATAATCCCGAGGACACATTGTAACAGCAACAGCCATTCTTCTCATATTGTCGTTGTCTTTTAGATATAAAAATTGCTCTTGTGGAAAATTGTCATTTCCTAAAGGTACAATTCTTTATGATGAGGCTACATGGGGCGCAGAATAGCTGCAACATGAGTAAGGAACAAAACAGTAGATAAAGAAAGCAACTGCAATCTAAACAGTTAAGTTCTCACAATTGGCTTTCTGATGTCCTGTTTCCTCTACAAAACAGAGAATGTGAAAATCTTATGTGTTATTTTTTTCTGTGTTCCTATGAGTGCATCCTGTGTTTGTGTATTTTATCACTTGCTATTTTTTTCTGGTTATCGTCTTCCATTTTTCTGATGATAGCAGATATTAAATCTCTCTTTAATGATCCTGTACTTCAGTGACTCTATAACTTTGTTGATACTTAAATCTTAAAGAGATATATATAAGGTACTCAAAGCATCTGAAGCTTTTTAGTCATGACTAAGGCATCTATTTAAGTTCCTATGTACTTTCCTACTGTAGGTAAATAGGCTAGATTTGTAAAGTCTTTGAAGGAACTCTAGAGCACTCCTTATGTTATAAATCCTATATTACAGCCAAGATTAAGGAACCCCCTTTTTTTTTCTTTCTTTCCTTTTAGGGTAAGCATATAGAGGTTGCCATGCTAGGGGTCTAATCAGAGCTGCAGTTTCTGGGCTAACGCCACAACCACTGCAATGGAAGATCTGAGCTGTGTTTGCAACCTATACTATAGCTCATGGCAAGGCTGGATCCTTAACCCACTGAGCAATGCCAGGAATCGAACCACATCCTCATGGATGCTAGTCAGGTTCGTAACCTGCTGAGCCACAACGGGAACTCCCTAAGGACCTCTTTAAGATTCCATCTTTTCTGGGTGATATTTGATCTTGCAATAAGAAAGTTATTTATTGCTGTTTCATGTTACCAGTCTAGTAGCTGACGGGGAAACAGAATCCTTTTGCTTAAAAACAAATAATTTCACTACCCCTTACAACAGCATCACATTCCAGTTACATGCTTAATAACACCATTTAAAACTTAAAAAGTAAACAGTATATGCCAAGTTGCATTTGAAAAATGTCTCCCCCAAATCTACATTTCATTTCCATTTGTATCATTCAAAAGTTGTAATTACCAATTCAGATCATGATCAATAGCTAGAAATTGTTAGAAGCAAGTAGATATAATTAAAAGAAAATTGTAAAACATGGTGTCAAACTACTTAAATATTTTAGAAATACTCAAACTATTTTCTCATGAAAGTCTATTCTCATTTATTTAGCGAAACCACAGAGAATTCTGTTATGTCAAGGGAAATTCTTAGAAACATGTCACTCTAAAGTTTTTTTTTAACTTTGATTGGAGTATAGTTGACTTATATTGTTGTATGAGTGTAAAGTGTACAGCCAAGTAAATCAGTTATACATATACATATATCCATTATTTTTCCTGTGTAGGTTATTACAGACTATTGAGTAGATTTCCCTGTTATACAGTATGCCCTTTTTATTTATTTTATATACAATAGTGAGTATTTGTTATTCCCATCCTCCTAATTTATCCCTCCTTAGGTTGTAAACAAAAGGTTTACTTAATTTAATGACACTAGGGAACAAAGGAGATGGATTTTCAAATAATTATCTTTGGTCATCATCTTTTTTTTTCTTAGTCTTTTTAGGGCTGCACTCAAGGCACATGGAGTTTCCCAGGCTAGGGGTCGAATCGGAGCTGTAGCCATTGGCCTATGCCACAGTCACAGCAATGCCAGATCCGAGTAGCATCTGTGACCCACATACACTGCAGCTCATGGCAACGCCAGATCCTCAACCCACTGAGTAAGGTCAGGGATCAAACCTGTGTCCTCGTGGATACTAGTCAGATTCGTTTCCACTGAGCCACGATGGGAACTCCCGGTCATCATTTTTTTTTAAGTTAAACAGAGGTGGCTGGGATTGTTGATATGAATGCCCTTTTTAAGCACTGAAATTCTGTAACTGAACTATATGAACCGAAAATCAGGAAAAAACTATTGTAAATGATAATTTCAGTAGACATCAATATTACGTTTTTAAATGATTTCAGATTTTGCAATGGCAAGAACCCGCTAATTTGAATCCCATGTCATGGTTTTAAATCACCATTCCAACATTTACTGCCTACGTTAGATGGTTTCATTGGCAAGTAAAAGGAATTCTGGTGATAAAATAAGGATGCCTATTACTTCAAAGTCCAGAGGTAAGCTGTTATAAGGCAAATTATTACAGTGACTCAATTATGCAAGGGTCTGATCAATGTCTGGGTAGTTCTCTTGGCATGTCTCTTTATTTGCTGCTTGGGTACAGTAACTTCCAGCATCATGTCCTAACACAGATATTTAAGTGCAAAGCCTTGAAGGAGGTCTTTATCTTTGTTGTTCATAAGAGCAACAAAAAACATCACAAGAATCTTCATCTTATTAATTTATGTTATGTCATCTCTGTAATGCCCGATCAGAAGAATAGAATTAGCAAGATTAGTTTATAGTAATTAATATTGAAACCCTTAGTCTCGGGAGGGACCAATGAGACATATATCTTGCAATAACCGGATAAAATTAGAGTTGTATTTTGTTGTTGTTTTTTGGCCACACCTGCAGCACGATCCCTTGAACCAGGGATCAAACCCATGCCACAGCAGTGACCTGAGCCACTGCAATGACAATGCTGGATCCTTCACCCTCTGAGCCACAGGGGAACTTCTAGATTTGTATTTTTTAAGCAATAGATATGGTCACAGGAACCTATAAGATACGCAGTTGAAATCTACTGAAATATTGATATGACATTGAGCATTACACAAAGTAATCTCCTTTCTTCAATCCCCTTACATGTTAAAAGAGAATAGTGCCTACATTAAAGGGCTTTAATTACTCTTACATGGGGTAACATGTTTTTTAATATGCCTCAGAGGTGTCTATTTGTGTAGAATGAATTTACATGTGTGTATGCATGAGTAAATGAATTTGGACTTTTAATTAATAGAGACCGAATTTCCCTTCAGTTGTCTTAAATTAGTAAAAATTGACTGTTGGAGAATATAGAGTATTGCAGACTCTACGGTAATTTTCTGACAATATTTCTTCAATTTGCATTTCCTTCTAGTGGCCTAAAACCCACCAGGTCCTTAAGTACACCTAAAATGCAAGTTTATCTAATGCTAAATCCTATCCATGTCCTCTACTTTCAGTTTCTAAGTGTGATGTGAAAGCACAGGTTGCTACCTTGCTGCAGAAGTTCACTTGATCATAGTTGCGTTATTATCTATGAGGACAGGTGGTTTGAAAGTAGTCTGACACTGCTGCATGCCCAGGAGAATTCACAGTGAACATGCCCTCGTGTACATGAACTGCACAGAGATCAGTGCCAACGTCAGGATGTGACTGCTGTTGCTATTAGAAACACAATTATGAATTCCTGTCTTGAATAATAGTTGCTGTTGTAAAATGAGGAGTCATACATTTTATGTATTTAATTTAGCCAAGGAAAAAAATTCCACGACCTCGATAGTATTAAATCTTAAGGGATTTTGTAAAGGATTGCTGGAGTTAGAGTGAGAGATCATTAGAATGTCATTTTTTCAGGCATTTTATTACCTGTCTTCCTAGTTGAGTAACCAAGAGATTGCTTTCAATCTGATTATTTCTGTTTTACCTAGATACTCTTACTTAGTAATACCTAGAGGTATTATTTAAATTCACAAATTTAGGGATGTGTTTGTGTGTGTGTGTGTGTGTGTGTGTGTGTGTGTGTGTGTGTGTGTATAATTGATGTAGGGGAATTAAACTGTGGTATGCACTAAATATGACTTGGCAAGCCAATTTAAGAGCATTTGAGTACATTAGCCAGTTAAATGTATTTAGTAAATGTGAAGTATTTAAGCTAGTTTTACTCCACCAATCTTTCTTTTAGTATGCTTTTCTTAAAATCCAGAGACATGATTGGCTATAAGATTGTAGTTTCAAAATGTATAGGACACAAATTCTACAAATGTTTTGTAAAATGAAAACCCCTGTCATTAAGTTTAGCGAGAACTGTTTACCATAAGCTCCTGAGAAATTCACAACATGTGTATATTAGAAAGTCTGTTTAAGCTTATTCAGCAGAGACATGTTTAATATTAAGGCCACATTGCTCAAACTCATTTGACAAATTAATACTTCTCATTCATCTCTCCTTTAACTCCCTGAAAGAGCGATTTATATCCCCATTCTCTCTAATGAGACAAATTTTTTTTTTGTCTGAATTATCAACGACCTTCAAATTATTAGATTTAATGGGTATTTTCTGGAATATAATCTTCTATGACACTAAGCCTTATTTGATACACTTCCTCCTTCCTCCATGGGGAAAACAGAGTCCTTCACTTGGCTTCTGGGCCCATTCTCATAGTTTTCTTCTTACCTATTGGGTAGCTCCTTCTCAGTCTCCTTCTTAGGTTCTGTGTTTCATAGACCTCTAAAATTTGGAGTGCCTCAGGGCTCTGTAGTTGGTCTTTTTCTCTCATTTATGATCATTAAAAATTGCATGTATCTTGGTGATGGTTCACAGATTTTATATCACCTCTACCCAGAAATCGAGAGAGGTCTGTTGAACCATAATCTCCTCTTGTTTGTCTAATTGATATCTCTAACTCAGAATGTCTAGTCGAGCTTCAAGTCTTGTCTCTGAAAACCTGCTCTGCCTGCAGATTCCTTTACTTCAATTGTTAGCACCTCCACAAACATTACATCTCAGGGTTATCTTTGATCTTTCTCTTCTTCTCTCCCTCTCTCCCTCCCTATACCTCTCCCCTTCACCCTTCACCCAACTCCTGAGCAAATTCTATTGACTGTCTTGGTCCAAACTGACATTATTGCTTATTACTTAACTGGTTTAGTAAGCTTCCCAAAGGTTTTTTTTTTTTCTTTTAAGAGCTGCCCCCGAAAAAAAAAAAAAAAAAAAAAAAAAAAGAGCTGCCCCTGAGGCATATGGAGGGTCCCAGGCTAGGGGTTGAATCGAAGCTATTGCTGCTGGTCTACACTACAGCCACAGCAATGCAAACTTCCTAATGGTTCTAAGCATATCAGCTTACCCTTTAGCTTAGAATCCTTCATCCTGCAATAGCTCTGGCATTTTATTCAGATTATAAGCCAGCATATAGGACTGGCCTTATATTCTCTGGCCTCTTTCCACCTTTAGGAATTCATGTTTTATATTTCTCTCTTTTATATACTCTACTCAGCCACACTGGGTCCCTAATTATTCTTTGAACAACATATGCACACTCTACCTTAGGGTCTTTGTAGTGGCTAAATTTTCTGCCAAAAGCATCCTTCCATCCATGTATCTTTCTGCTAATTTTTTCATCTCTCTCAAGTCTGCCCTAAAATTTCACCTTCTCATTGTGCTCTGCCTTCACCAGTCTAATTGAAATGATAATCTGTGCCTTACAAACGGTGCTTTTGGTTCCAAAATGCTGCTTTATTCTTCCTTATTTCCATAATACTTACCATTTCTAATATTCCATATACTCTATTACTTTTTTTCTGAGCCGCATCAGAATCTAAGTTTAATGAGGGCAGAATAATTTGTTTCTTTGGTTCACTGATGATATTTCAACTGCTTGTAACATTCCCTGGGGAGATGAAAGGTGATCAGTGTATATTTGCTGAATAATTTAGAGTTTATTCATTAATTTAATCATTTAATGAAACTCTGAGAAAACTAAACATTCTTTTTGATATAACAAAGTCAATGATATACTTCTCACATTATAAGTTAAAAATAATTACAATTTTCTGTTATTAAGAGCATCATGATGTTTTTAACCAATATAGTGAGACACAGCAGAGAAATGCAAAATATAGTTATTATAATTTAATTTTAGATAATATGAAGGAAGATTTAAAAATTGTAAGATTCTTATTAATATTACATGATTAAATAGAGGAAGTCAATAAATATTCTATTTTTTTTTCCAGAGGTATGGACTCTTTTTAATAGTTTTACAATATTGTGAATATTCTAAAAAAAGCACTGAATGAACGTACACTTGAATTGGTTAAAATTATAGACATTATGTTCTGTGACTTGTTTTTCTTTATATGGCCACACACATATCATATAGAAGTTCCCCGGCCAGAGGTTGATGCTGTCTCTCTGAGGATGCGGGTTCGATCCCTGGCCTTGCTCAGTGGGTTAAGGATCCTGCGTTGCCATAAGCTGCAGCATAGATATCAATAAATATTCTAGACTACATTCCATTTTTCCACTTTTATTGAAATAAAATTGACACATAGCATTGTGTACATTTAAAGAGTGCAATGTCATGATTTGATAAATATTGTGAAATAATGATCACAGTAAGTTTAACAATTATCAACTCACGTAGTTGGAGATTTTTTTATTATAAAAATTTTAAGATCTACTCTCTTAGTAACTTTCAAATATAAAATACAGATTGTTAATTATAATGGGCATGCTGTATATATCACATCTCCAGAACATATTTTACAACTGCAAGTTTATACT
The DNA here is from genome assembly GCA_004024745.2 of Catagonus wagneri. Classification (NCBI taxonomy): domain Eukaryota; kingdom Metazoa; phylum Chordata; class Mammalia; order Artiodactyla; family Tayassuidae; genus Catagonus; species Catagonus wagneri. The sequence continues at coordinate 8,920,019 of PVHT021183661.1, forward strand.
TTTTCACCACCTTCACCCATTTCTTTCAGCCTTAACTGTGCCTCTGGAAACCACCAATCTGCTCCTTGTTTCTATGAGTTCATTTTTTTTTAAGATTCCATATATAAGTGAGATCATAGCAGTATTTGTTTTCCTCTGAGTTAGCATAATGCTCCCAAGGTACATTTATGTTGTCATAAACAGCAGAATTTCCTTTTTTATGGCTGGAATATATTGCATTATATATATATATATACATATATGTGTGTGTGTGTGTGTGTGTGTGTGATTAAACAGGTGCAATAATACCATATTTTCTTTGTCCATTCATCCATTGATGGACATTTGGGTTGTTTTTATGTCTTGGCTATTGCTACAGTGAATGTGCGGGTGCAGATGTCTCTTTGAGAGAGTGATTTTATTTATTTCACATATATACCCAGAAGTGGCATTGCTGGGTCATATTATAATTCTATTTTTAATTTTTTGAAGAACTTAATACTGTTTTCGATAATAGGTGTACCAGTTTACGTTCTCCCAGTAGTAAAACAGGTTTCCCTTTTTTCACGTTCTTACCAACACCTGCTATTTCTTGTCTTTTTAGATGACAGTCATTTTAACAGGAGTAACTTGATATCTCCTTGTTTTGATATGTTTCTGTGATGATTAATGATTTTGAGTACTTTTTCATGTACCTGTTGGCTATTTGTATGTCTTCTTTGGAGAAATGTCTTTTCCAGTCTCTTGCCCATTTTTAGTTGAACTATTAGTTTTTCTTTTTCTTTTTTAACTATTGACTTGTGTGAGTTGTTTATATTGGATATTAACTCATCAGATATGTGGTTTGCAAATATTTTCTACCATTCTATAGGCTGCGTTTTCATTTTGTTGATTTTTTCTTTGCCATACAAAAAGATTTTTTGAAATTCGATGTAGTCAGATTAATGTATTTTTTATTTTATTATTTGTGCTTTAGGTATCATATACTAAAAGTCATTACTAGGACCAAGATCAAGGAACTTTTCCCTTACGTTTTCTTGTAGAAGGTTTATGACTTTACTTTTAAATTTCAATTTGTAATCCATTTCTGAGTAATTTTTGTGAGAGGCAAAGGGAGTACTATAGTTTCATTCTTTTTTCATGTGAATATCCAGTTTTCTCAGCCCTATTTGTAAAAGACACTGTCTTTTTCTCATTGAGAATTCTAGGCTCCCTTGTCGAATATTAGCTGATCATTAGTTTCTCTAACCTTTATTCTGTTCCATTGATCTACATGTCTATATTTATGACACTACCATACTTTTTTGATTATTATAGCTTTATAATATAATGTTTCATGAGACTATTAATATAAAATATAATTAACCTCATATACATTAATGAATCTCCAAAAATGAAAAAATAATATATTTTAGAAGAAGGCCATAATTTAGAGAATTGCCTGACATAGAAATTTAGTCATAGGAGAAAAGGTATTTTATTTGTATGTCATCTTGTTCTGAAAAAGTTATAGGGGCCTCACTTATCTGTTAATCAAAGGGATAGAAATATATCAGTGGTTTAAACACCATTTTGCAAAGTTTTAACTGATACTTGAGAGCAGTCTAGATCAATTATGCCACAGAGAGATGAAAAGCATAATTGAACAGATGGGAGAGTGTTAGCTTCCTCTTCCATAACTTGACCCTAAGACATTATACTTTTTAGAAATCAGTCAGATTTGGTGTGGAATTTTCTTAAAGGAGACTTCTATTGCTAAATTTGAGGATTTGGACCCTGCTGGATTTTTAGCACCCAAAATACGTTGTGACTCCAATATTTTTCAGTGATTTGATTTACTGAGTGCCCACAGTTTAAATTATGCTAAATGAAATAGAAAGGAAGAATTATATGTTCTTTGAGTGAAGAAATCACCTCCTGCTTTCTTGCAGAGTTTGACATTAAAAGTAGGGAGTATGTAGTTATATTTTCATTGAAGAGTAGAGAAGGAAAATGACCATCATTTTCTCCTGAAAGAAAGGCCGTATTCTTTTGTTTTAGTAATCAATCTTTTCCTAGGAAGAGAGGAAAAGCAGAGAGCTAATCTTAAACAGAGTTTAAGGAAGCCAGACTCTCAAGGATTGGCAGGCTTTGAGAAGTGGTGCTGTTCAGGGATCCCTTGAACTTCAGCTGTGAAAGCATGTTATTAAGTGGAGATCTTTCTGATTGGCTGTTGTTTAGAAGCCTGGGCAATGGAAAAAGGCTGTTGCTGCTTGACTGATTCTAAGTATGCTGCTGAAGGAAGTTGTCATTGATCAAATATGATGGCCCTAAAACTGACTCAGATGGTTACTCATTGCTCTGGCCGAGAACAATCAGTCTTTTCCTAGGAAGACAGGAACTTATTATTCTCGAGAAGTAGAAAACATGTGTTTCCTCTGCACCTTCAGTAGTGTGCCTAAGTCATGTTTCCTTACACTCCCTCTTTTTATTAAAACCCTAACCAAAAAACTGGTAGACTTGTGCACAAAAGTAAAAGCACATTTAATGTATGCATTGAGAAGAGGAGTTAATGTGCTGCTACGCAGCAGATTATTTTTCTTCTTCAAAAAAGGAGGCCATGAATAATTAGTCCAAGGAAAAAATATAGATCATGCTGATAAAAAATGATCATATTTTCAAAAAACTAATCTGCAAACATGACACAGCTTTGGTGCTTGTCATAACATAAAGCTTTAGGTGTGAGTGTTACAAATGTTCAAAGAAAGGAAAGCAACATGGAAAGGATAATCAAACTGAAATCTGGTTTTGGATATTATATGCAGAATTTTAACAATGGATAAAAATTATGTTAGGGAAATACAATAATAATTATATTGCATCACATAACCTCAAAATGTCTTTAGGATACAGATAAAAATGTAATCATGTATAGACCCACTAGTAATTCACTAAGGAGTGTAGATATCTTTAGAGAATATATTTATATTTAATTTCACCATGTAGGGCCAGTTAACCAAATGTTATTGACATCACTTTTGATTTTTACAGAGAGGATTACATAGTCTTGACCAGCAAATTCCTATTACAATTTGTTTCTCTAGCAAAATAGATAATTCCTTTACAAAAAGTCCCTAAGAAGTATTTTCAATCTAGTATTTTTTGTCTTTTGTTTCACTTTAGTGTTTTTAAAAACATTTTTCACTATTTGCATGATTAAAGGATTTTTATTATTTTATAATTCAAAAGATCTTCCAATACATGCACACACACATATATACATATGTATGTATATAACACATTATGTAGTACATACAAATAGATGTGTCTTTATATATGCACACATATGCAACATTTCCTAAATATATATATGAAGAAAAATTTGCTTAGGAAAACTAAGCTTTCAGGAATTATACATTTGTTTTATACAGTTTACCGGTTTGGGACTTCTCAATATTATACCAAACCTTGTCTGTATATTTTCTTCTAGTTTTCTAATGATTTTTAACATTTATTGTATTACATGACTTTATGCATTGGTCATATATTTAAGGGCCTATAATAATAATTAATTTGTATTGTCTCCATTATAATTATAAAATGTTTGCCTTATTTTTTATTGTAAAAATGTGACAATCTTAAATCAATAAAATGAACAAATTTTACATTAAAGGTAACCAGTTAATCATAGTACTTAACATATGGGCTCTGCACTCAGGCTGCTTGGTTTGAAATCCCAGCTTCAAACTTATTTGCTATAGGATATTGGGCAAGTTGCTTTGTATTTCCAAACATTCATTTACTGAATTATCCAACAGAGATGATGCTAGCACCTGCATCAGAAGATTTTGATGACTGTTAAACAGAAAGATTAATGTAAAACACATTACAAACTACTTCCATATAGCAGACAATCAATTAATTGTTACTCGTTTGAAGATACAAAAATTGCAATTGAGTTTACTCATATTTCGATTAAATAAAATTAATTAAATGTAGTTTTCTCCCTATCCAATGGGCAGGAACCTAAAAGTTTTAAAAGTGTGCTGAACAATAAAGACAGAGATTGTTGGTAAAAGTGTAAGTGGGTTGAATGCAATATAATTCATTTTACTCAAACAGCAGAAAAGACTATTAAGAGTTTACTGAATATCACATTAAATTGCTGACAATGTTGAGGCTATTCATCATCGGAACCATGAGCAGAACATGTCATAGAGTCAGTCTAGTGAGAACATCACTGCTCAGATCTCTGAGCACTGGATTTAGCTGCCTCAGTACTAGGGACACTAGACACATCATCTCTGCTGGAAATGTGACAGTGCTGTCAAATGTGATGGACATAATGCTGCCTGCCGTCCTCCCATTTCTTCACTGTTCTATGCATTTTTGCATCACTTATTCCAGCTTCAAAGCCCAGAATAGGTCACAAACCCTCACGCCAGTCTCATGGAAATCTTCAATGGGAGATTCACTAAGTTGCACTAAACATTAATTAATTCTCATCCTCCCTTATTTGCTTATCAACAGAGAACAAATAGGCCAAAAAGAGAGAAGCCAGTTGCTTTCAGTTGTATCATAGAGTTGGAACACAGCTTTGAAGTTCAGGGTTTCAAAGATAAACAAAAGCTAAGAGGTCTAGGTTCTGAAGAAAAGAGAACAACAAGGGTTAGAGAACACTAAACCTCTCAAGGCATTTTCATATTCTTTGTTTCCATGAACTAAGAGGCCAGGAAAGTACATAGAAGTCTGAAGATGAGTCATAAATACTAAGGAGAATCTTTGGTTGCCTTAACATTATTTGGGTTTTAAAAGGTGACATAAAAGGCATGCCTAGTATGAGTAGCTCTGGTACATATTTGAGGTTCATAGCTGATCCCCTAGAGAACTAACAAAAACAAATCATAGATAAACCAGTCCCTATGAAGTCTGACTGCCAGTACACCTATTATAATTGTCAGATGAAAATGAAATCCCTTCTGGGGGGAAGATAAAATTACATCTCTAAAATGATTCATATACAGAGAGTGCCATTACATCTAAAGTTACCAGATACATCTAAATACAGTACCAATGTAAAACCAACACAAAAAAATTCAACAAAAATAGACCCACATATGGTCAATACTGTGGTATTATGAACAACACTGAAATAAATGCAACTAACTGTCCCTAACAAGATGAAACTTTTGTAGGATAATTCAAACAGAGGAAATAATAAATTAGACAACCTAGAAAAAATAAAATAGAGCAATTACTAACTCAGTGATTGGTTATATCAGCAGTTTGGATGAACAGAAAGATAAAACCTGTAAAGTAGAATATAGGTCAGTATAGCCTGATGGGAAAGATGGAAAATGGAGAAAAGAGCATAAGAAACATTTAGGGCAAAATGAAAGGGTCATTTATCCTAATTAAAGTACTAGGAGATAGGGAATGGAAGAAAGATACTAGGGACTCAAGAATAGTACTAGCCCCCAAATATGATGAATATGAAGAAAACCATGCCTAGGAATATCAATGAAAATTGTTAAAAAAAACAAAAGGTAAAATTGGAAAAGCAGGCAGAGAAAAAAATAACGCCACCTTCATATGAGTAATAGTAAGATTGCTAGATGTATTTTCAAAAGAAACAGCTGTATATGGAATTCTTATATCCTATATTTTATTTCATTTCAAAATAGTTCATTAAGTAGGAATTTAGATTACCATATTATTTAAGGTAATAAATATTTCTTTTACCAATGTAGTGGTGTTGAGATGCAACCCCTTTTCCCTTCTTCAGAAATAAATATGTTATTAATTCAGTTGATGCAACTGCTGCCAGATCCAGCACTCAGCTGTCAGCCCTTATTGGAGATTACCACCATGGTGCTTCATGATTGGCTCAATTAAAGATGAGCACAAAGGTTATGACCCCCTTTCTGATTGGTCCACGTCCAGTGATTACTCAACACGTAGGTAAAACTACCCTGCTTTTTCATCCCATCTTGGAACAACTCTGATGGGTCATTCCATCTTCGATTCTCCCTGCAGAGATTGCTAAGTGATCCCGCTGGCACTGCCTTGCAGCGTGAGTTCTTCCACCACTGATCCAGCTTTCTTCTTTCCTCATTCATGCCTGTTGGCCCGGAGAGAGCATCTTAGTGGACCTCTTGCTCTTTGATTTCTGCTTCAGAATCCAGCTCTCAAGGAAACCAGGCAAGTTCCATATTTTTCCATTTTATTGCGACAGACATTTACTCTTGGTTCAACTGAATTAAAATTTGCGTCGTGTTTCCTCTCTCAAGCTACTTACGATGTTTTGTACTGGATATTTATATAGCAAAGTGATATCTTAAATCAGAATAAAAGAAAGAGCATTAGAGGAACAAAGATAAAAAACCTGCAAACTGGAATCTATTCACCTAAGTATATCAGCTTGGTACAGGTTGTATATCATTTGGTAAAAGAGGAAAGGGAATTGATTTCTAAGTATCTACATGAGAGATTTGAGGAGCCTTTGCCTACACTAAGGGATGCTGTATATGAACTGTTGAAAGTTCAGAAACAACAGGAGCAAAACCAATGAATCAGCAAAGTATTAATTAGTAAATTTTATTGTGCACAGAGCCAAATCATAGTTTACAAACCAAGAGAGCTGAAACCAAACATGGAATGAGGCTTGGGGTATATTGTTACAAAGCAGTTTAAATAGTGGAGGCAATGACTGATCTTTCACAGTGATTGGTTATAATATTAGAATTGTCTTAAATGATAGGAAATTTGTTAGTCGTTGTTTCATATCATTTTTGGGAAACAGTTTTAGGTTTTGCTTATGATTTCCATATGCATAAACAAAAAATGACCTAGGTCAAGTTAATCTTACAAAATGACCTCAATTAAGCTTTGCTTATATGACTAAACTGGTTTTATCTGCTTAGGAAATTTTCAAGACGGGTCTCCATTTGTTTTAGATTTTAACATGCCAGTGACGTCAGAGGCACTGAGCAGGTTAAACAATACCCAAGGAGGAAGAATATATTTACCTTTAATAGGGATGATGTCATGTGTTTTTCTTCTTTAATGTTTAGCATTTGAGAGATAGAATGTTACAAATTTTAATTTTATAATGACGTTTGTATTAGTTGACTATTTTTAAACCATTTTATTGAGATAAAATTCACATAGCATACAATTCACCCATTGAAAGCTGGGAGTTCAGTGATTTTATTTAGTATAATCACACATATGTGCAAGCACTCACAATTATAAAATATTTCCTCAAATGGTGTCATCTTATTTTGTGCCTGTCATCCCTTTATCCCTTTGCTGTCTATACCCATCACTAAAGCAATCACTAATCTTTCAGTCTCCCTATATTTTTCAATTCTAGTCGTTTCATATGAATGCAATCATATAACATGGGGTGTGTTTTTTTCCTGACTGCTTCTACTTAACATATGTTCTCAAGATTCATTCATCTTGTGTCAGTACTTTATTCCTTTTATATCTAGATATTCTGTTGTATGGGCATACCATATGTTGTTTATTCATTCTGTAGTCAAAGGATATATGAATTGTTTCCACCTTTTGGCTATATGAATACTGCTAAAAACATTTATGTACATGCTTTTATGTGGCCATAGATACTCATTATTATTGGGTATATACCTAGGATTAGAACTGCTGGGTCATAAGGAAACTTTACCGTTAGAAAAGCTACCAGAGTGTTTTCCGAAGAGCCTAGGAAATTTGACATTCTCACCAGCAGTGTATCAATGTTCCAATCTATTTTTCTCAACACTCATTATCTTCTTCTAAGACTCTAACCGTGCTAGTGGGTATGAAGTGGTATCTTATTGTGTACGGGATTTGCATTTCCATGATGACTAATGATGTCAAGCATCTTTTTGTGTGCATACTAGCCAATAACTTCCTGGAAGAAAAAGCTATTCACATCATTTGCTCATTTTTAATGGAGTTGTTCATGTTTTTATTATTGAGCTGTAAATGTTCCTCTAGATATGAGTCCCTTATCTAATATACGATTTTCAAATATATTTCCTATTCTGTGTGTTTTCTTTTCATTTTCTCGATGGTGTCTTTGAAGCAATAAGTTTTAATATTTAGTAATCTGATGTTTTTGTTTGTTTCCCATGTTTTGGTGTCATTTCTAAGAATCTATTGCCAAATCTAGATAAAAGAGATTTGACTTATATTTTCTTCTAAGAGTTTTAGCACTTACATCTAAGTCTTCGGTCAATTTTGAGTTAATTTTTGCATAGAATGTATGTTAACAGCCCACATTCATTTTTTGCACGTGGCTATTTAGTTGTCCTAACACCATTTGTTGAAAAGACTTCTTTTTGAATGGCCATGGCATCTTTGTAGAAAATCACTTGGCCATATGTGTGTGAGCATTTTAGATTCTCTGTTCTATTCCATTGGACTCTATCTGTATTCCCATAGCAGAACCACACAGTCTTGATTCCCACTGCTTTGTTCTAAGCTTTGAAGTGAGGGAGCAGGGTGTGTGAAGTCATAGACCTTGTGTTATTTTTCAAGGTTGTTTTGGCTATTCTGGGTCCCTTATCAGTTTACATGATGTTTAGAATCAGCTGGTCCATTTCTGTAATGAAGCCAGCTGGCATTTTAATAGGGAATGTGTTGAACTCATAGATTGGGGAGTGTTGCCATTTTAACAAGGCAAGTCTTTCAATTGTGAACATGGGTTGTTTTTGCAGATACTCAGATATTGTTTAATTTCTCTCAATATTTTGTAGTTTTCAGACTGTTAAAATTTTTACTTACTTCATTAAATGGATGCCTAGTTTTTATTTTATTTTTCAAGTTATTGGGAAAGGAGTGTTTTCTTAATGTCATTTTAAGGTTGTTCACTGCAAGTATGTGGAAATACCATACAAAGTTATGGAAAGATTGTGTGGGATGATGATTTTGCCTAATTAAATGTTTTCTCTGAGTGAGATATACAAAGTTGTGGGTGTTTTGGGTAATACGCCCCTTTTCTTAAATAATGAAACCAAAGTAGACAAAATAAGACTTTAAGACTAGATGAGATATTGTTTAAAAGTCTTTAGGAGTTCTCATTGCGACTTAACAGGTTGAGGACCCAACATAAACTCCGTGAGGATGTTTCCGTCCCTGTGGATGTGTGTTAAACCACTGGCCTTGCTCAGTGGGTTAAGTATCTGGCACTACCACAGGTCAGAGATGCAGCTCAGATCCCGTGTTGTCCTGGCTATGGCATAGGTGCCAGCTGAAGCTTCAGTTTGACCCTTAGCCTGGGAAATCTCATATGCCACAGGTGTGGCTATAAAAAGAAAAATATATTTAAAGATAAATATGGATTTAATGATTAGAAGATGCTTTATGAAATGAATCAAATATACTTAAGTAGAAAAATATTTTTTACTTATTTACTCATTCACTCAAAATGCTTAAATGTTTAATTGACGGAATAAATTTTGATGGTCACTTGGAATGCAGTAGTGAGCACGTTCCTGTCCTTCTGTACATACTTAATCTTCTTTATCATTCACCAGATTATAAACTGTCAGTGATTGTCTTGTTTACTCTTGCATAAAAAGAAAAACTGAAATAGTTACGCTAAAATATAGGAGTGGAATGTAAGCATAATTCAGAGCTTTGGGGGAAAATTTACCTTTAATCTGAAAAGTTAAGAATAAGTGTGGTAAGCAAAATATTGGGCCCCTAAAGATGTCCCAACCTAATCCTGGGAGTCTGTGGACATATTACCTTATATGGAAAAAAGGACTTCACAGATGTGATTAAGCAATTTGAGATGGGAAGATTATCCTAGATTGTCTGGGTGGGTTCTAATAACTAAAAGTGAGAGACAGAAGGTTTAGTGTCAGAATGAAGTGATGTGAAAAAGACTGAACCAGCAGTTCTGGCTTTGAAGACAGAAAATGACTGAGGCCTGTAGGCAGACCCTGGAAGCTTCAAGGAGGCAAGGAAGTGGATTCTCTCATACAGCCTTGAAAAGCAGTGCAGCCCTGCCATCAGTATGACTGTAGTCCAGTCAGACCTGTTTCAGACTTTTGCCATGCAGAGTTGTAAAACTGAAATAATATACTGTTAAACCCCCAAGATTTCAATTTATTTATTTATTTTATAGTAGCAGTAGGAAACCAATAAATAAGAGGCAAGGTCTTACACTGCTGCTAGAGAACTGGTCAGCTGTCAAAGAATGCAGAGAAAAGAGAACATGGTGTATTCCAGTGTTAAAAGTAGTGAAATATAGTTAGAACATGTAATTTAAGACAAGACAGGAAGTCAGTTAAAAGCCAAAACCAGATCATGAAGAATGTGTAAATCTTGTAAGAATCTGAACTATTATTAAGGACAAAGGGAACCTTTAAAAGCATTGCAAGCTGGAAGTAACTTGATGTCATTTCTGATTTAGGTCATTCTGAATCCACTGTGGATTCATGGCAGAATTTCATTTAATTATTCAGCTGTTAAAATTAAGTCCATTGGTATTAATGACCTAAAGTAAGGTAGTTGCTATAGTCGTAAAGTTGCTATAGTCATAAAGATGAGAAAGAGTAGTAAGATAAGTTGGAGTTAGAATTAACTAAACAGTGAACATTGGTGGACAAAGAAGTCAATGTTGGTATCATGGTTTCCCCCTTTGATAATGGGTGGGTGGTAGAATTCCATATCAACCGTTTGGGTGAACAGAAGTTCAAGGATGGGTATATCAAGTAATAGGTCTCTCTCAGGTGAGATATCAGTTAGTTTAATGGGTTTGAGTAACAAAAAACAAAGGTTCAGAGTTGAAAACATAAAAGGTAATTGACACGGTGAAGAAACTGTTTTCTGTTGTTGTTGTTGTTGTTATTTTAGGGCCTCACCTGCAGCATACGGAAGTTTTCAAGCTAGGGATCAAATTAGAATCAGAGCTGCCAACCTATGTGACAGGCACAGGATGCCAGATCTGAGCCATATCTGTGACCTACACCACAGCTTGTGGCAATGCCAGATCCTTAACCTACTGAGGGAGGCCAGGGATCGAACCTGCATCCTCATGGATACTAGTGAGGTTCTTAATCCACTGAGCCACAGCAGAAACTCCTGAAGAAGCCATTAGTATACTTTGACAAAAAGACAGCAAAGACTAGATAGATTTAGGACATAACCCTGGGAACGCTAACATTAAAGATAATTTATTTTAACATGATGCTTTAATCCGATAGTGTAACTTTTGCTCTGCTCTTGTATAGGGGCCTTGGAGTCAAAGAAAACAGGGTATAAAGCATGCTTCCATATTAACAGTTCATGTTCTTTAAATACTTTGGAACAGTTTTCTCTTTTCCATTGGCTATAATAATTTCAAATTTGAAGATTGTGTGAGCGAAAAAGTAGAGTGTAGTGTGTGTGATGCCCAGCAAAATGACTGATTTATAAAACAGTGATTTAGTGCCATTTTTGACATTGTCACAGTAGCTATAATTTGATCATTTAACTATGATTTCTGACATGATTTCTTTCATTGTTAGATTAAAAACAGTTCTTTGCTCTTAGACAATGAAATGGCAAATCTCACATTTAAGATTTGACTTCATGTTCCATAAAAACTTATTCATGAAACAATGGAAAAATATTCCATAAATAAAGAACTATGAACGATAACTGAAAATGCATCCATTGTTAGAATATTAATACTTAATATTGGTATTAGATCAGGACATTAATGCAATGCATGAGATTAACCAAAACATTATGATGTTTGTTATTAAAAACTTTATTAAGTAATTTATGCAGAAACTAAAAAAATAAAACCACAGCAAGATTCCTCCTCTGCTCTTTGTATTTATGTATGATTGTTAAATATGTATTTATCACACCTTCCCTAAAATCTTATCAGAGGTTGCAAAGCATAAATATTAGCGTTTATTTTTTCCAAATACCAAATTTTCAAATATTTCATATAACCTTTACCAGTGATTATAGACCAGGAATTTGGGGAGTTCCCATCATGGCATAGTGGTTAATGAATCCGATTAGGAACATGGAGGTTGCGGGTTCGATCCCTGGCACTGCTCAGAGGGTTAAGGATTCGGAGCTGCCGTGAGCTGTGGTGTAGGTTGCAGATGCGATTCCAATCCCACATTGCTGTGGCTGTGGCCGGCGGCTACAGCTCCAATTAGACCCCTAGCCTGGGAACCTCCATATGTCATGGGTGTGGCCCCAGAAAAGACAAAAAAAAGCGAAAATATAGACCAAGAATTTTAATAACTCTCCATTCTCTGTGTTGCTATTATAATTTTTGTTACACTAGAGTTTAGAATTGAATTATTATGTATTTTTTCAATTAAATTGTAAAATCTTTGTAGCAGTTATGTATTATAATAGTGTAATATCTTTTAGAGTAACAAGCACAATAGTGGATATATAAAGATATTTTGATTAATTAAGAGATAAGCATAAACCCAATTATTTTGTTTGACCATTTATATAGGAATATTAACATATTTTTTTTCTCATTTCATTTTTTTTTTAGTCTTGTAATAATTGAATGAAACAGAGATTATAAAGGTAGTTAAAATCACCAGGAATATTTGACAAAAGTAGCAAGAAAAAACAAAGAAATAACTTCAAAAAAGTAGCTGTGGAATAATTACATTGTTTGCCACCAAATAATGAAAGTCTATGAGAACTGATGTGTGGAACTAAAAATTATAGTGTGTTTGCACTGTAATAAAGACATTTACACATAGATGCACCCACTTATCCACTTGTATACATGCCCTTACACATGCTTTCACACACATGCTCTTTTATTCATACTAACACACACACAAACAGATTTTTTTTTTTTATCCTGCTTGGCTTTCAAATGAAGATAAAGAGTTGAAACTTTGGTCAACATTTATATACATTCATACATATGTATTTATATGATTTTTCTCACAGCAGTGGCATACAAGTTGGCAAACAATTGAAGTTTGTTCCCATAGACTCTTTCAAACTATGGAGTATCTGTTCATATCCAGAATTACAAGTTAAGAAATAATTTTTATGAGGTCTCCCCCTAAAAATTCCTTACAGTGAATGCAAGAGTGTAAATAGTGCTTCTACAGTTTTTATTAAGAAATACATCAGTCAGTTCAGGCTGCTATAACAAAATGCTGTAGACTGGATGGTTTAAACAAGAGGAATTTATTTCTCACAGTGCTGGAGTCTGAAAGATCACCAAGTTAAAGGTGCCGGCACGGTTATTGTCTGGTGAGGCATCTCTTGGATTGAAGGTGGTGATGTCCTCACGTGGCCTTTCCTCGGCGTGTGTGCAGATGGAGACAGAGACAAGGCAGACTCTCTAGGGTCCCTCTCATCTAAGGTCACTTATCCCATCAAGAGGGCTGCACCCTCATGACCTTAGCTAAGTTTATTTACCTCCCAAAAGTCCCATCTCCCAATATCATCAATACCAGTATATAAACTGGGGAGGAACAATTCTATCCATAGCATATATATATATTTCAAAGCTGTTAATACCTACAAATCTTAAGAGATTTTTTTCCCTAACAAGAGTTAGAAACAGAATGATTAAAATAATAGTAATAATGGTCAGTGTAGCTTCTGGCTCACAAAATCCTGATGGTTTTACGACGTTAATTAGGAAATTGGCGGTTTATATCATCAAGTAACAGTTTTACAAAATATTAGATAATTTTCATGATCTTGTCTGGGTTTATTCAGTGGTCTAGTGAAGTTATGATCCAATTTAATTATTTGCCAACATGCGTTTATTTTTTAGTGTAACATATTACTGATTGACTAGATTTGATGAGTATAAATAATTCCGAGATAAAAATTTCATATAAAAGAATGAAATCCATAAGAGCAATAATTGATCAAGTTATAGTACATTTTTTATGACATAAAAAAATTAAAATAGTGAAAAGTAAGGAACTTTCAATAATGCTAAAGTACCTTCCTAACACTTGTAAATTATGTGCAAATATAGAGGAAGTGAGAACACCTGGATGTAAAAATAGTCTACAAATATGCAAAGTAAAGCTAAATTTCATAAAAAGAAATTAACAGATAAAATAATATGTTGGATAATAAAATAACAAGTTTTTTTAAAACCAAAATATTTGTGAGGAAAATTAGAAAATAAATCTTTGATTTTTTTTTCCCCTTGATGTATAGAAACTAACAGTGTAGCATACATTTAGTCCAAGATAACTCATAATAACGTTGATACTGAGCACTTAAAAACATTACACACCAGGAATTTACAAGAGCTAATGTGAGTCCCATTTAATGACTGAGGCTGCTGTTTTCTGTAAGGCTGGGTCTTGTCTTTAACTTTGTCATTTCATATTAAATGAAGATATTTTAATATTTGTTTTCATCTTTGTAATTTGACTGTCAGGTATTAGAGCATACTATTAAATCGCAGTTTTCTTCTCTCTTCTCTTTTGCTGTCATATATTTTATTACCCTGCAACTTCTTTTAACATGGTAATTTTGGCTTATATGTATTTGTTCTGCTTTAAGATGGAAGGAAGTTGTCATTTACAGGTGGAAACTGTTACTTTTGTTATTTATGCCATGCTGTCAGTGAACTATAAAATTGCTCATTTAATGAGGATTGACAGCACATAGAGAGAATGCATTCTAGAAAAATCAATTTAAAGGGTCAATTTCATTTATTTATTTATTTCTCAGTGAATTTTATTACTTTTATAGTTGTTCAACAGTCATCACAACCCAATTTTGCAGCATTTCTATTCCAAGCCCCCAGCACATTTCCCCACCCCTCACATTTATTAATTGATTGTAAAACACTATAATGATATTAAGCATCATGTCAGAAATTTAGTAAATGCTTCAAATAGTACAAGTTTGAAGCCTTTTCTTTACTCCCTAGTGTGACGTTAAAAAGTAAATGTCAGCTTCTGTGAAAATAGTGTCCAGTGTTCAGGTTGAGAGGTACCTGGAAATACGCACATTTTTACACTGTTATCTTTTTAAACCTTGTACTTGGATGGATTTGAATTAACCGCACTCTTGAATTAGGGGGCTAGGAGGTGAGGAAGGTGTGTTTCTGAGTGAAAATACTTGTCTTGAATGCTAATCTTAATCTTAATTTTTTGACTGCCTTCTTTTAGGCTAGAGAGGAAAGACAAGAGTAATGGAATCCCACAGTGATGAACTTTTCTCAAGTTAATTTTTATATTTTGTTAGGCATTAGTTGTCTATCCTGATCCTTCAATTTTTTATCCTGGTACCATTTTTAAATTACAGACAATATGCTTTTAAAGATTTGTCACATTCATGGTTTTTCAAAGTCCATGCTATTTGCAAGAAGTGTCAGTATTTCAGGGTGTAGTATTAAATAATGATGTTTTATTGAAGGGGTTTCCAAAAGTATTGGCATCATCATTAAATTACATTAAGCAATTTGAATCAAACTTCCATAATTGAAATCTGAATATTATACCACTAGATGGAGTTTTGAGTTTTTGTTGGAATGTTTGATATATGACACAGAATTTTAGAGAAAAATAATTTGTATACTTATTGTAAATATCAGGAAGCATTCAGCATACTTAACTAGATTACTCTAGTTAAGTGCAAGGAAATTTAATTTTAACTTATACTTCTAAAGAGTGTCATATACTTGTTATTTGTACACTTGCAAAACAGCGCATAACATTTATCTTGGAAAGGTGATGTGAGATAAAATGCAAAATGGTGTGAGAGCCTGTCGACTTTACTGGAAAATTAAAGCTAATGCTCTGAAATGACACTTACCTATACTACATGGTTGTTTTAGTGACCACTGACATCAAGATTAAAAAAAATAGTAATAGTTTCACCTGGTTAGTCACTGTTATCAGCAGCTAACACATGGGTCATGTGTGTGTTGGTGACAGGGACCAGTAACTCACACTATTTCCCTTTTTTCACCAGAAACCAATTTAACCACACTCTATCTGGTAGAATTTCAGGAAAGTAGCTGTTAGTACTACTCTCAGATTGCCTAGAATTCTTATTAGAATATAGCATATATTTATGCTATTATAAACAAAAAGTCAGTACTGGCCAAGGTGACAGGCCAGAAAACCTCCATGTATTAACAAACTGCTTAAATAGCAGAACATAAGGAAGAAAGTGTGAACAAGATTTAAGGTTAAAAAATGCACCTATAAATCAACCTAGTCTTGAAAAATCTCAAGGACCTATAAATCCCCAAAATTTCTGAAGTTAAACATAATCACTAATTTAAGGAGGCTTCTTGTGTAATTTCCCAAGGTTGGTGGAAACAGCTCATTCCCCAGAGAGTAGGTAGGGCACACAGAATTAACAGAAATGGAAATGAATTGGGAAGTCAGCATCCTCGTGAACTGAGAAACATAAAGTCATACATGGTATATATATTAATAAAATCTTATAGGTATACAAAAAAAAGCTTTTGTAGCTATTCTAGAATTGTACATGGGGCAATTTAGGGACTGAACATTTTAATCTTCAAGTGTTTTTTAATGTTTTCTTCAAATTTAGAAGATAGAGCCTGAAGAAGAAAGGAAAGTTAAAAGCTAGCTGATCTGTTTCCTATCAGGACAGGGCAGAGGGGATTATAACCATGTGTGGTAAATGGCTACCGGTTCAGTTCTGCTTGAAATGACCTCTCTTACAAGTTTGCTGCCTTCATCTCTCTCATACAGAAAGTTACTGAGAGCTTTACGTTTGAGACTGTACCATGCAGAGTATCAGCCAAGACTGAAGTATCATATCAGATATCAGTTGATGTGTTGTAATGCAAATAAAGGGCACATCACTTCCGGGCCAGCATTTATCTGTGCCTTCCTCTTCTGCACAGTTCCAATTGTCCTTTGTTTAATAATCCAAGCTAAGGACTCAATTCATTCTGTTGTCTTTGGCCAAGAATTAAAAAAAAAAAAAAAAGCTAAAATTGTCACAGGAAACATCACTCAAGTTAAAAAGAGCAAAATAAAATAATTGTATATATGTAGTTTAAAATAGTGGAAACCATCCTAAACTTAAATGTTAGTGCTGTTATTTTTACATCTTGTTTTGACATATATATTCCAAAGTACTGTTTCAACAAAATAGGAAAAAAAAGCTGTTTTGTCTATGCTAAATTAGCATCTTCAGGACGATAGAATAGCAGATCATGTAACCCAGAACTATTAAATTCAAACCATGAATTTCTGAGCATTGCTCATATACTGTTTGAAAGAAAGAATCAGTTCCCAAAACGTATTTACCTTCTGAAATTTGCCTCTTTAAAATACAAGCAAATGAATAATGTGGCCTCCTTTTGAAGAGGATGACTCTAAAGTGTTCTAGGTAGAATGCAAATAAGGATTTATTTGGAATGACTATAAAGAGAATATGAATATTAAAAGTCCATTAAATTCTGTGAGTTTGACTTGAAGTCCACATAAAAATAGACATCAGAGTTAATACTGAGAATTTAGATGAAAGTCATTATTGATGAAGTATATCAATTTAATGTATATATAAATAGCATACTTAAAAAGACTTGGAATTATGACTAACATATAACAAAGGCAACTAGTGCTAATATGATTGTATCCACTATATTTAATAACAGCATGAATAAATCTCCACTTCAAAACTGATTTAAAATGCTCTGGATGGCAGCCCTTAAAAATGCATTCCTTAAATTTCCAACAAAAATTCCTTTGAAAACCGAAAACGAATACAACAGGAATACCAAATTACTGCTAGAATTAGATAGAAATTTTCATTAATTAGAAGACTTGGTGACCATACTGAAAAATAAAAATTATCAACCAAGTTATTCCACTAACAAAAATGCACATGTTGAATAAATAGAACAAAATGTTACTAGTTTATAAATACAGTTAGTCAATTATTTCCTCAATTCTATTGAAATGTTTTAGGAATCTAGATTAAATGGATGATTTTTCTAAGAAACTATAAATTATATAAAATAATTTCATATTAACTAAATGGATAATTAGAGAAATAATTTTCAAAAACTGAAAATATAACAAACTAATATTACTAAATCCATCATATTTTTATAATAACTTAATAAATCTTCATTTCAAACTTTGTTTAAAATGTTCTGGATTACAGTTCAGCATACATCAGATAAAGGTATTTTCAAGTAGGAGAAATTCTATGAAATATCTCCAGTATTTTTTAAAATTTTCTAGGCAAAAATGTAATTGAATTTTTCTATATTGTTTTTGTGATCAGAAAATATTAATACTGCATTTATAAACTTATTGCGATGAGAGAATATGACAATCTTACTATTAATATAGGCATAATTATTACTAAAATTTCAGTAAACAAGTTTATTCCAATATTGTAAATATGGTTAAATATTTGGAAATATATTAATATAGTTCATCAAATTAATAGGTCAGCATAAAATTCATAGTCATTTCCTTGAAAATTTGATAAAGCTAGAATCATTAAATAAAAATAATGAATAAAAACATAGCATTTATTCATAACCTAGCATCATGCATATAGTACAGTAACATGGAAATTACCACTGAACTCAGGAAGACTGAACTAGGATGTGTGTTATTAACACTCCTTAAGTATCCTACTTGAAAGTTTGATCAATGCAATTAGAGGAAAGAAACAATGAAGAGATTTTTAATTTATATGCAAAAATTAACTTCATATGTGTAAAGTGAGTTCAAAGAAAGAAGTGAAAGTGTAGATTATATTTGTAAAGATGATGTAAATGGAAGCACCTTTTAAAATGTCTCAGTTAAATGTGTTTTTGTTCAGTTTTTAATTTTGCTATTATACTTGATTTATAATGTTCTGTCAATTTCTGCTGTACAGCAAGGTGAGGCAGTTATACATATATATACATTTGTTCTCACATTGTCTTCCATCATGTTCCATCACAAGTGATTAGATATAGTTCCCATGCTATACTCAGGACCTCATTGTGTATCCACTCCAAATGTAATAGTTTGCATCTACTAACCCAAATTCCCAGTCCATTCCACTCCTTTCCCCTCTCCTTTGGCAACTACAAGTCTCCAGGTCCATTAGTTTGTTTCTTTTCTGTGGGTAGGTTAATTTGTGCCATTTGTTGGATTCCAGATAAAAGTGATAGCACGCAGTATTTTTCTTTCTTTTTCTGACTTCACTTAGTATTCGTGTCTCTAAATGCATTTTGTAAGCCAATAGGTGAAAATGATCGAGAAGCATAAATGTCCAGTGATCAAGTAAATAAATCATGGGGTTGAATTCGAATAGGGAATGTAGTCAATAATGTAATAACTTTAAATGGTGACAGACGGTAACTAGATTTATCATAATCATGTCAATGTATATAGAAGCCGAATCACTGTTTTGTACACTGGAAACTATTAAAACATATGTCAATTATACATCAATAATACAAAAAGACAACAGCTTTGGAGGTTAAAAAAAGGGCATATGATTGATGGCAACAACGCTTAAATACAGATTGAATATTTTAATAAGAAATTCTAAGGACTTCTGTCATTAACAATCTGTAAATCTATAAAAGCTTCTGGAAAAAGCATAAACGTGGACCTACCTAAATAAAAAAAATGCCATGTCAGATGTCTGGAAAAGAGCACTCATCATTGCAATGGTGCCCTATCAGTCTCTCTAAATCAATATGTGAAGAAAATCTAAGCCCTTAAACAAGTGAAATATAGAAACGTGATTCTAAAATGGAGCTTTACCTATCTGATACCCATATGTAATATAAAAGAAAGTCAAAAATAAAGAAAAAGAGTTACTCATCTGGTAATTAAAAATAGAACAACAGGAGGAAAAACTTTCTGTAAAGAGAAATGATGGAGAAGGATTATCATTTAATTTTACTGTCAAACCAGTAAAAACAGATGTAAAGTGTGAAGTCAAGGTAAAGTGTGCACTTAAGATGTGGCACACTTGGAATCCCCGTTCTTGTGTTTCACTTTGGGATGCCCCTGGGCACACTCGATCAGCCTTGTCTAGGTTTCCCACATTGCACATCCAAGTTCTGAAGGATACACCACCCTTCAGAGCTCAGAAACACTTGACAGTAGAATGAGTGTATATGCGGACAGTCCTCACCTGACTTTAGAATCTCTGGGAGCAATTTGGATCTCTGGGACTTTTCCCAGGAACGGTCAAGCCCTCACCACATGAGTCGGGGATCAAAGTACCCTAATCCCTTGTTGAGGCAGCCAACTTTTCACCTTTCAGAACCAGTTCATAGACCAGGAACTGTGGACAGTTCCCACTTAATTGTAGTCACTCCTGGAGAACCATATGTATCCAGCAGATACTGAAGGCTGTCTGCACAGAGCGTATTCATGCACACAGGTTTCTAATGACTAGGTTGAAATTTTATTTTGTCCTCTACATCAGTGATGTTTTTGTAAAGAAAATTTTTTTAACTCATCCATGATATATAAAAATATCTATTCTTAATTTTAATATAAAAATATAGGACAAACAATAAAACTAATCCATAGTATCACTCAGTTACTTAAGGATTTTTCCCCCATGTATATTTTTAGATAGGTAAGATGATTCTATATGTTGTCACTTTTAAGCACATTGAAGAGAAATGCATTTTCAGATGTTAGTGAAAAGAAAATATGGAGATAGTTCTCATGATGATAAATGTGGGTCTGGTGATTTACTAGTCCTTGTTAATTTAATAAGAAAGCCAAACACTTGCATGAGACCAGATCACCAAAAATTCCTAACAATGGAAATGACTAGGTTGAAATTTTATTTTGTCCTCTACATCAGTGATGTTTTTGTAAAGGAATGCCTTGACTAACAATCAGCCACAAAATTGAGGGTTCTAGAAGACACAAGTTACCATGTTAAGTAGCCATTGTTATGTTTAGAGATTCCATCTGTACCACAAAGCAAGATACACTTATTGGGTCACACTTGGGAACAGCATAAAAGGAAGCAGTTGAGGAAGATCAGACATGGTCAAACTTTCTTCTTGAATATCGTCTTGGGTTACACAAAGCACATAGAGAGCTAGAATCTTAACTCGTGGGGATTTGATAATTTCTCCTGCATTTAGTAGGACTTCTTGTGTGATTGGCAGCTCTTTGTATGTATTTTAATAACTGAACAGAACACACTTGAATCTAGATACATTGGTATCTTCCTTTCTGGTCCCATAGAACACTTGAGTTTTGCAAGAACTATGAAATTGAAGTTACTGCTCCAACAGTATTTGTTTTACCAATAAAATAATACCTGACTCCTGTTTCCAGATGTTTTATATAATGCTATGTATATGACAAACTATATCCCAAATAAATATATGAGAAGAATATATGTGTGTATATATAATGTATATATAAAATATATGTATATATAAAGTATATGTGTATTGTAAAATATATACAATATATATGTATAATATAATATATATATTATATATATATATATATTCTCCAAACGCTATATAAAAATACTGTTTGATTAAAACACCGGGGGGAGGTCTGTATATACTGCCTTATAATTCTGCACCTTATACACACAATATATCCACATACCCGCACATAATTCCATCTCATCGTTTCTCCATATCTTACTATTGTTACATTTATAATTATCTAACATATAGTTCATCCTCTTAATTATTTCCTCCTCCTAGAATTTAAAAACTATGCAGGCGGAAATTTTGTTTGTTTCTTTAGTCCTCTGTCCTCCACTGCTTGGTTATGGCTAGTTCCTAGGATGCATACAGGAAATATTTGTTGATTGAATTAACAAATGAGGGCAGTAGAATTCCCGATTTCTGAATGAGGAAACTGAAGTTGATTATTTAGTAATTTTTCCAGTATCACACAGATAATAAAGAGTAGAGCTAGAAATTGAATCCAAGTCAGTCTAAAGTTTATATTTTATCCCTAAACCAAGACTAACACCTGCAAATATGGAATTTTCCTATATTACAATTCCTTATGTGTCTATATTGAGTCCACAAATGGGAAATTGTTACTTGTATAAGTCACATACAAGAAAACGAATATTTCCTCCTGGTTCTACAGTATCATCAATTGGTTATTCAGTTGACTACTCAATATATCAGTATACTCAATCTGTTGCTCCTAAATTCCACCAAAATACTCTTTATATTTTCCATTTGAGATCATTAACCAGTCCTGTTTCTTATATTTATATCAATTAACAGGAAATGAAATATTATACACACTAATTATGACAATCTCTCATTGCTGTTTTTTTTTTTTTATTTTATGCTTACTCTATACTATAGATGGTGAAAAATGTTAATGAATAGATTTAATGTGACTGAAGACTCCCCCCACAGAATCTTAAATAGCACAAGACTTTCTTTGGAAAAGAAGATAAAAGATTACAATCACTATGAGGCCATGAAAAGGACAAAGAACTTAACAAACATTAAGATTCCTCCACAAAGCATTTCATCTTTGTCAGAATTTAATTTAAAACATTTCTGACATTCAATTATTCACTGTAGACAGACTCTGAAACAGATCTTCTGCTGCCAAAGCTAAATTATCAAATAGAGAGATATAAACCTGAGTGTTTTCTGCATAATGATAGCCTATAATGATAAAAAATTCTTCCTGAAGGCATCATGTACTGTAGATATTAAGGCAGAATCTAAGAAGGAAATGAAGGCCTAAACAAATATGCTTACCTACTCCTAAATATAAAAATACCTTGAGAAATAACATTGAAACTCATAGGAAGATTATAATTGGATCTAAGCTTGATTTAATAAATATTACGTTGTTTTGTTTTATTTGTGGCATACATTTAGCAACGCTATTGCAAATCGTCTTGTTTATTTGCATTTTATCTTATTGACATGTTTTAATGAATATTCAAATTGATGGATTAAAATAGATTAACAGCTAAATACGGCCATACGGCCACATACTCAGGGCAAAATTATCAGGCAGCAAAATGGAATCTCTGTTAATCACATGTGGCTTATATAGAGAGGATTCAAATGTCGAACAGGAATGTTTCTCAAATCAGATATTTTACTAGTCCAGAGCCCATAAACTTCTTTTTATACCTATCTCGCTGCCTATAACATTAAAGTACAAAATGACACAGTTCTAATCTCTGAACACGTGAAATATCTTGAATACCTGATTTCATATTAAGTATATTGGTTAGATTATCTGTCCAATGATAAAATGAAAAATTGGGGTAAGTTATGCAACTGGTTTGATCTGAGGGAACCTTCATGAAACTATCAGCAGATTTTTTTCAGTGGAAATTTTGCTGACCAGAGGGACTGGTTCTGGAACAGATTATCATAGGTTTGTGTCTTAAACAATATTAACACATTGTCTTACAGCTCCATTGTTCATTTGTCCTCACTGTCTAAAGTCAGGGCCTTATTAGCAGGCTATGTTTCATTCTAGCCACCCTAAGAAAGTTCCATTTCCTTGCTCATTCAGAGTGTTGGCATAATTTTGTCCCTTTTTGCTCATAGAACAGAAAACATATTGAAGCTCTCTTAGTCTTATACTCTAAAAGAGTAGATTAACATGGCTTGTGATTTATGCTTCAGCAGGTAAAAGAAAGTTGCAGAGCTATATATGTATGTATATATATTAATCAATATTGGCAGATATTTATGATGGTTCAAGAAATCTTTGATGATCGATTTACTTCTCATGGTGTTTGCTCTCTACGTTAGCATCATCATGAAATTGTTCATGCAATCACTTAAAAGTGTCATAAATTTTACTTACAATTAGAGTACGGCTCAGCTCAGTTTATGGCAATGGTCATATGAGAATGACTAATAATAGGAGCTCAAAAGATAGTATCGTTTACTGGTCGGATGGTCAATGATCACTTAAAGGATGTAATGACTTCCAGCTGGAGGGAAGAAAAAAACTCCTAGAGAAACACATAGGCAGACTACTCTTTGACATAAATCATAGCAGTATTTTTTAGATATGTCCCCTAAAGAAAATTAAATAAAAACAGAAGTAAACAAATAGGACCTAATTAAATTTAAAAGTCTTTGCACACCATAGACAAAATGAAAATTAAACCTACTAAGTGGGAGAAAATATTTTCAAATGATATGACCAATGAGGGCTTAATGTGCAAATGTACAAACAGCTCATAAAACTCAATATCAGAAAACCAACCCAATTAAAAAATGAACAGAAGACCGAATAGACATTTTTCCTAAGAAAAGGTTCAGATGGCCAGCAGGCACATGAAAAGATGCTCAACATTACTAATCATGAGAGAAATGCAACTTAAATCCACAATGAGATAGCATCTCACACCTGTCAGAATGGCTGTCATCAAAAAGAATGCATAAAACTCTTAGAGGAAAACATAGGCCAAACACTCTCTGACATAAATGACAGCAACATCTTTTCAGATTCATGTGTCAGAATAAGGACAATAAAAAGAGAAATAAACATATGGGACTTAATTAAACTTCAAAGTTTCTGCACAGCTAAGGAAACCCTAAACAAAACGAAAAGACAACCCACAGAATGGGAGAAAATATTTGCAAATGATTCAACTGACAAGGGATTAATCTCCAAAATTTACGAACAGCTCCTACAGCTCAACACCAAAGAAGCAAACAACCCCATCCAAAAATGGGCAGAGGATCTAGGCAGACAGTTCTCCAAAGAAGACATGCAGATGGCAAATAAACACATGAAAAGATGTTCAACATCACTCCTCATTAGAGAAATGCAAATCAAAACCACTATGAGATACCACCTTACACCAGCCAGAATGGCCATCATCAAAAAGTCTACAAACAATAAGTGCTGAAGAGGGTGTGGAGAAAAAGGAACCCTATTACACCGTTGGTGGGAATGCAAATTGGTGCAGCCACTGTGGAAAACAGTATGGAGATTCCTCAGAAAACTCAAAATAGAATTACCATTTGATCCAGCAATCCCACCCCTGGGCATCTATCCAGCAGAAACCATGACTCGAAAAGACACATGTACTCCAGTGTTCATTGCAGCACTCTATGCAATAGCCAGGTCATGGAAACAACCTAAATGCCCATTGACAGAGGAGTGGATAGGGAAGATCTGGTACATACACACAATGGAATGTTACTCAGCCATTAAAAGGAACGAATTACCAACATTTATAGCAACATGGATGGACTTAGAAATTATCATGCGAAGTGAAACCAGTCAGACAATTAGACAGCAATACCCAATGCTACCGCTTACATGTGGAAACTAAAAAGACACAATGAACCATTTTACAGAATAGACAATGACTCACAGACTTTGGAAAACCTTGGTTTTTCAAATAAGACAATCTGTGGGTTGGGGGGATGCACTGTGGGTCTGGGATACAAAATCTGTAAAACTGACTTGTGATGATTTATGTACACCTATAATTGAAATAAAATCCATTAAGAAAAAAAGAATACAAAAAACAGATGTTGGCAAGGATGTGGAGGAAAGGGAGTCCTCACACACTATTGGTGGGAGTGTAAATGAGTGAAGTCACTATGGAAAGCGCTATGGAGGTTTCTCCAAAAACTAAAATCAGAGCTACCATATAACCCAGAAATTCCACTCCTAGCTACATACCCAAAAGAAACAAAAACACTAATTCAAAAAGATACACGCACCCCAATGTTCCTGGAAGCATTACTTACAGTAACCATGACATGGAAGCAGTCTAAGTACCCAACAACAGAAGAATGGTTAAAAAAAGAAAAAAAAAGCTCTATCACAATGAAATATCTATAAAAAAAATGAAAGTTTGCTACTTGAAACAACATGGGTAGACCTGGAAGGCATTAAACTAAATGCAGTAAGTTAGAGATAGAAAAATACCATATGCTATCACTTATATGTACAATATAAAAAATAAAATAGGGAGTTGCTGCTGTGGCACAGTGGATAATGATGGATCATTATTCATTTGTCTCTGTGGAGGTACCAGTTTGATCTTAAGTCCTGCACAATGGGTTAAGGATCTATTGCTGCCACTGTGGTGTAGGTCGAAGCTCCTGCTCAGATAAGATCCCTGGCTTGGAAACTTCCATGAGCTGTGGGTGAGGTTTGAAAAGAAAAAGAATAATGATAAAATAAAACAAATTATTGAATATAATGAAAAGGAAATGGTTTCACAGATAAAGAGAACAAAGTAGTTGTTACCTGTGGAGAGAAGGAAAGGGGAAGGCGCAAGATAGGGGCCAGAGGTAAAAATTATTATATATAAAATTATCTACAGCGATATATTGTACAACATAGGGAATACTGGCAGTATTTTATAACTGTAAATGGAATATAACCTTTAAAAATTGTGAATCACTATGTTATACACCTGACATATAATCAACTATATTTCAACCAAATATGTGGGAAAAAAAACGTTGTCATCATACTTTTTAAACATTGAAGAGCTATCATTAACATAAGATATTGTGATAGTGATCATTAACATGAGATATTGTGATAGTGAGAATGTCAACTGTGATAATAATGAAAATAGTATATTGAGAACAGAATAAACTGAAAAAACTACCTTTGAGATTCTAAGCTATTCTCTACATCAGAGCAAAAATAATGTGATTGAGTTTGCAGGTTAAAAATAGAAAATGAGGGAGTTCTCTTGAGGTGCAGCATGTGCAGGATCCAGGATCATCACTGCAGCAGCCTTGGTCACTGGGTCAACACCAGGCCTGGGAACTTCCATATGCCTTGGGCACAACCAAAAACAAAAGGAAAATGAGTGATGCCTTATACAGAAATCATAGAGAAATTATTGGCAGCTTGTTCAGCTCTCAACAATCAATTTCTCTTCCTCCATTAAGATTTAAGGAATCAATTGTACAATCGGCATAAAATCTTGCATCACTTATAATAAATTACACAGTATGAATGCATGCACTATTATAAATCACACAGTAAAAAACTTGATCATTTGAATATTATGACCTAGTTATATCATTTAAATTTTCCTTCCAGCAAAAGATTTTTGAAATATTACATATTGAGTTTCAGAAGGTTAAAGGGAAAAAGGCCAAGGTTTGAGAAACCAGTTACACCTGTTTGTCCTTAACTGTGCATAACTGGCCTTCCCTGAACCCTTCACACAATAATGTGCATCATTCTATCCTGTAATCCATAAATCACTGCAAGCTTAAAAATTACTTCCTAGCTTATAGTTGAGACACAAAGTTCTGAAATGTCGCCTGCATGGGTGGCTGAAATGCATGGGGACTGGATTTAAAAGGAATGAATTAAAGAGTATGAAGGGATATGGGCCTGAACAAAAAATTGCGTAGTAAACATATGTGGCTATGTTTCAGGAAGATCACTACTGACTTGAGGATGAGGGGCATGGATTATTTTTTTAAGACAAATATGTCTTTTAGGTTAAAACTCACATTTGAAATGGCATTTAAAATAAGAAGTTCAGTACTTTTGACTAACCAGTTCCCGCTGGCCAAGAACAGTCAGAACAGGTCAGTTTAACAGCTAGACTTCCCAGAGATCATTAAAAGAGATAGATGAAAATGTAACTGGTGATAATTGAGCCTGCAGTAGCAATTGACTATAACCATGAATTCTGAAGTATATTAAAGGGGCGCCTGTGGAATGGTGTAAAAATGTCAAAATGTATCAAAAAAGAAAGGTGTCCTCAGGTACCTCTTGAAGTCTGTGCTCTAGACCTGATTGTCCTAAATTTTTCTCTCCCACCCAAAGAATCACAATTACCTTGCTTTAATCTTCTTTTTACAGCAGTACTTTGAGCAAAGTGATGTACTTATTTAATGTGTCTACTTATAACCTCTGTGTGGTTAGTCTTTCTGAGCTTATAGTTTATAATTTCATTTTTAAAATAATTTAGGAAATGTCCATCTCAGGAGATTCTAATTTTAATTTTCGCTTATGCTGTGGCCTCAGTGCTTGGTTTGGCTCACCATCTTAACAGATCTTAACAAATTTAAATAAATCGCTTCCATGATTCTGTTTCCTCAGGAGAGATTATATTAACATGGCAAAACATGTAATCCATGTTATACCCTGACTGAATGATGTTTTTTGATGCCAGATCCTCCCCAGATCCCCTGTCATTTTCACCTTGCTGTTTGTACAAAACCTCTTACAAATGTATAAATCAGTCCCTATTTGGACAGCCCCGACTTTAACAAACACTTTTACATTGGTATATATAATACACTGAGTAATAATTGACCGTAATTGATAAAAGATTTATCCATTAATTAGACATTGATGATTAACACAGGATATTATGAAAATATGTGAGTTCATTTTCTGTTCTAAAGAGAAAATATTTATGTAACATATGTGCAAAAGAGCTGTATCGAGTAAAGCCATTAAAATGTGAGGTATTTTTAAATTCACTTATAACAAGTTAGGTTAAAATGTCAAACTGACTTTTAACTAAGACTGCGTACTTTATTAGCCAGTCCTCATATTAAAACTACATCAGTTTTCTCAGGGTACAGCCTTTAAAACTTTACCGAGCTCTTTCCTTCTGATTCACTGACTCCCAGGGCTAAAATATTCTACTTCATTCTCTCTGTTTATCTAAGTTTTACTCTTCTGTCAATGACTATATCATTATATACTTCCTCTGCTTATTGATTTGTTTTCCTAAATCTGAAGAAATATATCTTGCCTTAAAATTATCATGTTTACTATCAAACTATATATGTTCTGATTAGGATGTGAACTGAGATTTGTACAACTTAGTATGGACTTCCTTTTAAAGAAGTCAGAGTTAAGGTATTCTTGCCTCATTCTCTCTGGTAACATTTAAGATAAAAGAAAAAAATGTGCTTTGGGAAAATCAGGAGGTATCCATATGTTTAAAAGCAATATAAATAGAAGGACTGTTAAAATCAGTTAGGACTGAAATTTACTAAAGGAAAATAGATGCCTTTGTAGATCAGCAGCCTTTGTAGATCATCAGCAGTATGCTCTACAGAGTAATTTTCTTAAAACATAAGTAATAGAAATCATCTTTGAAGAGTCTCATTAATGAGCCACTGCTCGAATATCTGTAACTGCATGTGAGAGTAGGCTACCAAAATATTCATGATTCCTTATAGAAAACCTGAAGCTGCAAAAATGGCACGAGCTTGTGGAGGACAAAAGATAGTATCAGTATGTCCTCCATAAGGCAAGGGAAAGGCAAGGGGTAAAATGGGACAGTAACTGGGGCACTTGGACCTTGGTCGTATGATACAAAATCAGTGCTCATTCACTCTCTAAAAGACTCTTGACACATATAAGTAAATGGTGTGTAAGAAAGTATCTGAGATGTCTTATTGAAATCGAAATTAAGCCCTCCGTCCTTTCCCCCAGCTCTCATTCAACACAAAATTGGCCCCAAAATAATGCTCCCATTTACTGTGTACTCTAAGGGAAGAAACATGACAAACTGAAGGAAAATATTCTGAGACTGAATGCCAGTTTGGGACAAATATTTTAGTGAGTTGCAGACATGGCTTGGATCTGGCATGGCTGTGGCTGTGGCGTAGGCCGGCAGCTAAAGCTCCGATTCGACCCCTAACCTGGGAACCTGCATATGCTGCCAGTGCGGCCCTAAATATAAATAGATAAATAAATAAATAAATAAAGTATAGATCAAAAGTTAACTGCATATTTAATCACTGAACAAAATGTGAAAAAAATATAATATATATATAGAGAGAGATATGTATTACAGTAGAAATAATAACGGATTTGTGTGTTGATAACTATCATTCAGTGGGTGGTTTAAATTTTCTCTTTTCTGTTCTTACAAAAGATTGAATTTCTTACTTCGTCTTCTATGAAATGATGCCTAGCTGTTCTTCATAGTTAGCAATGATGAACTCCAAAAATCAAACAGGAAAAAATTAAAAAAAAAAAAAACTAGATGTAGAAATTTATGGTGTAAAAAACAGGTACACACGTTTGCCCTTAGAACTTGTGTGTAATGTGAGAAAAAAAGAATGCATACATGTATGTGTCACCTTGCTGTGTAGTAGAAAATGGACAGAACACTGTAAACCAGCTATAATGGGAAAAATAAAAATCTTTATTAAAAAAATAATAAAAACAAAAAAAAAACCAAAATAACAATTGTGTATAGAAGAGAGTGTCAAAATGTGTTGTAGAGTGAGATGCTAAACTAGGGGTAGAGTGTGATAAAACTTAATGGTAGGTAAAGGGAAATTCATAGACCTTCTGCTGTATCCTCTGAAATTCTATTTAATTTATGATGTTTGAAAAATGCATGTAGGAGTTCCTGTCATGGCACAGCAGAAATGAATCCAACTAGGAATCATGAGGTTGCGGCTCGATCCCTGGCCTCGCTCAGTGGGTTAAGGATCTGGCATTGCCATGAGCTGTAGTGTAGGTCGCAGATGCGGCTCAGATCCCATGTTGCTGTGGCTGTGGCGTAAGCCAGAGGCTACAGCTCCAATTAGACCCCTAGCCTGGAAACCTCCATATGCTGTGGGTGTGGCACTAAAAAGGCAAAAAAAAAATGCAAGTAAAAAGAAATTCTATAATTTTGAAATTATTTTCCATATACTGAGCCATGTTGTTGCTGCTGTTTCATTGTAGAATCAATGATAAACTTGACAAGTTGAATCATGGCTGTAATCTGGTGATGTAATTAAACATAATTCAAGAATGTAATTGGATGTGCAGGACATGGTTGGAGTAATATCAGCGACCCGAATTTTCTCATCCTCTATTTTTAGAGGGCCAATCTGTTAAAATTTATAAATTAAATAATAGAGCTTTAGGCATATTATTTAAATTTGAGGCCAAAGCCACTAAACTTACTACATAGCACAGGGAAATTTATTCAATACTGTGTAATAACCTATATGGGAAAAGAATCTGAAAAGGATTGGATACGTGTACAACTGGTTTACTCTGCTGTATGCCTAAAATGAGCACAGCTTGGAAGTCAGCTATATTCCAACAAAAAATAATAATGTAAATAATCAGGTTGGGTTTTATTTTGGGAGAGGGGAATTAGTATTACACGCTTAGTTTCCTGCAATATAGTTGTACTGGTTATTCATATAGCTTGCTAATCTTACCCCCCTTGCCAATCCAACTACCCTGTCAACTCCCACTACTCCATGTACCTTCATGATCCAAATCTGGTGGGGAATCTACTCCCCAGGTACAGAAGGAATCCCTTGTCCTGACTGCTTGGCTTCTGGGCCATGACCATTGTCAAGATCTTAAAGAACATGCCTGAGCTTAAGTTAAAAATACTGGTTTCTTCGTTTTCAGGAAAGACAATGTATAGATAACCTCTAAAGTGGATTATTTAATAACAGAAGTAATGAAGTAAACAGACTGTAAGTAATGTGCGTTACAATAAAAACAGTCACATATATTCAGAGCCTTATAGAGTTCACAGCATTTTCACTTGCATTATCTTATATGTTTCTCCGAACAAACTTTTGGCAAAAGTCAAATTGTCTTAGCAGGAGTTCCCGTCGTGGCTCAGCAGTTAACAAATCCGACTGGTATCCATGCAGGTACGAGTTTGATCCCTGGCCTTGCTCACTGAGTTGGGGATCCAGCGTTGCTGTGAGCTTGGTGTAGGTCGCAGACATGGCTCAGATCCCACGTTGCTGTGGCTGTGGCATACGCAGGCGGCTATAGCTCTGATTGGGAAAAAATGTTTTAATGGATGCCAGAGCTGAGATTAGCATCCAGAGCCATTGTCCTTTAAATCTGGTTAAAAACAACAACAACAACAACAGCTTAATCTGTAGAATACTACTTTATTTATAAAAGAGGTAAAGGACAATTGCCAAGGGAGGGTGGAAAATAGTGTCTTTCATCTCTTAAGACAACATTCTTAGTGCTTGAAGTTGAGTAACACATGTCATATTCTGTTATCCTCAGCAGTAAATAATTCAGCAGATCTTCAAATGTGTGTTGGCCAGTTATAATTCTGTTTCATTTCTGCAATGATAGCTTATTTTAGCTATCATTTAAGAGGAAGCAAAACAGTAAAAATCAATGGGTTGCTTTAAACTGACAAACACTACACACATGTATGTAGACATTTTTACCCCCTTAAACAATTTAAAGTCTCGTGTAAATTATATCAGCTTATTTTCATTAACTAGATTGACTTTTGGTATTAAAATGTATTTGTTAAATGTTTCTGTGCACTAGAACTCCAAATTCAAAAGGAAAATTTCTATAATCTTCCTTAGAAACTTGTATTAAAATTAAGAATTCAGGAGAATATTTCTAATTAAATTTATATTTCAAAGCAACAATGATTTCCTAAACATTTATTCCTAAAATCTTTATCCGCTTTTACTGACATAGATCAGCTTTGAAATTTTACGTTCTTTATGCCGTTTTCATTGTTTATGTCCGATGCCCACTTTCAGTGCATTTGGGTCTATATATAGTATATTGATATGGCTTTCAAATATTAACACAAACAAACTAAAAAATAAACATGGTATGTGGTGAGTTTGGCTAAGTATTGCACGTTGTATCAGAGATAGCAGTAATAATAAACTAATGATTAAGGCAAAACTCCTGGTCTGAAAGAATGTGTAAACCAGGAGCAGATACAGAAATGATAGAAATGAAGAAGAATGTTAGCAACTAAGCTATATAACACAATCCAAGCCACCCTTGTAATTTTGGAGACTTTTAACTAAAAAAGTTGTTTATCCTATTAAGAAATATGAACATGATTAAATAAAGGAGATAGCCTATGCTGGAGCTATGTGGGAACATCTAAGACCAAGAAAACTAGTATATCATAGGGTGAAAGTGAGAATGAAGTGAGGCTGGATTCCTCTTGCAGTGCCAGCTCTGACAGATGGGTGTTGTTTATCTTGTGGGAATACTCTACTGACATGCATCAGTGAAACAGTGAATGCTCTTGGTGACGAGCTCACCAAGATCAAGGAATGGATTATGGTAATTTTCTTGCTTAGACCACTAACAGTGAATATATAGGATCCAGCAGTTGTCCCATTTAACTAGTCTAGAACAAAAGAGCTAACACTGGTGAGAGTTAAACTGGAAAGGTGGGACACTGTTTAAGAGACAACAGAATGACTGACAATTTCAAAGGTAATCTGCTCCTGAAATTCTGTGGCTCTTCTCCCAAAGGATTGTTCTATGTCTTGTATAACTGAATTCCCAGTAACTGATAGAGTCTTGCTTCCTGAATTGCTTTGGCTTGGAATGAACACCTTCTTTCCAAGTCTTCCCCCATGGGATTATACAAGATTTCCTTTGAAAGTGTATGTACACGGAAGCAGTTCAAAACCAGAAAACATCGTGAAGGGACTATATTGATAGTTGAGTTGCTTCACCAGTTAGCTGTTGCCATTACGACTATTCTGATACTCTTAATGTTGAGAGGACAGGGGTTATTGTTTTGCGGACTCATTGCCTCTATGGAATGAATCATCCATAGTCTTGGCCACACTGGAGATTTCCATAAATCCTGAAAAGAATATAAAATACATCCCAAGTATTCAGTGGGGATGCAATATCTCTGTTAAACTGATTTAAAGTATCCATCTAACAATGAGATCAGAATCATAGCTATTACAAGAAAGCACCTCTTTAGGAAATAAGACCCTTCGTCTCCACTTCCTTCATCCTTACGTGTCTCTTCAGAGTAAAAAAAAAAAAAAAAGTCTGTGTGCTGTATTGGGAAATGCAAAGCACAGGCCTCTTAGAAGCAATAGAAAAATATGTGGTACTTTCTTCTAAGTAAGATGTCTCAAACATTTAATTCAAGTGGGTAAACTATACTTTTATCTAATTAGAGGGTTTTGTACATTTTTATGCCAAAAGAAATAAAGAAAATTCCAGGCAAATATATCTTAGAAGCAATTAGAAACATTTAAGGCATATTATAGATGTCTGAGCCAAAGATTTGCAATTAAGAAAAATGAGGGTCCCTCTCTGGGCCATCTGCCTTGTATGGGTATCAGTAGTCAAATCTCATTCTCTGATGGAGATGCTCCCGATAATGAAGTGGGATGGAGGATGTGGAGGTACCATATGGAGTGATAAGCACTGATTTTTCAGATCTTGTCAGCACAGCCTCAGAGACTTGATGCCTGCTTTCCCACCTTTCACTTTACAAAGGGATTATTAAAGGCTATTGTATTTTTGAAGGAAATGTATAGCTAGCTGAACAGCTCTTTTTCATAACAAATTTATTTAAAAATAGCAGAGATGGAATGTTCTTTAAGATGTCTTTAATATCAGCTCAGTATTCCAAAGAAAACTTAAGTTAAACGTTTTTTAAAAAGTTTAAATACCTGAAAATCAGTAAGCTGTTTTAGCTTTAACTAAAGCTAAACCGCTAATTAACTCCACCGTAATTACTGCCTCAGTATCATAGCACATTATCTATTGCTTTAGCTAAGTAGCCAACTATGTAAGGAGAGACTGATGTCAAGCTAGAATCTCTGTAACATTCCCCATTGTACACTGTTCATGCCTTTAATATTTCAAAAGCCTATATGTAGCTATTAAATTTTTTAAGCCACCTCCTTTTCTTGAACATCATATCTTTTTTTATATGGCTTTTTTCAAAGGGCCTGGAAAGGGATCCTCTATAGGAAACCTGATGCTGC
Organism: Catagonus wagneri; assembly: GCA_004024745.2. Classification (NCBI taxonomy): domain Eukaryota; kingdom Metazoa; phylum Chordata; class Mammalia; order Artiodactyla; family Tayassuidae; genus Catagonus; species Catagonus wagneri. The sequence goes on from PVHT021183661.1 coordinate 8,954,643, forward strand.
ATTGACATGCATGAGCTGAGCTCAGGAGGAACTGACAGTCTTTCCAGAGCATTAAACTGGCACTCACTGTGTGTACCTTTGCTGAAAAAGAGGAAACATGCACAGGGGAAATGATCATGTACAATAAAACATTGCTTTTCCCAAAGCAAGTTAATAGAGCTGTCTCCAATAAAAACCATGGAGATATTTGTGTCTTAAATATTTCCTCTAAAATCTTTTTTATTTATTTTAGTCTAAATTATTAACTAGCAGGAGATGTCTCTTGTGGCTGTCTTTTTGTGTCTCCTGCAGTTTTAGAGGTTTGCTTAAGGCTCATAAACAAATAACATTGAACTATGTTGCCTATTGTAATAATATTCTTTTAAGCTAGTACTAAGCTAAAATCAATTGGAAATTTGAATCCTGAAGTGATCAATGTATTAAAAAAGGTTTTATCTGAACCTAAATTTACTAAGTACCTAATGAGAGGTCAAAGAGTGTTCTTCACACTCCATTGAATTTTATTACAATTTACTTCTCAAAATGGTCCTTAGAAAGAAGATTGTCCAAAATGATGAATTTACACATGAAGAAACTAAGGTTCAAAGTGGCAAATTCCTATTTTTTATTGAAGTATAATTGATTTAAAATATTACATTAGTTTTGGATATACAGCAAAGTGATTCAATTATACATATTTCTTTTTCAGATCACTTTCCATTACAGATTATTATAAAATGTTGAATATATCTTGTGTTATACAGTAAATCCTTTTTATCTATTTCATGTATAGTGGTTTGTATCTGTGAAACCCAAACTCCTCATTTTTCCCTCTCCTCCCCCTGCTTTCATCTTTGGTATCCATAAATTTGTTTCCTATATCCGTGATTCTGTTTCTCTTCTGGAAATAAATTTATTTGTATTATTTTTTTAGATTCCAAATATAGGTGATGTTATATAACATTTGTCTTTATCTCAGTAACTCCTTTAGTATGATAATTTTTAGTTCCATCCATGCTCCTGCAAACAGCATCATTATTTCATTATTCCATTTTCCTTTTTTTTTTTAGGGCCACACCTGCTGCATATGTAAGTTCCCAGACTAGGAGTCAGATTGGAGCTGCGGCAGCTGGCCTACGTCACAGCCACCACAGCAACTCGGGATCTGAGCCACATCTGCAATGTATGCTGCAGCTTGCAGCAATGCTGGATCCTTAACCCTCTGAGCAAGGCCAGTGATTGAATCCACATCCTCATGGATACTAGTTGGTTCTTAACCTACTTAGCCACAGTGGGAACTCCATAATTTCATTCTTTTTAATGGCCAAGTAATATTCTATTGTATAAATATACCATGACTTCTTTATCCATACACCTGTTAATGGACACTTACGTTGCTTCCATGTCTTGGCTATTGTAAATAGTGCTTCTGTCAATACTGGAGTGCATATATCTTTCTGAATTAGAATTTTCATCTTTTCCAGAGGTATGCCTAGGAGTGGGATTGCATTATCAGATGGTAACTATTTTGGATTTTTAAAGGAACTGCCATATTGTTTTCTGTAGTGGCTGTGCCAGTTTACATTCCCAGTAACAGTGTAGGAGGGTTCCCTTTTCTACACATCCTCTCCAGCATTTGTTATTTGTAGCCTTTTTGATGATGGCTGTTCTGACCCACATGAGGTGATACCTTATTGTAATTTTTGATTTGTATTGCACTAATAATTAGCAATGTTGAACATCTTTTCATGTACCTGTTGGTATCTGCATATCCTCTTTTGGGGAAATGCCTGTTTAAGTCTTCTGCTTATTTTTTGATTGAATCTTTTTTTTTGATATTTAGTTGTATAAGCTTTTTGTATATTCTGGAAATTAAGCCCTTGCTGGTCATGTCATTTGCAAATACTTTCTCCCAGTACATCAGTTGCCATTTGTTTCCTTTGCTGTGCAAAAGTTTTTAAGTTTGATTAGGTCCCATTTGTATATTTTCACTTTTATTTCTTTCACCTTAGGAGAATGACCTAAGAAAATATAGCTACAACTTATTGCAAATGATGTTTTGCCTATGTTATCTTCTAGGAGTTTTATGGGATCATGTCTTATATTTAGGTCTTTAAACCATTTTGAGTTATTTTTGTATGTAGTATGAAAGATTTTCATGAGGCTGTCCAGTTTTCCCAACACCACTTGCTGAAGAGACTGTTTTTTTTTTTTTTTTTTCCATTGTATATCCTTGCCTCCGTTGTAAAAGATTGAATGACCATAGGTGTGTGGGTTTATTTTGGGCTCTGTATTCTGTTCCATTGACCTATATTTCTGTTTTTACTGTGATGTTTGACTACTATAGCTTTGTAGTATTATCTGAGGTCTGGGAGGATTATGCCTCCAGCTCTGTTCTTTTTCTTAAGGATTGCTTTGGCAATGCTGGATTGTTTGTGGTTCCATATAAATTTTAGGACTGTTGTGATTCTGTGAAAAAGGTGATGGTTAATTTAACAGGGTTAATTAAATAGTAATATATAGGTTAATTTTGGTAGTGTGATCATTTTAACAATATTAATTCTTATGATCTTAATTTTACTACATTATATATACTATATTATATATATATTTTTATGATAAATATAGTAAAATTTGTTGAGTTAAAAACATATTAATTCTTCAAATCCAAAAGCATGAGATATCTTTGCATCCATCTTCAATTTCCTAATTTCCTTTATCAGTGTTTTATAGTTCTCAGTGTATAGGTGTTCCACCTTCTTTTTCAGATTCATTCCTGGATATTTTATTTTTTGACATTATTTTAAATTGAAATTTTTTTACTTCCTTTCTGATATTTCATTGTAAAGGTAAAGACATGCCACAGGTATCTGTATATTAATCTTGTATCCTTCTACATTGCTGGATTCATTAGTTCTAATTTTTTTTTCTGTAGTCTTTAGGTTTTTCTACATATTGTATCAAGGCATTGCATATAATTAAAAATTTACCTCTTCTCTTCCAATTTGAATACATATTCTTTGTTTTTCTTACTTGATTTCTGTGACTAGAACATTCAACACTATATTGAATGGAAACAGTGCTAGTGGACCTCTTTCATTTGTTCCAAAATTTTGCAGGAAGGCTTTCAGCTTTTCACCATTGAGTATTATATTAGCTGTAGATTTCTTATAAATGGCTTTTCTTATACTTAAATATGCTCCCTCTATACTCATTTTGGTGAGAGTTTTTATTATGAATGGATGTTGAATTTTGTCAAGTGCTTCTTCTGCATCTATTGAGGTGATCATGTAGTTTTTCTCTTTCCTTCTCTTTATGTGGTATATCACATTAATTGATTTGCATATGCTTAACTGATCTTGCGGCACTAGAATGACTCCAACTAGATTATAGTATATGATTTTTGTAATGTGTTGTTGGATTCAGTTTGCTAAAACTTTGTTGAGAATTTTTTTCATCTATGTTCATCAGATATATTGGCCCGTAATTTTATTTTTTTGTAGTGTCTCCCTGATTTTGGTATTAGGCTGATAGTAGCATCATAGAATGTCTTTCAGAGTGTTCCCTCTTCTTCGGTCTTCTGAAAGAGTTTGATAAGTATCAATATAAATTCTTCTTTTTTTATTTGGTAGAGTTCCCCAGTGAAGCTATCCATACCTGGACTTTCTTGCAGGGTGTACTTTATTAAAGATTCTGTGTCATTTCTAGTGGTTAGTCTTTCTGTCTGTTTCTTCTGATCTCATTTTTGTCAGGCTGTATGTTTCTAGAAATATGTACATTCCTTATAGGTTGTACAGTTTATTGGCATATAACTGCTAATAGTGTTTTTCTTACTATTTTTTGTTGTTGTATTTCTCTGGCATTGGTTGTTTGTTCTTCCCTTTGATGTATTACTTTGTTTTTTGGGGGGTCCTCTCTTTTCTTCTTGGTGAGCTTGGATAGAGGTTTTAAATTTTGTTTGTCCTTTCAAAAAACCAGCATTTGGATTCACTGATTTTTTTTTTTTTGTATTTTTATCTCTATTTCATTCCTTTTTAGATTTTGTTGTTCTTTCTCTAATTGTTTTAGGTGGTAGTTCAGGTTATTTGAGGTTTTTCTTATTTTCTGAAGGAAGTCTATATTGCTATGAAATTCCCTTTTAAGATTGCTTTTTCTACATCCCATAGACTTCCTGTGTGCTCTGTTTTCATTGTCGTTTGTCTCTAGCTATTTTCTGATTTCCTCTTTGATTTTATCATGAACTCATTGTTTTTTTAGTAGCATGCTATTTAATTTCAATGTAATTTTTTTCCTAGTTTTTCTTTTTATTGTTGATTTCTAGTTTTATACTCTTGTGATCAAAAAAAATGCTTGAAATAATTTCTATCCTTTTAAATTTGTTCAGGTTTGTTTTGTGTCCTAGTCTGTGGTATATCCCAAACAACATCCCATAATATGTATTCCATTTTTTATTTTTATTTTTTGAGGGGTTTAGTGTCCTGTGGATATCAGTTATGTCCACCCACTGTATTGTGTCATTTGTGTTATTTAGCATCTTTGTCATCTTATTGATTTTCTCTCTGGAAGATCTCTCCATTGATGTCAGCAGGGTGTTAAATCTCCTACTATTATTATTTTCCAGTCAGTTTCCCCCTTTATGTCTGCTAGTATGAGTTTTATATATTTAGCTGCTTGTATATTGGATGCATATGTTAACAAGTGTAGTACTCTTTTCGTGTGCTGACCCCTTTATCATTAATATAATGTCCCTCTTTGGCTTTCTTTATGCACTTCACTTTAAAGTCTATTTTTGTCTGATACGAGTGAGTATTATTAGTCCCACTTTGTTGTCATTTCCATTTGCACGAGATATATTTTTCTGCCCCCCTAACTTATAACCTGTATGTGTCTTTGGCCTTAAAGAGAGTATCTTATAGACAGTGTATTGTAAGTTTTTGCTTTTTTAAATTAATTCTGCCACTCTTTGTTTTTGATCAGAGTGTTTAGTCCATTGAAAATTAGAGTTATTAATAAGTATGTTTACCATTTTAATCTTTGTTTTCCAGTTGATTTTATAGTTCTTCATTTTTTTCTTCTTCTTTTTTTTTCTTTTGTGGTGTGATATTTTTCTTTTGTATTTTACATGAGTGATTTTCTTTTTGGTTTTTCTGAATTTGTTGTATGATTTTTACTTGTGATTACCCCAATTTTTAAGTATGTTAACCCATAACTATATCTACTTGCTTTAGATTGATAGTCATATATGTTCAAACATAACCTAAAAGATCTACATTTTCTTACTACCCTCCCCTGAGTTTTGTGATTTTGGTGTCCTGTTTTATATTTTTATTTTGTATCCTTTTGCTATTTGTTGTAGTTATAATTGCTTTCACAAGTTTTTTTTAATGTATTTTAATCAGTGTACTGGCTTTTAGATGCTTTTCAATCCTTTTTTATATTTGATGAAGTGGCATGTATCTTGCTCAAGGTCACACAAGTGGTAGAGCTTGGTATCAAAATTATTCTATCCTCAAAAAGAACCTATGTACATGTGTATCACTCTGTTCTCTCTCATTATTACCACTTTCTGCAAATCTGCTGTATTAGAAGCTAATTAAAACACTCTTAAGCAGGTACTCATTGATTGTGGGCATAATATCAGATTCAGATTTATAATGAATTCCAAATTATAAATGTTAATGAAAATAAGCAATGATTATTGGATATTTTTAATTAATGTCCAAAATTTTCCCCTGTAGTAGGTGTTATTTCTGACTTTTTTTCTTGCCTTTGAGGTTTCTTTAGTTATATAATAAAGGTTATGAGAATCATTTATTTGGATGTTCCATTGTTTAATAATGTTGAATTTATTAAACATATATATATATACACACATATATTTATTAAACATATACACACACACACATATATATATACACACATATATATTTATTAAATATATATATACACACACACACACACATATATATATATATATTTAAAATATAGAATATTGTTCTGAACCTTCTTGTCTCATGCCTGCTAGGGTATACCCTTTGTGGTAAATCTGAAACTATGTAAAAGGAAAAAAAAATATGTTGAAAATGACAAACAGCATGATTTTCAGCTTAATATTTTTTAACCACAATGACCTGAACAGCTTCTGAAGATCTCTCTCTAAGTATGAAGATGGCTTATGATAAGTAAAGTTAAAAAATGTATTGGTTAATAAGTGTTTTTAAAATATTGTGTTAAAACCTTGGTTAATTATCAAAGATGCACATCATTTGATGTTAATAACTTCTTTGATAAATCTCAAAATCGTCATGTACATTCAGTTGGTGTATAGTAATTATTGGACGTTTTCTGTTCTCATATATAAGTTAAAGTGCTAATATTGTCAAGATGTCAGTTTTTCCCAAATTAATCTATAGACAAAAATCAAGACCAGTCAGAATCCCAGCAAACTGTTTTGTGGATACTAAAAACTGATTTAAGTATATGTGGAGAGGCAAAGACCCAGAATGGCCAACACAACATTGAAGAGTAAATCTGGAGCACTAACACAACTGTATGATACCATAAAGCAACAGTAATCAAGAGAGTGTTGTATTAGTAAAGGAATAGACAAGTTGATCATTGGAACCAAATAGACAGCTCAGAAATAGAGCCATATATATATATAGTCAACTGATTTTGACAAAAGACAAAGACAGTACAATGAATAAAATAACTATTTCAACAAACAGTGTTGGAACTACTAAACATCTGCGTACAGAACAGTGAATCTAGATACAGACCATAAACCCTTCATAAAAGTTAACTTAAAATGGATTACAGACTCATATATAAAGTATGTAACTTTAAAACATGTACAAGGTAACAGAGGAGAAAACTTAGACAACCTTAGATATATAAATACCTTTTTGGTTACAACATCAAAAGCATAATTCATGAAATAAATCTTTGGTAAACTGAATTCATTAAATTAAAAACTATACTATAAACTGTTATATAATTTCAGTAAATAACATTAACAAAATGGTTTAAAGGATTTCTTAATAAAATAAGCATATGTTGAGACTAGAAACACATTAAAAACATAAAAACACATAAAATGTCAGAGTTCCCACTGTGGCACAGCAGTTTTATCTCTGCAGTGGAATGGTCTCATTCCCTGGTCTAGTGGTTTAAGTATCTGGCATTGCTGCATCTGTGGCATAACTTGCAGCTGTGGTTCACATTTGATTCCTGGCTTGGGACCTTCCATATGCATGGACATGGAAGAAAAATATGCTTTACATAATAATTTTTATGCATAAAACAAAGTTATGAAGAAAGCAGTTCTTCTCTGTGACATCTGTAATATATAATACCTATATATAGTAATATGGATAAAAGGCCATAATAAAGGCTTATCTAAAGAAAACATATATATATATATACACACACACACACACACATATATATGATTGAGAAATAAGAAACGGAAATTTTATGTATTATTAAAGCACCGACTTTTAAGATTATAGATACTTCTACTCATAAAAACAATTTATATTTTAAAATACCATTCACAGTTTTATTTCCATTATTGTTATCCATTCAACATAAATTTTGAGCATAAATTGTATGCACTTTTTAGACCTTGGAGATAGAAACTGGAATAAAATTGGTAAGTTGTCTGTTGTCATAGAGATTGCATTATTTCAGTGGTAAAAAGGCAGTAATCAAATTGCCAGTCAATAAGGAGTACTTCCAGTTGTGTTATCTGCTGTTGAGTAAAACAAATCTGTATATTGTTTAGGAATGGAGTTACTGGGGGTCAGTATACAGGAAAATTATTTCATATAGTGTCATCATGAAAAGTTTCACTGACTGACTCAAAAAGCTTCACTAAAAAAGCGTTTTAGTGAAGGAATAGGTAATGAATTTATCTGGGAAGATACTACTTCAGGCAGAGGAAACAGCAAGTGCAAAAGCCCTTCTTTTTAGAGCCCACATTCCTAAGAAAAGCAGGCAAGGATAGTGTAACTGAATCTGGATGAAGGAAGAGGAGACTTTATTGAACGTCCATTTAATGTTTATCAGTATATGTGTGTGTTTGTGTGTATGCATGAGTGAGTGTGTATGACTGGGTCACTTTGCTGTACAGAAGAGATTGACAGAATGTTGTAAATCATTTATATTTTGATAAAAAAGCATTTTAAAGCTTAATCATCTATGATAGCTGAAAGCAAATGTGATTTATTAGGGTCTCTCACAGATAGAAGATAAACCCATAATAGGCAAACAAGAAAAAAATTAAGTTTATCAATGTAGAATTTAATATTCCTAAAAGATTTTAGAACAGTAGAGTGCTAATAATTATTTAGCAAACAGCTCCCAGAGCAGGCAAGGAGGGGGAGGTGATTAATACTACTTACCAGTTCCTGCATTGTCAGTATGACCCCAATGGTGATTTTAAACTATCAGTATGAAGCCACTGACTGTGGAGTTGGGAAGATATATATACAGTCAGCTCTTGAGGGCCACTATGAGCCAGCTCCAACACACCATTACATTCTTGTTCCTGTATCTACAATAAACCTCTATAAATGCAGAGGGAAATAGTGCTCAATTTTGTGTACAGAATTGAGCAATTATTGGCATTTTGAATAAATGAAACTGTTGGATAAGTCTTCTAATAGTGAAAAATAACTGAGATTGTAAATATTTATTAAGTATAGAGCACTGTATCAGGAATAAAAATGCAGTATTCAAGATGTATCTTTTGTCCTGTCACTTTTGTGGTAACTGACAAGGAGAGATATTAGGACTCTAAAGTCATTATCTTCACTGAATAACATCAAGTGTACTTCACTTTAATGGTTACAATATGACATGGATTGACTTTAATGAGTAAATTTTATAGCAAAAAGTGGCTGGAGATGTGAATAGTAATTCATTTGATAAATAGGTGGAAATTATTGTGATAGAAATGGTGATTTTTCTAGCCTCAATCACTCATTTTACTTGAACCCATCAGATATGTTCATTTGTAAAGAAAAACACCAGAAATATGAGGGAATAAGATAAAATGCTTTATCAAAGAGCAGACCAAAAAAAGGCAAATATTTTGAAGGAAGGGAAAGGGGATTTTATGTTTCAATTTAGCTTAAGAATCTGCATCAGAAAGGGAAATAAAAAGGATTCAGGAAAATTTTGAAATAATGTCAGTGGGATAAGATTTTTTAAGGCTTCTCGTTTAAAATATTTTCAGGTTTGGAAAGTTTAAAACCTATAATTTCCAGATGCTCTTTATCCTCATGTTCATACATACATGTATATTCATAATCAAGTATGTGTATGTCTGTATGCATTTACATATCTTTAAACTGATGCATAGACATATGTATATGTGATTTTGTGTGTATACATAAACTCATCTATATAAAGATACTTATGCCTGTATATATCTATTTATGATAAACTAAGTATGCTTTCTATTCCAATAGAACATGGAGTTTATTTTAGCCTTCCCTCTTTTCACATATATAATCCCCTACTCCAGTGGGGAGAATCTTGACTCTCATTATCCAAAATACATTCACTCATTTTCTCAGTTCCAGAATACACATAGAGTGTTTCTGAAACTGTTCCTTAGGACTGAATATATAGTTCAAATATCGTGTTTAAAGTTTACCTAGATATTTTCTCTTTCCCCACTGTTAGTTTCATTTGTTCTTTGCTTGTATTCAATTTTGTTTCACCCATCCTGTCCTTACTGATTTTCATTCTCTTGTTATATGAAAGATTGCCATAGTTCTAAAAGTGAGGAATACATAGAAAGTTATATTCCAAAAAAGTGTCTTTCCATTCTATTCCTTTCCCCCACCCTTTCAATTTCATGTCTTCTCATTTCTCCCTGTTTCTTGCACAAACTGAGCAAATACTGAATTTTTTAATTTGCTTTGTACTTGGAACAAAATAGCAAACTATAAGTATATATTCACTTTTATTTAGTAAGACCATTGTAGTGACAGTTAACAGTATCTAACTATGAATTATATATTAGTAAATGTGTCATTTCAAAGTTAATTTTCTGGTTGTAGAACATTAACTGTGGTTATATCAAAGAAAAGATTCATTTTAAATAGGAAGCATACAGTAGATGATCAGATGGTAAATGGACATATATTTATAATTTACTTAAATAGTTCAGAAAAGAATATAAATATAATAACTGTAAATAAATATAATAGATATAATTTGCACATTTGACAAATTAATAGCATAATATGCATGAAACTGTAAATATTTCCTATATGACAAGTTTTGTCTTAAAATTAAAAAAATGTATTGTGAAATACTAGACATATTAAAAAGAAAATAGAAAAATATAGAATTAAGAGTAAACATATCAATATTAAAAAGCCTGGAATCAGAAAAGATGTTCAAAATGTAGGATGAACAGAAGCCCCAAAGCATAACAAATAAATATAAATACAAAAAAGTCACAGTTTTCCTATTTACTAAGTATATGTCACACAAAAAAAGGAAAAGGGAAAAAGGATTTAAAGTGAAAATTTCATTTGCTATGAAATTAATTATTAATATTTTATACCAAAATATATATGTATATATTTTCAAACCAAATAAAACCGCAGTAACTTTCATAGTACAAAACACAGCAGATTCAAAGAAAGCTTATTAGACATATAGTAAAATGAGAAAACTTTAATATACCTTCTTCATGAAAACAGAGCAATGACAGACACATTTTTGATTTTAGAAAAAGTTATCTGAGTATTTTTTGGTCTCATTGTTTTCATTATATATTACTCCAAGGATCATTATTTTTTCATTGTTAGCACTTTCATTTTTCTAATTAAAGACTTCTATAGTTGACATGCGTTTTCCTTGATATATTAGACCATGAAGAAATCGTTGATACATTTTAAATAATAATAAAAAGATCCAAATAGCATTTCTATCACTATACATTACATTTTAAATTTAAAACAAAATTAAAAATCCCTTCCACTTGGTATTTTTTCATGAAATTAAACAAATTTGGGATCAAAAGTGAAGTAAAAATAGTATGATAGACCTCCTGAATGCCATGATATTTAAACTGGTTATGTATTTAAAACAGATTTTAACTTCAGTAGTATTAAGCTGAGTGAATAAGAAGGCAGACACACGAGTGCATGCTACCTGATTTAAAGTTTCTAAAATTCTAGAGAAGACCTCGTGACTAAAGCAGATCAGTGGCAGGCTAGAGTTAATTGATAAGAAAGGGGATAGTTTGGAGCTGTAGTAAACAGATGAATATGTTTGTTAAAATTTATTGCAGCATGTATGTAAAATGGGTACATTTTATTATGTGCAAGTTATACTTTTAAAAAAGTATATTTTACAATATATCAAAGCAATTTACCTTGTTTTCACTCTTGAAGACAAAGGGTTACTATAATGGAATAAATGATTTAGTAATAGTTACCTTTAAAGTAGGTCTTTTAAGAGAAAAAAGCCTGTATATATAAATCAAATTACATGAGATATGTGTAAATATATATTTGATGTCTTAAGGCAGAAAAAGTTAGGTTGATAGCTAAATATAATAAATTAACAAAATATTTTTCTAAAATTGGTGTAGAAGAAACTATTTCAAAGAGCAATCTTAAAAAGAAAATTAAAAAATTATTGAGTTATTCTTGTAAACATTTAACTCATGTAACCCTGTATCATCTGTGGGACATTTTTAGCCATATTTTAATAGTTTAAGTATCATCCTAATAGATATGTTACTGTGTTGGCAGACAATAGAAGCCCTTGTCCTTAAAACAGTGCAATTATCAATTGTAACTTTGTTGCATTTATGCTGTTCAAAATATTTAGGAAACTCATCCATTTTTTCAATAGTGAAACTCAGTAGGTAGTAAATTTTCAGGTGCTTATATAAGTCACTGGCTAGAATCTTAATGTGGGATAGTTTTACTTCTCTAGAAGCATAACAATATCCTTTAAGTTGTATCTCCTAGGCTGATTTAGGCTCTTAAGAATTGAATATTATATGTAAGATAAAAATTTCAAGTGAGTCAAATGAGATGGATATTATATTTACTAGATATGCAAGTAGGGTATTTAGCAAATTCTACAGTCATCTAAAATCATTTTATAATTTGATAAAATAGCTAACAGGTGGTTCTACAGCTGTGCAAATCAGGGAAATGAAAAATGATGAATAAAATGAAAATGAGTCTTTTTATTACCAAGAAAACTATTTAGCTAAATTGTGGTAGACCTATTTTTAGCATAAATTGAAGAGAATTAAAAACAACAACAACACAACCCAAACACAAAAAACAATAAAAAATGTATATTTTTTCAATATGGCAACTAGTATTGAGAGAATACCATATAAGGCAATTTATAAAAATGATGAAGAAAAAATACTACTACTATAAATACCTCCAATACAAGCAGGGGAAGTATTATTGATGCACAAATGTATTACACATATAAATCTTTAGTTTGAGACATGTCATAGTAGAAGATCTAAAATATTTTAAAATGAGGATTTCAGATACTTACAGTGGGAAAAAATTTGAGGAGCTCTGTTTCTGGCAATGATAAGCTAGATTCTGTCAAATTAACTATTTTACAAGAATAAATAATACAGATAGACAAAAGGTTAAGAAAAAAAAAACTGTTTCATGATATCAGAAAGCTAATTGTTCAGATTTTAGAAGAGAGAAGTCTCTGATTATGATATCAGGTATGCAAAGCATTTGCCACCACGTCTCCCCTATAAAACAGTACCAAGCTTGAAAGTCCTGTTCTGAGGCTGAGACATCGAGCAGATACTTCTGCACTTTCATCTAGAAGGGGAAACAAATTGTGAAGTACAGGACCTGTCAAGGAGCTGGTAAATTATGCTACATTTTTAGCAAGGTCCTAGAAGGGGAATGTTCAACAGGTAACTGGGAAATGCAGGTGACTGGTCTATGGGAAAGAGACCGTATCTGTGGAGAATTGAAAATCAGCTTACTCTCATTTCATTCTTTGATTGGTTTAAGATAAATTTCACCTAGTCTAACTTCATGACAAAATATAAAAGAATATCCTTCTATGATCTAAAATGATGTGTAAAATTCTTCATATACAATATTTAGCAATCAAAAAAGTCATGAGACAGGCAATGGACTTAAACAGAAATCAAGAAAATGGCAATAATTAGAGATTCAAAGGAAATAAAGCTAATGGAACTTTTAAAATAATGTGATCAAATAAAATGTAAACAGAATTTAAGGAGTAAATCAGAAACTATAACAATAAATCAAATGGTAATTTAGAAACGGAAAAATAACTTTATGTAAGATATGTTTAATAGCATTTTTGGTATAGCTGATGAGAGACATTCTTCTGAATATATTCTGGAGGAAAATACTCATGTTCAAGTGAATAGAGACAAAAATACAGAAAATAGAGACGATAATGTTAGAGAAAAAAGTTAGCGTGTCATTCTCCTCCTTCAGAGCTTCTGGAGAAGTTAACAAAAGCCAGCCAAATCTGCAGTATTTATAAATTATTAACAAATGCTTACTGTTCCATTTACTATTTATCACTATCCACCAGAGATGAAGTCTTAATGTTAGTATTATGACAGAATGCCGGGGGTATTGCCACCCAGCTTCCATCAGCTGTGTGGCTTTGATCACCACATGATCATCTAAGTTCCCAAATCAAACATCGAGGTCCTTTTTCTAAGACGCCTTCCAGAGCCATCTGCTCTGGTCTTGGTCCTCCCCAAACCAGACCCACAGACAAAGACTGCCATAAGGTAGCTTAATTAAGAAACACATATGAGGAGTTCCCGTCATGGCTCAGTGGTTAACGAATCCGACTAGGAACCATGAAGTTGCGGGTTCGATCCCTGGCCTTGCTCAGTGGGTTAAGGATCCAGCGTTGCGTGAGCTGTGGTGTAGATTGCAGACGAGGCTCGTATCCCGCGTTGCTGTGGCTGTGGTGTAGATTGCAGATGCAGCTCAGATCCCATGTTGCTGTGGCTATTGCAAAGGCTGGCGGCTACAGCTCCTGTTAGACCCCTAGCCTCGGAACCTCCATATGCCGTGGGTGTGGCCCTAGCTAAGGCAAAAAGACACACACACACAAAAAAAGGAAACACATATGAGAATACACATTGTGAAAGTGGAAGAGGGAAGAAAAAAAAAATAATACAATCTGGAGCAGTGAACAACTAGAGGCGGATCTTTCAGGGACCTCTGAGATACATGCGTAGCAGCTCAGAGTTGTCCTTCAGGAAGACAAGAAAACTAGGGCAATTACTTAACAGCTTTCATTTCCTGTGGATTGACAGTTGCTCCCGCAACATAAGTTTCTCCACATACCTGGATTGTGTCTGCACGTAGCTGTGCAAAGTCCCTCAGTATCACCAGAAGTCCACTACCAGAGGAGAAATACACATTTTAGGAGTTCAAGCTCAGGATCTGTTAGCAAGTGAGAGAATCTTCACAGGCACAGGCAAACTTAGATGGTGTGAGGGGAAATTGAGTAAATATATACTGTTCAACACCTTAAATGTCCATCAGTAATAGAGTGAAAAATGAAGTTGAAGCATTCACATAGTAGAAAACTCTTAAGGTGTGAAAATAAATAATGTATGCTACCTGATAAAATATTGGTGAGGCCCACATACATAGTATTGAACAACGGAAGCCAAACATCAAATAATATTCATAGCTCTTTTCAATTTATATGAAATTCAAAAATGGACAAAATAAATCCTGGCATTAAAAGTTCAGACGGTGGTTAATGTAAATCAAATATAATTAAAACTAACTAAAAAGAAAGAACAAATGGGTGAGGGAGAAAAAGGACAGTGGTTAAATTTTGAGGAAAAAAAACTGGTAATGATTGCAAGGGTGTGTAAAAAGGGCTATTTGGTTTTACCGGTAACATCATTCTTTAACTGGATAATTGATGTATTTTCACTTTGGGATGACTTATTGAGATGCACATAATTTCTAATTTCTGTAGTTTTCTGTATGTAAATTCTGATTCAGTAAAAGTTGGTATATATTTTATAGTATATATTTATATATTTATAAACTATACATACATTTATGTATATATTATATACATTTATAATATATATACATTTATAATGCATCTATAATATGTACATGTATAATATATGTAGCCTAGCTTTTAAATTTGCTCTTAATCTCTTTGAGTGCAGTGTCTAGCTTGCCAGGCTAGGGATGTTACCCCTTTGGACTTCATGAACAGCCTAAAAATTGCTAAATTCAATGCCTTTCCAGTCTGTCTCTCTCCCACTTATCTTTTCCACTGCATTGTCAAATGCATTTTCCTGCTTATAATTTGCTCCTCTCTTGGCTTCTATCATATTGCGTTTTACTGATTTTCTTTTTAGCACATCTATATTTCTGATAAAATACCTATTTTTTTAAAGCTCTGCAAATATAAATATATTCATCTTTTCCACAAAAACTTTCCTTTGATTTCTCCATAGACGGTAATCTTTAATCTCTCCTATTTGTTGTAAAATTGGTTATTTGGATAGGTTTTGATGAGTATTGAAAAATAATAGGTTGATTCTTATAGAATGAAACTGAATCTGTGCATATAAGCTGCATGTGTAGCTATATAAATATATATGTACATATTTAGCTTTGACTGTTGAACCACATGGGTTTGCCCTGCATGGGTCCACTTATATGTGGATTGTTTTTTCAACAGTAAATAGTACAGCAATACACAATCTGCAGTTGGTTGAATCCTTGAAAGTGGAAATATGTATACAAAAGTAACCTTGGATTCGGAGGGCCTAGATTTTCAGTTGTCCAGGTTGCTGGAGCATCTAACCCTCACATTGTTCAAGGATTAACTGTGTAATGACTGTCCTATAATGCTATAATAACTATTTTCCAATCTACAATAAAGTATTGCCAAGAAGAATTGTTCCAGTTCAAACACCTCCTCGATGTTAATGAAAGGCTTTATTCCATTATTTTGTGATGTAGATATTTTTATCCTAGGCAACAATAATGGTAATATTTCCTAAGTTATTGAAGCATCAATTAAAACTTGCATCCTATAGTGGTTGATCTTTACAAGGTCAATTTTTCCTATGTTGTTACGTATTTACCTTGTAGGCAGTGCTACCACTTTATTATGTTGTAATGAAAATTCTGTATTTTTTATGTTTAGAACTAATACTTTAGATTTTAGTAATTATACTTATGGAGGGAAATTTTATATAATTTTAAGAGTATTAAGTGAAACAAAAGAATTGTAAATGAAATAGTTAAAGGGGATCAAAGGTTAAAAAGAAAGAGCGTTGATATATTTTATGCATTTAAATAGTCACTAATTTTAATAACTTTTATAATATATAGTTACATTTGTAACGTTTATTACATATATCAAATTATATTATTCAATGCAGTATAAATTTAAAAACAGCAATGCAATATACATTTAACATAGACAAACAGTAGTATATAAAATATCAAGCCATACATGAAGAAAAAGAAATATCAGTGTTTCATACCTGATAGTCAAGTAAAAAGCAAGTCCAACTATTCCAATGAATTATTAATTTTCACCTTTCTTTGTGAAAATATTGATAATATCTAAAGGTATCACAAGTGTAGAAAAGGTACCCTTTTGTGCTATGAGTAGAAGCATAAATGACAAGCTATTTTGTAGAAATATTTCCAATCTATCTGAATTAAAGTACATTTACTTTTCTTACTCAACTGCCTGTCTCTGGGCGTCTATTTCTAGTTTCCGGAGCTTGTTCTTTCCAGATGCCATGCATGCAAAAAAGGGGAAATAGATGCCCATGATGATCTTCTGGCAAAACAAAGAAAACTTGCAACTAATGATGAATTCAGTAAACAGCGATACCAAGTTAAATATTATTACCATGGCAGCTAATTCATGGAAATTATAGACTTTGGGAGCTTAAAGTTTGTTTTTATAGAACATAATTTTTTCAGGCTAATTATCTTCTAATACTTTCTCGTAAATTTTTAAGAAGAAATTTCAGAGTTCCCATCATAGCACAGTGGAAATGAATCTGACTGGGAACAGTGAGGTTGTGGGTTCTATCCCCGGCCTCTGTCGTTGGGTTAAGGATCCGGTGTTGCCATGAGCTGTGGTGTAGGTTGCAGACCCGGCTTGGATCTGGCATTGCTATGGCTCTGGCATAGGCCAGTGGCAACAGCTCTGATTAGACCCCTGGCCTGGGAACCTCCATATGCTGCAGGTGTGGCCCTAAAAAGACCAAAAAAAAAAAAAAAAAAGGGAAAGAAAATTTATTCTGAAGAACAGTATCTGCTTTTCAGAAGTGTCATGAAATAGAGAATTTTTTCAACTACCTCTCTCATTAATATTTCTTAACCATATAGTAGAAGGACTTGAAAGTATAGGACCAAGTATTGGAAAAATATTACTAAGAGAAAGAAGCTTATTTGTGAATCCAAAAATTTCAATACGGAAAATAAAGGGTGAAAAAAATTGAACAGATGAATATGGATCATATACACTGTCCTCCTGTAATGTGCCCATAAGTCTAGATATGAAAAGTAACAGACACAGTCATAGGCCAAGGCATTGACACACAAACACATATAATACACAAATATGAATAGTTACAGATACAGGTTTAGGCATAGGCATTGACACACAAACACAAATAATATACAGATATAAGCTTAGATGTAGACATTGATACACACACACATATATGTTATATATATAAATGTATACATATATGTGTATGTCGTGTGTATACAGTGGTTCTTTGTAATGGGAATTTAGATGGAACACATCTAAATGTCCATCAATAGAGCATTGTTTATGTAAATTATGGTTTGTCAGTATGCAGTGATAACAAAGACATATGCATAATAAATTTTGTAAAACATGGAAATACTCTACATAACAATATAAAAATTCTGTTTCATTCAACCTATTACACTTTTAATGACACTGGTCATCTTGTCTCTTTATTGTCAACCCAACATTAAATCTCAACACACTTGTTTTTTTACCAGTAAAAGAATTCTCACATCTGCTAGCCTTTTGGCTTATAGTCATAATTCCTCAATCCATACTGATTGGCTTTTTGATTTCGAATTATTCATCTATCAGTGTCATGACACATTATATATGATTTAGAAGATGGAGAGTGACAGCCTGTAAAATTATACACTACACATTTATCTCATAATCTTCTTGCTTTGCCTAAGGAAAAATACTGTACTGTAAGTTCCCTATCGTTTATCTACCTATCTACATACCTACCTATAAAAAAGGAAATCTTACAGAAAAGAAAGAAACTAGAGAACCAGTATCCTTAAATAAAATAAGAGCACTATTCCAGATGAAATTATAGTATCTTTCTGGAACTGCTGTTCTTGTTAGAAATCACTGGTGGAAAAGGCTTGAAAGTGTTAGTCTATAGTGTTATAATGCATGTATCTCATGTACGGATTATCTTTTAAAACTACTCATGATATATATTTTGTACCTAACTGTATGTAATAATATTATTTCAGTAATTACATATTTATTTTATTTATGGGTATTATGAAAATATAGTATTAACTTTAAAAGAATCAAAAAGTGTTTGAACTGTATCTAATGGATCAAACATTCCAACATTTTCTAGTTTTAATTTTTTCATGAGGCAAATAGTTTTAAAGTATGCATTATTTTGAATAAATGATAATGACATTATTCAGTGTTCTACTTGGGGCATTTTAATTACAAGAAATTGCAAACATTCCTGTCTAGCTCATTAAAGAGCCCGACTCTTCCATTTTAGCTCTTTACTTACCAGCACGAATTGATTCTGGTGAGATTTGATTAGGCTGCTCTTGGGAAATATGCCCATTCCTAGTTAACTTAGTTGTCATGGCAGATTCATATCAAACAAAAAAATGGGCCATTAGCTATAAAATACAGGAGGCTCAGCAGGTTCACTTGAAGGTGAGCTTAGAAAGCATAAAGCACTGACATAGCTCTACTGCTCTTCATTTGTCCTTTCTCTTAATAGTTATCTTGTCAGTTGGAATAAAACTTTAAAGAAGGAAGAATGAATGAAATATTCATTTGATTTTTTCCATTATCATTCATGAATTAGAAGAGACAATGAAAATGGATGAAAAATTCTTTTCACCCCAAGTGTTAAATCATGCTGGAGTTTACAAAACAATGTAGTATATCCACTTGCGATTTCATGTTTTTATTTGTAAGGATATAATTTTTACACTTTCCAAAGATTCATTGTTGAAATGAAGGAAATAAAGCAAGCCAGCACAATCCTTTTAGAAATGAGGAACATATGTAAGCTGATTAACATTAAATATTGTTAACTGTAAAAAAGGACCAGAAGAGGTAGTCAGTTAATGTAAGTTGATTGAGTAAATGGTTAAATTCTACTACTGTAATTTTCAACTGGTATAATAGAAAATTATTATAAAAAAAGATTTTAAAAAAGATTTTGCTTTTTAATGTTATCAGACATACCGATAAAATAGAAAATGGGTTGGAAAGTTTTTGAAGAGCTGATAACTTGAGCCATTTTGGAAGATGATATTTAAAAAGTATTCATTGACTACTATTTCTTTTTTTTTTAAGCAGTGTTGATGTTAGATGGATTTTCTACTTCTAAACATATCAAAGAAGTATAAACCAAATTGAAATTCGGTGGAACATTAGTATATTACTTTGATAGGAATGCCTTGGATCCTGTATGCGTGCATTATCAGGAAAGTGTAAATTTACGACAGAATTCTTTTCTAAAACCGGGAGGTCAAAAATGTAACTGCTTATTGGGGTCATATGCTGAAGGGGTGTGTTGGGGAAACATTGTGGTAAATTTAGGAAAAATCTGTTTGAAAATATTGAAAGTAAGCATTTGGAGTGAGAAAAACCTTGAAAGATAGAACGGCATTTACTCTGTTTCATTTGGTCATAGTTTAATCGCACTTCTGAGCATTATCGACCACTTCAAAGTCTTTTAAATCTCTTCACATATGACTAGGTCCTGTGCTCTCCCATTTAGCTTTTAAAGGGAGAAGGGGTTGTGCATGGATGAAGTTGGTGAGGAAGACATAATGATAAGGTATTCATGGTCTCTTGGTTCGTATTTGGAATATATGAGAGTGTAAGAGTGCAAAATGTTGATATTGCTGGTGTATGGGGTGAAATGAAAAATTAGTAACCAGAAGCGCCCCTCCTAAAAAGATTAAAATAAAACCAACAGAAATATTTGAGGAGTAAAGATATTTTCATCTTTAAATTTCAATTTATGTCAGGAGGCTTAACAAAATACTAACCTTACACATTGAGAATAAAATGGCCTTCATAAATTTAAATGGCATGACATATTCAAGTGTGGATTTCAGAGTTAACTAACATACCAATCATGATTCGAGCCAGGCATATCATACCCCTTGGAATACTGGGCATTTCTCTCATTCCTTTTTCAATAGATAAAAATAAATTTCATACCACCCATTGACTAGAATCTAGCTGTAAACTATTAATTTCTTCTCAGTGATACTGTAAAGATTTTGCTTTTTAATGTTACAACTTCGCTTTCCTTAGTTAGCATTTCACTTGCTTAACCTCACTGCTACTTACAATTCTTAAAGGCAAATGAATAATGAAAATCTTTCCACTATCAAAAATATAATTATAATAATCATTATCTTCTCCCTCCCATCTCGTTTCCAACTGGTTATCCCATATCTCAAATATAAGAATGATTTATATGTTGGTATGTTATCTTGCCAGAACTTTTTTCTATGCATAATCTAAAATATGATTTCTGATATAAACATGAAATATATTTGTATGAAGCAAACATTAAGTTTTCACCCAAATATCCAATATCCCCTTTCACATACTTAATTCATTACATACGTAATTAGGCCCCCTATGCTCTGAACATGAATCTGTTGGTTTATCAGTATGTGCTGATAATAGGATTTTCCTATATATATTAATGTTTTATATAAAATCTTTTTTCCAAAGAGATATGACCTTTCATATAGTACTTACTTATTAGAATTTATTTTCTCTTATATTAGTTTTTTTAATTGCTTTGTTTTAACAAATTGCCTCAATTTTTCTCAAAGCTTTATTAAAATATAGTTGATTTAAAATGTTGTGCCAGGAGTTCCCTTCATGGATGGCACTTGATGAACCTGACTAGGATCTATTAGAGACAGAGTTTTAGGTGAAGGAGAAAAAAAAAATAGCTTGTATTGCTTTGCCAGGCAAAGGAGGACACAGCAGGCCAATCCCTTAAAGACTGTGACCTCCATGGGGAAGAATTGTGAGGAGGTTTATACTGAAAAGAAGAAAAACAGAGTTCCAGATAAGTATAAGAGCTGAGGACCAATATGCATTCTTCTTTCTTTGGGGGGATCTTTAGTCATCAAAGTTGGTGTCATGAGATCTCAGCATGGCCCTTATTGGTCTTCTGGGTTACTGTATCTTGATTGTTTCCTAAAATAAAAATACTTCCAAAAAGGGCATATTGATCAGAGATTAAAGCAATCTAGAAAAATCCCTAAAAAATATAATGTGCTTATGATCTTTGATCCACAGTCAGTTGTGCTCAGGGTGCCTAATCCGTAGCTCATGAGTAATTGTGATAAGGGTGCAATTAAGCCAGGGAGAACACAAGGAAGGGCTCTGAGCTGTTCAGTCTTGAACCAGTCATTTCTAAAGAAGCATAAGGCATATAACTTGTCTCTTAGATGCCTGCATCACCAGTATAGTTGACTAAGAATTGTGTGAACTGTTGTGGCTTTCAGTTGGTTACTCTGAAAGGGGAAGAATTTACCGGAGTCAATCAACATCATTCAGTTTCTATCCCAAGTCTTGCAATAGCAGGAACTAACGTGTATTGAGGGATTTCTGTGTTCACACAGAAATTCTTTTTTTTTTTTTTTTTTGTCTTTTTGCCTTTATGTAGAGCCGCACCCGCGGCATATGGAGGTTCCCAGGCTAGGGGTCTAACAGGAGCTGTGGCCGCCGGCCTACGCCACAGCCACAGCCACAGCAATGCGGGATCTGAGCTGCGTCTGCAGCCTACACCACAGCTCACGGCATTGCTAGATCCTTAACTCACTGAGCAAGGCCAGGGATCGAACCCGCAACCTCATGGTTCTTAGATTCGCTAACCACTGAGCCACGACAGCAACTCCACACACAGAAATTCTTTATGTACATTGTTGTCCCATGAGGGCCAAATCCTGACGGAGTTAAATATTTTCAGAAGGCCATACAACTAAAATGTTATGGAGCTTAGTCTCAGACCATGGATATTATCATAGCTCCATGGTTGGACAGTTTCACCCTAGTCAAATGTACAGGACACTAATGAGTACATAATAAAATAGTAGTTATCAGAGGATTTTTTTTTGTCAGTGTAAGTTATGAGCAGTTTTGGCTTTTCATGGACAGATTAAAAAATAAAAGGTAGAATTCTAATTTTTTCTCATATAAAAAATGATCAAAATCTATTCAGTTACGAACAGATGGCGACAACACAACCACTTCCAACTTTCCCCTACTCTTCACTAAGGTAAAACATGAATCCTCAAGGCTGTTATCTATTCCATTGACAGTCCAAATAGAATGGAGAAAGGATAAGAACTTCTTTCTTTATTGTGTTCACCAATAATTTATTTCTGCTGCTATCACATTGTCCAGAACCTAGATATCTCTCCATACTTAACTACAAGAAAAACAGGAAAATGTGTTTTTAGTTAAGACTTTGACACAGGACATAAGTATAAATGGAAAGAGTAAGGAGAGGATGGTTATGACGTAGACAAACATTTCTGCTACAGTGGGTGTATCCATTAAGAAGAAATAACCTCATTCTCAACTTTTGTTCACACCGGATTAAATAGAAGGGGAATTTGGCAGCTTGTAAGTCCAAAGGAAAAATATCCTAAAATAATAGTTGAATCCTCAAGTCAGTTAAGCCATTGAGAATGCATATTTTTACTCTCTTCAATCATTTCTTCAACCTTAAGATTGGATCCTTTTATATATGTGTAGGTGGCCATCAGACTTGAGTGTTTCCTATTTACATCCTATTCTCATTCAGCAGGAAGCGACATAATCTCCACCTGAAATATGGAACCATGATAATTCTGGTAGAATTACTAAGCAACTTTGGTTCACATGTCCACACAGAGTTCAAGCAATCATCATTAGAACTTTATAGACTGATAAGCTTAAATTAAAAATGTGAGTGTCAGACACACCTCTTAAGCAAGACATTGGAACACACAGAACCAGATGATCTTTATTAACATTTCACTCAGGAGATGTGAAGGCCCACTGAATTTTCCCGCATAACAGAATAAACTTCTTTTAGAAAAAACTACAACCCTTCCATATGTTAGTGTCTCCTCTGGAATAATTACTGAAAATAAAAACCAGCAAAAGTCCCGTTTATCTAAGGCTTTTGCTTACAGCTGTTATCATGTAGGAATTATTTCCAAAATTTGTGGGTGTATTTTATTGGATAGAAGTTTATTTTATCTAAGACAATATTTAGGTCCAAGTACATTCTGTCTTAAATATTTTTAATATGTTTTATCTAATTAGAGATAATTCTCTTTTTCATGAATTCTTAAATGAATTTTCTTAATTTTTATGTATTGAATTAATAAACTTCTCTCCAAAAAATGTTTTATCTTCAATTTGGAAGGATTTTTTTTATGTGTGCCACTTCCCAGTCACCTATCACACATGTTTACATCTGTTATCATCATTTTGTGAGACTTTCATTATTTAAAAATTATATAGGAGTTCCCGTCATGGTTCAACGGAAACGAATCCAACTAGGAACCATGAGGTTGCTGGTTCGATCCCTGGCCTCACTCAGTGGGTTAAGGGTCTGGCGTTTCCATGAGCTGTGGTGTAGGTCACAGATGCGGCTCAGAGCCCACATTGCTGTGGTTGTGGCATAGGCGTAGGCCGGAAGCTGTAGCTCCGATTAGATCCCTAGCCTGGGAACCTCCACATGCTGTGGGTACAGCCCTAAAATGACAAAAGACAAAAAATAAAAATAAATAAATAAATAAATATATATAGATATGTACTTAAAAATGGCACTATATGTTCAGTATTTAGCGATGAAACTTACATCCCCAAGCTTGAGGCTTATGGATGAGAATGTAGGGAATATAGATTTCATTTTGAATTCTGTTCTAATATTGATGTTTTTGAACCATTTTAATTATAAAGTAAAACATTCCAAAGTAGAATGGAGATAATTACTACTTTAAAACTAATATTTTAGTTACTATTTTCTTATCAATAAAGTACAAAAATAGTGAATTCTCAAATAAGAGATAAAGAAACAGCACATCAATAAATAAAAGAGAAAACAGAAAACATTCCAAACTTATTTGACAGCATGGGGTTGGAAGAAATGATACTGCTTCTTTGTAAATGAGGTGGTGTCATAAAGAGAGCATTTTTATAACCACAGAGCCATATTTCTTGCTTATCTTCTGAGGCATTTCCTTCTGCATTTATCTGGAAGTTACAGCATTGGTTATTTATTTACACTTTTCCCTTAAAACAGTTTATTTCTGTATCTTACAATGTAAATGCCTTGGAAGTATGGTTCAGCCAATGATTGGAGTAGTACATAATGTCTTACAGTTAAGCATCTGATAGTATACTCTCATTTTCTTATTGCCTAGTTGATATAAAGAAATGAAACTGGAAAAAAGAAGAGGAAATAGTAAATTAATTCCAAGATGGCATTGACAGCAAGGACATCTGCTACAGTTTACAAGAAAAAAAATATCAAAACTGCTTTCTCTTCACTTAAACACACACACACACACACACACACACACACACACACACACACACGCACACAGAATGATGTTTAGAGTGAGAATATTCTTATATCAGCTGGCTTTGTTATATGTACCATCGCTTTTTTCAGCACGCAAATTTACTTTTTCAAAATTATGTTTAAATTTAAACAGTGAACATCAAGTTGTTGCATTTTCTTGTTTGCTTTTTTAAACAAAATAAAACATTATGCTAAGTGATAGAAGCCAGACTCAAAATGTCACACATCATATATTTCCATTTATATGAAATACTCAGAATATGCAAATCCATCGAGATTGGAAGCTGATTAGTAGCTCCTCCCGCGGGCTGAGAGGAGGAGGAAACCAGAGTGCCTGTTTAATAGGTACGAGTTTCTTTGGCGGATAATGAAAATGTTTCTGAAAATAGATAGTGATAACAGTTGCACAAAATTCTGAATGTACTAAATGCCACTTAACTGTGTACTTTAAAATGACTAAAATAGTAAATTTTATGTTTATTTTAGACAGACAAAGCTATAAGTAGATAGAAATCCTGCCAATTAGTAAATTCTAACTGGTAAATTCTGCCAGTTAGTAAAAGTATAGTTTACTCTAGTAAATGTTTAAAATGTGTAGCAGAATGTGAAAGGTAACATTTAATAGTGTCTTAATTAGCAATATGGAAAGAAATTTTAAAATGTGAAAGGCAGGAGTTCCCTGGTGACTCAGTCATTTAAGGATCTGGTGTTGTCTGTACTGTGGCATGGGTTTGGATTCCTAGTTTGACAACTTCAGCATGCTGTGGGCATGACAAAAAATGTGAAAGGTTTATTTAGCTTATATTGTATTAAAAAGGACAAATAAATGTGACTATTCAATAAGTAAAATATTTTACATAAAATTTTTGAAAAGTACATTATAGAAAGAGAAAAATAGACCAAAGATGGGACAACAAACTCAAATGGAAACGATCAAAGATCTGTGGATTGAGAATTAGTGATTTTAAATTAACTTGCAGGCTTGTAGTCATTGTGATACATGAGAATTATACGACTCACAGCTCTAATCACAGTCCTTTTCATCAAACTGAACCCTCAGTGTCATACATCAGTGGCATGAAATCTACAGGAAGATCAATTTTATGTATAGTAAATATGTGTGTACATTATAAATAAATCTAATGCTTTGAAAGGAGATTTTTAAAAACATTCAATTAGGTCATATGTTTATCCCTACCATATTTTTATTCATTGTGTATTAAAATATAAAATATATGAAAGGACATATTAGCATATTAATCAAGGCATTCAAGGAATGTAATTATTCAACCTATCCAAATGTTGCTGTATATAATTGTACTAATGTCTCAACATCAAAAAATGTCTGTCAACAACCATGGAATGCTTAATGTACAGTATCTGCTCCAAAACAGATTAATTTACTTCATGTAGAGTAGACCAGTGAATGGATCAATACAAAATATGCTCTTTTCATTACATTCCTAGAAAAGTTAGAAGTGCCAAGCAAAAATATCTCTTCTATATATATAATCCCTAGACCTAGAGGAGTAAGTATAGTTGTTTTTGTTTTCCCCAATGCCCTTTGTCTTGGGGATTTATAATAGACAGATACGGAAATCTATGCTTACTTTTGATGTTTTTGTATTTCCCTCTCTCACCATTAGAGTAGATTTCAGTATCAGTGGTTTTGTCATTTGGTCCAGGAGTAAGCAGATGAATCCCTATTGGACCAATAATACTTCCAGGAACACAGAAATTTAGAGTAAGAGATGATCTAAAATATTCAGAAATACCTGCTTCTAACATCTCCAGGAATGAACCAGTTCTAATTATTCCTAAAATTCAGTTCCTTGTTTCTCATGAAATAGTCCAGTGTTCTTAAAATAAGTTTTCTTTGTTTTAAACTAAAATGGTTTCCTTTTATAGTGGCTTATATCCATTTTCCTATACTTTCTTTGTTCTTCCTGTGAGTAGACACCTTATGTAGACATGGCTCATTTGTATAAGTGAAAAATAAGCAAAGTGATTATATGCCAATGCGCTAAAATTGACAATCTGTTGTTTGAACTTTGAACTTGGAGTTAACTATATAAAATCAAATTATTTAAATCAGCTTTAGAAAAATGGTGTCAAATCTCTACTGTTTCATGAATGATAAGCGTTTTTATGTTTAATGCTTTATATGTTTCCAGTAATTACAGAAGTAAATATATACTTGTGGGTGTATACAAACACACAATATTGGAAAATATCTTAAATGATTCTAAATTAGCTTTTTAGTAATAATGTGTTTCCTATTTAAATTATTATGAGATAAAAAATACTCTTTGATGACACAGACACATTTGAAGATGACTGCAGAAAATCTGCTTTTCTCAGTATTAGTCAAAAACTGAAACAGTTAGTTAAAGGGTGTGATATCTGAACATTTTCAAATAGAAACACATATAACTTACATAGGTTTATGTAAACACTGATTGTTTTATGGCATTTTATTTGGGGGATCATATTTTAGAAGATGGCCTCTACGAAATACACCCTCACACTCCCTCTCATTAGCTCATCCTGGCTGTGACATTGTTATTTGAATGTCGTTGGTTACACACTGATGTAACTTAGTGAGGCTGGCACCTTGGCATCCTTAAAACTCACAAGAACGTTTTAGGAAAAGAATTAATAATTCTTTCTGTATCTCAATTCATCTGCAAAATGAAGAAGAAGAGGGAAATAAAAGCTGGTATTTGGTTGTTCCCCCATCTTAATTTTTGACTGTCTAGTGTTTCAGGTTTAAAGAAGAAAAATATTTTCTCATTCCTATCTATCATGACATTTCATGAGTTTTTCTGGCTATGATGCTTTCTCTAGTAGACCTTGTTCCATTACAGAGCTTTTTTGTTTGTTTGTTTTTGTTTTGCTTTTGGGGGCCGCACCTGAGGTATATGTAAGTTCCCAGACTAGGGGTTGATTCAGAGCTGCAGCTGCCAGCCTACACCACAGCAACAGCAATGCCAGATCTGAGCCGCATCTGTTCCTATGCTGTAGTTTGCTGCAATTCTGGGTCCTTAACCCACTGAATGAGACCAGGGATTGAACTCACATCCTCACGGATACTAGTTGGGTTCTCAACCCACTGTGCTTCAATGGGAATTCCAGTTTAAATGACAGATCTTGCTTTTTAATGCAGTAAAAGGACTTTGGCTTCAGTTCCTAAGTTTCAAGATATTTATTTTAGTAAAGAAGCAAAAATTTTAACCAAAGTTCTTGATTCAAGTCCACTTCATCTTTTTATTAGCCCTTACTATTTCAATGAACTTCAAATTAATTATTGTTAGAGGTTGATATGTTTTTACTAGGCAGCAAAGTTTTCCTATCTTTATTCTTCAACATAATAGTCATCAATTACATTCATTCAGCACTTTACAATTTACAAAACAATTTTACCTGTAGTATATAAGTCAAAACCTATTGCAATTAGGACAATCACCATGAATAATTTTATTTTCTTTGCACAAAAGAGGAAAGTGAGACACTTAAGCTCCCAAAGTAGGTGATTTAAGGTATGTGTTGTGAGTGTGTGTGTTGGAATATCTAATAGGGTAGGGAGGTTGGAATAAAAAGTTATATCTGGGGTTATCCTGTGACAATAAAAATGACTTTTTGCACTTTGTAAAATGCACAGTATAGGAAATTTTTATTTATTTTATATGTGTGTAAACCTGAGATTTTATAATGTAAAGGTTGCATTGATAAGATATTAGTTTATGGGGGTTTCTGTTGTGACTCAGCAGTAATGAACCTGACTAATATCCATGAGGATGCGGGTTCTATCCCTGGCCTCGCTAAGTGAATCGGGGATCCAGCGGTGTCTTGAGCTGTGAGAGTAGGTGGCATACATGACTCGGATCCTGTGTTGCTGTGACTGTGGTGTGGGCCAGCAGCTGCAGCTCCCTAGCTCCCTAGCTTGGGAACTTCCATATGCCACGGGTGCAGTCCAATAAAAAGAAAAACAGAGGGGGGGAATAAAGTATCTTCCTGTTTTTGGTAGAAAAAATATACCTTTTCCACCTTTGAAAATGTAGAGGTGTTTGAGTATACCAAATATTCAAAAAGTGAGTATGTTTTTAGCATAAAATGTACCATGAACAAAGATACTGTCTGTTAATTGAAAAGATTATCTCAAAGACTGTTCTGATGTTTTCAAATTACCCTGGGATTATTTAGGCTACTTTGCAATAACTAATGTAATACCTAACCACCAATTCTTAGTGACTAAATAAAACACTACTTCTCGCTCACACAAGTTGTAGTTTGATTCACCAGGGAACTTTGATGCATCCTTTCAGGGGCCCAGTCTCCTTTCACATGAGGTCCCAGAGGCATGTACCTCACTTAGCTGGTGAATGAGACAGGAAAAAGAGGCTGAAGAAGACATGTGGGATCTTAACTCTAGGCCTAAAACCGACAGTTCATTTCCTCCCACTCTCCACTGAGAGTGTAATAGCCTAGCAGCATCTGGATTCAAGAAGACTGGCTAATAGAGTTTAACTCTTTGCCCACAAATCAGCAAATAACTAGAACACATACCCTTGTCTCTACCACAGTTTGTCATTTTCTATAAATTGCACTTTTATTTCCCCTGGAGCAGCAATATGACTTTCAAGGGTTTTAGAAAGTTTGACTTCATGGGGCATTTCCTTTTTCAAAATCATTAAAATTATGTTTTACCAGAGTTCCCATTGTGGCTCAGTGGTAATGAACCTGACAAGTATCTATGAGGATGTGGATTCGATCCCTGACCTCACTCCGGGGTTAAGGGTCTGGTGTTGCTATGAGCTATAGTGTCAGTCACAGATGCAGCTCAGATCTCGCGTTGCTGTGGCTGTGATCTAGGCTGACAGCTGCAGCTCTGATTCTACCCCTAGCCTGGGAACTTCCATATGATGCAAGTGCAGCCCTAAAAAGAACGAAAGAAAAAAAAACCCACACTGGTATGAAGGTAAATATATTAATTTCATTATTTAAAATTTTCTTTGACCTAAATATTTATCCATTCAAAGATTTTAAAAGGAAAACTTTTTTGTGGGCCTTTAAAAGTATTATGGACCATAGGCATTATATCTACTCTGCTTAATGGATAAGTTAGCTGACCCTGCTTTCAAACGATAAAATTATTTTTCCCCACCTTAATGTAGAGAACCCAAAGTAATGTGCAATCTCTGTGTCACAGTCAGGGTTCAAGAACTCGAGGTGATATGTAGTCCTCTCCATCAGGTACAAATGACTCTTGCCTGGAAAACTTTGAAATAAAGAGGACAGTTCTGCACATTCCAAACCCAGTGTAAAGTCTATAAACCAGGAGCAGGATAACCTCCATGAGATCTTCCACCTAGGGAAAGTAAGCAAGCCCCGTCACTACTGATTTATAGAATGTTAGATTTCTAGCTGTGTTAGAGTATTGTGGGGCACACATTACATGGATTCTCAGACGTGAGAGGGGAGCGTGTTTCCTTTTCAGACTCTGTTTCTTTTTTTTTTTTTTTCCTATCTTTTCTCATCCCATGTTCCTTGTCTCTGCTTTCAAAGGATCCATTTATTATCTTTCCTGGGCAAATTATCAGGGGCATTTGAGAGGATGTTTTTCTTGGGAGTTATACAATATTCACAGCTCACTTCCTGTTCACTGCAGGTTGTCTTAAGCCCTAAAGTAAGGTCGGGATTAATATTGCCCTGCAACTAACTAGTCTCCAAAAAGGAGGTAGAATTTCTGAAGAGCAAGGTCACTTGAGAACCTAACCTAGCTTCGTGGAAATGGGCTAGAGATGAGTGTTTGGGGCAGTGATCCTTGCCTAATGTTGAACTGGCAAGTCAGGGATGAGCATCACTTGTTTGACAAATCATAAGACTACGGTTGGAAAACTTGGATCCCAGTCCCAATAATTCTAGGCAAAGGGCTGATGTTCCACTGATTATTAATGCTGAAGAGGGTAAACAGGTGTAGAGGATAAGACTGGTACCATTTTACAGCAGAAATTGGAAATAATCTTCAAAACTAGCCTGTGATCACACTGAAGAAGGGATTGATGTTTCACAAATTGTTGATCTTGTTAACCACGCAACTCAAAATTAAGGGATCATCTCACAGCATCTGACATTTAGTTCTGCTCAGTGTTAACCCCCATGTAGAGCATAATGGCAATAATTTACCTCCTTCCATTCATACTTCTGCAAATTTCTCTCAATAAACAAAGTTTTTCGGATTTCTCGTGTGGATCAGTGGTTAATGAACCCAGCTAGTATCCAAGAGGACATGGGTTTGATCTCTGGCCTTGCTCAGTGGGTTAAAGATCCAGCATTGCTGTGGGCTGTGGTGTAAGTTGCAGATGCGGCTCTGATCCCTAGTTGCTGTCATTGTGGTGTAGACTGGCCACTTCAGCTCCAATTCAACCTCTAGACTGGGAACCTCCATATGCCATGGGTATGGCCCTAAAAAGAGAAAAAAGACAGAAAAAATGTTTTCAATCTTTTATTGCACACTTTTCAGAGTTTTCTAACCATCAAGTGTTCAAATTCATAGACTGTATAATTATATCTTCATATTGGCTTAGAAACTGATCATTCCTCTCCTGAACTGATCTATTCGTTTGACAAGCCTATCAAATCACTAAAAATTACCCATGTGCTTTTTATCTTCATTCTAACTTATTTCCCAGAAGATTCCAGATCTAAGACTCTGAGGCCCGCTCCCTAAGTTATCACAGGTGACTTTTTTTTCTAAGTATTTGTAACTGAAAAACATGTATCACCAACCTTTTAGCCTCTAATCTCAGTTTCTTGTTGCCCATTGGTCCAGAAGAAAATACTTAAAATTTTTGTTATACCAGAACTCCAATTACTTGCACCAATTTCTATATTGTTTAAGGTATATAATGTTATCTGCTGCAGCAAATAAATCCTCAAACCACAGTAGCAATACTCAATAAAATATCGTTTTAGTCCTTTCACTGACTCTCTAGCATAGGACAGTATATGTGTCTCAGTTGTGAAGGGGGTCTTCTGTGAACATTAATTCAGTTCCCCAACTTCTCTCAAATTTAACCTACCATTTGAAGATTAACCTAAAATTATAAAGTCAGGGAATAAGGAATGAGGTAATGGAAAAATTAAGTCCGTTTTTTATTATTTTACCCATAAAAATGAGACAGCATTTCTTCTTATTCCTTGACAACATTTTGTCACATAGATCTACACAGAAGTAAAGAAGCTGGAAGAAATGTTCTGGATGTTAACAGGTTTGTCAATACCTAGCTTTGTCTTTCCTAAGTTTACTAAAGTAGTTGAGTTGTTAGTAATTAGATGCCTTATAGCACTGAGTAGTTCCAGAATAGAAACTAACTCAACTCCAGATTATTTGCCCTGCTTTCGATAGGATGTGGACATGATTTTAAGTGACAGGAGAAGTGAGTATAGGGAGTGCACTTTCTCGACCTCCAACACAGACACACTGTCAAGCTAGCATAGCCATGCTATTGTCCAAAAGGATTTAGTGACACTGAGTCTATAAATTATTTTCATGTCAAAGGAGTGTTGCACCTCATGAGTTAGTTACTCACCTTGTAGCCAAGAGTAGAATAATAAACTGAGGAGAAGGGTGAAAATATTTGGAATTTCACCCACACATTCTACTTAACTGCCAACAGTCTCTTGGTCACATTGACAATAAAGCTACAAAATCTAAGCACCTGCACCTAGAAGCAATGTTACTTGGTTTGAAAATGAATACATAGCTGACAAAACATAGCAACACAACACAGCAAGAAAGTAATAGCATAGTTAAAATCTCATAACTGGTAGGCAGTTTCCCAATGTGCAGTCAGTCCTTACCTGGGACACACACAGTAATGAGAAATGAAATTGAATGAGCAAAGACTGCATCAGTTTGGAAAAGTCATCAGCTCCAGGGTACTGTCAGCTTTTATAACTTTCTATTTCTGAGACCCCCTCAGCGGTGCATGACTTTCTTCCGGTCTTGGGTGCTATGGAATCTTATGAATACCACATAGTTATTAGGCTGAATAGATAACTTTGACATTGATGTATAGGTGCTTGTTCCTGTACATAGTTATCTGTACTGAATTCTCATGAATATTGGATCTAGAATGCTCATATAAATTCTTGAAGTGAATGTTTCTAGAAGAATTAAAAAAAAATAACTTCTCAGGTATTTCTGAAACTAGAGGAAAGGTCAGAAGCCAGCGATTATGCTTTTCCTGTCGTAGTCATTTTCATCTCTATTACACAGTATACAAGTACCTCAGTGCCCTCACCACACTATTATTTTTTGAGATAAAGAAAGCAGTAAATTCTCTTTTTAACCCTAAAGAAAGTACAGTAGTTAGCCTCCAAATATGACCTTACCATGAGCCATCTCTTCCATCATCCATGCCCCTGTGTAGTCCCTGTGTTGAATTTAGGCTGACCCTGTGATTGTAGAATGTTTCAGAAGAGATGCGGATACCATTTCAAACTAGCCTTTATGAAAGTTGTCAACTTCTGCACACTGGGATTCTTACTATTACCATGTAAGAAATCTGGCTCTGTTACTAGGATAGTCAAAGACAGACACCATGGATAAGGTCATTCAGAGACAGGCACTTCAAACACGTAGAGAGAGAACAAGAGATATTAAAGCACAAACATTGGAGCCTCCCATACCAAATTCGAGATGACTCAAACCCCATAAGCCATCTTTACTGCCATCAGTTAAGAGAGCCCCAGCAAAATAGCAGACTTGCTTAGCTAAGCCCAATAAATAAATCATGAGAGATCATGAAAGATTTTTTTTCCTTTCCACAACTTTGGTGATGTTTTTTTATGCACCAGTAGGTAAGCCAAGCTGTGTGATGTAAAAATAAAATATTACTGTGTGAAATGAGAAGTCATGCTGTTTTGAGGTTAATGAAATAAGGTGATCCAGCAAAACTAGCTGGCCAGAAATTCAGGGATCTGGATGACAATCACTGAGTAGTATGTATAAACATTCACAAAAGTTTGCTCTACTTAATGTTGAAACAAATGAAAGTGCTGGAAACATTGACATAACAGTTGTGTAGCTTTTGAAAGTAGCACAGAGCTATTTTGCTATAGTTACATATCCCAAGATGAGAGCAATATCTTACAACTCAGGGTTCAGTGCTTCTCTATTATATGTTACTAATGTGTAACTTCCAACATCTCTTAGCACATTGTTTTATTTAGTTGAAGAGTTAGAAATGTTGATGCTTAATGAATAATAATTAAAATCACCCACAATTATTGAAGTTGTTTGAATATATATGTTCAGTGATTTTGATTTGGTGGTGGGGATTATATAGGCATTAGTTCCATGGATCCTATAAGTACAGCATTGTGGTCTCTCATTACTGTTTTTTGATACATATTTATTTAAATTGCTACTAATTGACAGACCTGTGACAAAAGCAAACTTAGGCCATATTTTATATCCCCGTTATCATTATATAAAAAACAATCAGCCTAGGCTTGATTGCTGCATGCTCTCTTCCCATTCCAGAATTCTTTGATTCTATAAAATTTGTTAGATAGATCTCTGGAATACATCCATCTAAGTAAGTGATATTTGTTTTGAACTGAAGAACTTTTGATTCTTCAAAACCTAATGCTTTCTTTCATAAACATTCGTGCAGAAGCTAGTCTCTAATAATTATTAGATGCAATTATCACTTTCCCAGCATAACAACTTGCTGTTCTGAGACAAACATCAAAAGATAAGGACAAAGCATCCATCGATTCAGCTCCATGTTTTATTATTTGACATAATTTGCTTTATGCTGCTGACTTCTAAGGTTCTCCATTTTGTTTAAAGTTTAGATTAAATTAACTTGCACTTGATGTCTTATTTTCCCTTCTTAGCAATTGTGTCACTAGGAGTTCTTTTATCGTTAAACCAGAGAAATAACACAGAAATGATGATTCTATTAGCCACCAACACCTTTAAAGATTAACCGTTCATAACATAGAAACCCCTAGACTGCCATCACTTGACCTTTTCCATGAAACTTGGGTTGATGGTTTGTTGTGTGCTGGACATCAGAAAGATAGGCTTTTCCTTTAGGGCACATATCTATCAAATCTTCACAACAAACGTGTAGTTCTGAATTTTCCAACTTTAAGTTTTCCATCCCAAAATGTTGTGATAGAAAATAGAATTGATCAGCTTCAAAGATATATTAGTGCCTTTTATCTTATGTACAACTTCCATTTGAGAACTATTTTAGAGCTGAACTTAAATCATATTTATCCCTTCTGATCAATTTTCCAGGTATTTGTGGACATTGTCTAAAAATATAAACCTGTACAGATTATTTAAATACTAACCATATATAATAGAAATTTTGTGAAATGACAAAACAGTCGGAGGAGGTTTTTAACATTTTATTTAATGTTCTTGCATGTTGAAATGGACCCCTCTCCTGTGCAAAAACTCTAGATTACCTACTGAGTCACCTTTATTTCTTCATGAAGAATAAATGCATTTCTAAACAGCAGCATTTAATATTATTTCAGATATTGCCAGTAATGTGGGTACTTTATCAGTTCTATAATATTTATAATAAAATATTTTGTTTTTCTTTATGAAATCTGGGATTTACCAAATTATTTAGTCATTTAAATGATCATTTTTCATTTTCCAGTGTTTTTTTGTTGTTATTTTATTTATTTACTTATTTTTTTTCCATTATACCCAGCTGCACAGTGTGGTGACAGGATTACACATACATATATGGATTCATCACAAGTGGTTAGACATAGTTCCCAGGGCTATATAGTAGGATCTCCTCGCTTTTCCATCCCAGAAGCAGCAGTCTACAACTATTAACCCCAGAACACCCTACCATCCCACTCCCTCCCCGACCCTTCTGGCAACCACAAGCTGTTATCCAAGTCCTTGATTTTCTTTTCTGTAGAAAGGTTCATTTGTGCAGTATATTAGATTCCAGATATTAGTTATGTCATATGGTATTTGTCTTTCTCCTTCTGACTTATTTCACTCAGTATGAGGGTCTCTAATTCCATCCATGTTGCTGCAAATGTCATTATTTTATTCTTTTTTGATGGCTGAATAGTATTCCATTGTGTATATATACCACGTCTTCCTAATCCAATCATCTGTCAATGGACATTTGGGTTTTTTCCATGTATTGGCTATTGTGAATAGTGCTGCAATGAACATGCGTGTGCAGGTGTCTTTTTCAAGGAGATTTTTGTCTGGATATATGCCCAAGAGTGGGATCACTGGGTCACATGGTAGTTCTATGCATAGTTTTCTAAGGTACCTCCACTCTGTTTTCCATAGCGGTTGTATCAGCTTACGTTCCCAATAATTTCAACTTTTAAACTTTCACGTTTCATTTTTCTGTACTTTGAAAGTATACTTAATACAACAGTGTCTTTTTTCCTTTCTTGCTAGAGAGCACACATATAAGTATGTTTTCTTTTCAACCATGCTTTGATCATTTGGATTTCAGGTTTTTCATTGTACTATATGCTAATCACTAGTGAGATAGCTCTTATATAGTAGAACATTTTCGAAATTTCTTTGTGCACTAATTGTTACTGTTTTGCACTGAATTCAGAAATAAAATCTTTGGATGCTATAGAACAAGACAGTGGTGGTGAATAGCATGATATCTGGAGTTGCTTAGACTAGGTGCTCCTCTGTCTCTGCCTCTGGCTAGCTCAGAGGCTTGTAAAATCTGGAAGATGGTATTCTCTACTTGCTATAATGAATGAAGGACACATGTAAAATTCACCTAAAAAGACTACGTACATTGAGTACAATATTTTTTAAGAAGAATATTCTTAGTTACCTTAATCTTAGGGCAACCACAACGGAGATCATCTAAGCGGAGGTAACCCAGTCGGGCTTAGAGACTAGATACCATTGTTTAAGGGTGCTGGAAGGAAGGTGTGCGATCCATCACTACAGGCTTGTTCCCTACCCCTACCTTCTCAAGCTGCAGGACACTGCCTGCCTCAGCTCAGGAGCCACTTGGCCTTAGCAGCTGTCTAGCAATGGATAGGGGGCAGCCTCACACTTAGGGCTACAGAGTTCCTAGAGCAGGTGGAATAAAGGCCTGGGGGGATAACAAAAGTCCCTGGTTCCTGCCAGCTGGGGTCCCGTGCTAGTGGAGCCCAGTCTGCACAAGAAGAGCTTCCGAAGGTGGCAGTGCTCATCCCCCAAGAGATCAGGGAAAACACGGCTGCTTTGACTCCACCCAGAGAATCTGCAGAGTCTCTGAAAAGAAGGGCAGCACCCACTTCCTGGAAAAGCAATGACCTGCTTGAGCAAGGAAAACACAGGAGTCTCAGCACTGCCCAGAGTGGAAGCACGCATTCCATTGAGAGGGCCACCGGCGCCGACTCCCTGCCAGTCATGGAAAACACAGGCACCTTGGCTCCAACCAGAGACTCTGCAGGTGCTCGTGCCAGCAAAGCATTGCCAGAAAAACCTCTGGCAGTAGCACATACTTCCTGCAAAAGCAGTGACCTGCTTGAGCAGGGAAAACACAAGCAAAACCAGGCGTCTCAGTTCTGCCCAGAGAATCTGCAGAAGCTCATGCCAACAAAGCCATGCCAGAAAAGCTGCTGGCCGCAGCACCCATTCCCACTCAAGAGGGCTGTTGGTACCTGCTCGCTGATGGAGCTGTGGGCTGCCCAACCAAAAAAAAGCACAAGATACAGGACCCCTGCCAGTGTCCCTATGAAGGCTGAAGTCAGTGGAACTCTTTCCACACCAAGGGAGCCAGAAGAGGTCCATTAACCCACATTCTAATCTGCAGGGCTACAGAGAGCACTCCTACTAGCAGCAAGACAGGGGGAGGGACTGCCAGAATCTCACATCCTGCACCTACAGAGAGAGCCTGTGTGCAACAATTAGGGCGAAGCCCCCTACCCCTGAGGATTTAGAGAGAGATCCCTAGAGTGGCCAAACAAGGAGAGTGCCAGCAGAACAGCAGCACCTGCTCCTATATCTTCAGAGAGCAGTCCCTAGAGTGTACCCAGCAAAGAGGTACATGTCAATGACTGCCAACCCTGAGAAATCCAGAATTGGGCACCTGCTTCAAAATCTACATTCCAACCGTTAAGGGGATGACAAACCAAAAGATAGACACTATGAGATGACAAAGAAGCAGCTTTCAGACAAAGGAACAAGACAAAAACACACAAAAACCACCTAATGCTGAAGATATAGGCAGTTTACCTGAAAAAGAATTCAGAGTGATGATAGTGAAGATGACCCAAGATCTTGGAAAAGGTATGGAGACACAGATTGAGAACTTAAAATATATGTTTAAAAAAGAGCTAGAGGGTTTGAAGAGCAAAATGAATAATTCAGTAGCTGAAATGAAAAATAATCTAGACGGAACCAATACCAGGTTAATGAAGGCAGAAGAATGGATAAGTGAGGTGGAAGAGAGTGGTAGAAATCACCACTACAGAAAAGAATAAAGAAAAAAAGAATGAAAACAAAAACTGAGGAGAGTCTAAGAGACTTCTGGAACAATATTAAATTACCAACATTTGCATCATAGTGGTTCCAGAAGGTGAACAGAGAAAGGGCCAGAGAAAATATTTGAAGAGGTTATAATAGAAATTTTCCCAAATACGGTAAAGGAAACACTGAAGTGGAAGAAGCACAGAGAATTCCATACAAAATAAACCCCAGAAGAAATATAGCAAGTTACATACTAATCAAACAGACAAAAAAATAAGTTCAAAGAAAAAAATATTAATAGCCACAAGGGAGAAGCAACAAATCACATGTAAGGGAATTCCCATAAGGCTCTCTCAGAAGAATCTCTCCAGGCCAGAAGGGATGGCAAAATACTTGAGGTGGTGAAGAGGAGGAAGATAGAACCAAGAATACTCTACCCAGCAAAGCTCTCATTCAGATTTGATGGAGAGATCAAAAGCTTCACAGACAAGCAAAAGCTAAGAAAATTGAACACCTCCAAATCAGCTCTATATCAACCACTAAAGGAATTTCTCTAAGCAGAAAAAGAAAAGCCACAATTGGAGACAAGAATATTAAAAATGAAGAAGCTCAGTGATAAAGGCAAAGATAATTTAAAGTCAGAAATCACCCACTGACAAATATGATATCTAAACTAGCAAGCATGAGAAGAGGAGAGGACAAATGCACAACACTGGAGATGGATTTGAAATTAAGGGGGCAAGCAAGATGAAACAATTCGGCACACATATAATGGATATACCAAAATATAAGGGAAACCACTAGTCAAAGAATTATAGTGGTCACACACATAGAAAAGAAAAAAAAAAAAAAAACAAGCCAAGTATAACACTAAACATGGTCAGCAAATTGCAAGAAAACACAACAAAAAGAGGAAGGGAAGCAAAGAGACCCAAAATAGCAATCCACCAAAAAATTAAGTCAATGACAATAAAAGCATCCTTGTCCATAATTACATTGAATGCAAACAGATTAAATGTTCCACCTAAAAGAAAAAGACTAGATGAATGGATTCAAAAGCAAGACCCATATATATGATGTCTATAGGAGACCCACTTCAGATCTAGGACACATAAAGACTTAAAGTGAGGGGATGTAATAAAATATTACATGCAAATGGAAATTATAGAAAAGCAGGAATAGAAATATTCATATCAGACAAAATAGATTTTAAAATAAGGAAGGTCACAAGAGACAAAGGACATTACATAATGATAAAAAGATCTATACAAGAAGAAGAAAAAACTATTTTAATTATATATGCAGCCAACATAGGAGCAGCATGATACATACGCCAACTACTTAGAGCCATAAAACGGGAAATTGACAGTAACACAATAATAGTGGGGGACACTGGAATTCCCATCGTGGCTCAGTGGAAATGAATTTGACTAGTATCCATGAAGACGCAGGTTCATTCCCTGGCCTCACTCAGTCAGTTAAGGATCTGGCATTGCTGTGGTGTAGGTCACAGATGCATCTCAGATCTGGTGTTGCTGTGCCTGTGGTGTAGGCCAGTGGCTACAGTTCTGATTTGACCCCTAGTCTGGGAACCTGTCTATGCATCATGTGTGGCCCTAAAAAGACAAAAAAATATTGTGGGGGATTTTAACACCCCCCACTGACAACAGTGGATAGATCATCCACACAGAAAATCAGCAAGGAAACACAGGCCTTAAGTGTTACATTAGACCAAATATACTTAACTGATATCTATAGAACTTTCACTGCAAAGCAGCGGAATATGCTTTCTTCTTAAGTGCATACAGAACATTCTTCAAGATAGATCATGTCTTGGGCCACAGATCAAGCCTTGATACATTTAAAAAATTTGAAATTATTTCAAGCATTTTCTCTGATCTCAATGGTATCAGACTTGAAATAAACTACAAGATAAAAAACAGCAAAAGCACGAATTCTTGGAGGCTAAACAATATGCTACTAAACGACCAATGGATCTTTGAAGAAATCAAAGAGGAAATTAAAAGATACATAGAGACAAATAGCAGTGAAGATACAACAATCCAAAACCTATGGGACAGAGCAAAAGCAGTTCTGAGAGGGAAATTCATGGCAATACAATCTTATCTCAGGAAAGAGGAAAAAATGCAAAAATGCTATACAGCAGAAATTGATACAACACTGTAAATCAACTATAATTAAAAACAAAAACAAAAACATCTAGACTGGTATTAGACCAGAGCTGGTCTAGCCAAGTTGACCATGTATTGACTATCACATATTATTTCTTATTTGCCTGCCTCTGTGAAACCAGGCTTCCTTCTTTTTCTTTTGATTTTTTGTTTTTTATTAGTGAGCATTTTTTATTGCAATAATCTTAATAAAATCACCCTTTAATTTACCAAAGCAGTTTTTCTTGTACACCTTTGCTATATGTTTCTTGAATTAGTATATTTATCAGTTGAATTTTCAGAAAAGGAACAAGGGAAATGGCTAGTTTAATGATCTGAGAAATTCATTTTATTCATAATATTTTCCCACTTAGGTATTTCAAAACATTAAAATTATATTATGGTCCTGTAATATGATAAATTCTGTGTTATTTCTAGCATATTTAAATATTGAATATATATATATATATATATATATATATATATATATATATTTTTTTTTTTTTTTGTCTTTTGTCCTTTTAGGGCCACACCACAGCATATGGAGGTTCCCAGGCTTGGAGTCTAATTGGAGCTGTTGCTGCTGGCCTACATCAGAACCACTGCAACGCCAGATTTGATCATCATGTGCAACCTACACCAAAGTTCATGGCAACGCAGGATCCTTAACTCACTGAGCGAGGCCAGGGATCCAACCTGCAACCTCATGGTTCCTAGTCAGATTCATTTCCACTGTGCCACGACAGGAACTCCTGAACGTATTTTTTACTTTGACATCTACATTTTATTCTTATTCAAAAAGGGGTTTTCAATGTGTTATCAATTATTCTCATTTTCTTGATTGATTGCCTATTAATTAAATATTTCTACTCTCTATACATTAATTTTCATTGATCATAATATTTTATATTATTACAGTTTCCCCTCTTCTCTTTCAATTATTACCTTTGTAAAACTGTAAGTCAAGGGTGCTCTTGCGGCACGGGGTTAAGGATTAAGGATCTGATGTTGTCACTGCACTTGCCAGCGTCACTGCTTTGGCCTGGGGTTTGATCCCTGGCCTGGGAACTTCCATGTGCCACAAGTACGCCAAAAACAAAACAAAACAAAACAAAAACCTTCAGTCAAATATTTATTTCAATGATATTATCAATATTTATGTATTATTAATAATTATTACTTTTCCAAATAGTTGTATTAATCTTTTTATTCTGGTACTAATCTGATTTCATTGAATACATTTTTCCATGGTTGCATTTAAGATGGATTTCTTTAGTTCTCTTAATTGTGCATAAAATCTGTCCCCTCTTCT
Source organism: Catagonus wagneri (assembly GCA_004024745.2). Classification (NCBI taxonomy): domain Eukaryota; kingdom Metazoa; phylum Chordata; class Mammalia; order Artiodactyla; family Tayassuidae; genus Catagonus; species Catagonus wagneri. The sequence continues at coordinate 8,996,525 of PVHT021183661.1, forward strand.
CCGAGGCAGATGTGGTTTGGTACTCGTTTCGAGTCTGTTGGGAAAGAGCTAACTGAGGGTAGATGTTTTGCAGATATGTTTTCTGGATTCTTGGAGCACTTTACTTATCCAAAATTTATATGTTAGTTCTAGTTGCTTGCGTTTTAGCAATGATTCGCTTTAGAAATTATTAGTTTATGCTTTTCTGAATATTTCATAGGTATTCAGTTTTTTGCCTAAGAGGGATAGGTTTACTTTTAGAAACCTTTGCAACTGTCTGATTCATGTGGAATTCTCAAAGACATTTAGACAGTGCCAATATTACTTTTAAGAAAAGCAAAGAAAAGGAGCTGAAGTGCTTCCTGACCGTTATCCGAACTGATATATCTAAAAGCCACACAAGTAAACACATTTCCCAGAGAAATCAAGATTCTTATATGAGGTATCTGGCACTGACATATTATTCAATAAAACTAAGTACTTCCCAAGGCAACCTATCTAGAGCATTTCTCAAAAGGAGTATATTAGCAACTGTTGACGGAGTCCTTCTCAAATAAGTTCAAAAATCAAGAATAGCAACAGGAACATATCTACTGGCACTTTGTTTTAATGTTGGGAGTAAATGTTAAACATTGTTTTTAAAAGGTATAGATATGCATTTATGTATTTAGTCACATATCATCTTGTAAATTTGACCCTGTTTCTAGTGACTAACTTAGGAAGGTAAACATAGTCCTTGAATTTATTTTTTAAGAATTTTTTTCCTGCTGACCTGTATTTGTTTAACATGATCATCCATTTTAGTGTCAAATATTAAGTATATAGCTTAGAGCATGTAAATAGTTTTCTATTAAATGTCTAAAATATCATCTATTAGAAGAAAACCGGATTTTATTTTACCTTTTATTTATTTTTTTTTTTTTACGGCCATACCCACAGCATATGGAAGTTCCCAGGGCCAGGAACTGTGAATCCAAGCCACAACCGCAAGCTACACCACAGCTGGGGCAGTGCTGGATCCTTTAACGCACTGTGTGGACCATGGATAGAACCTATGCCGTTTCAGTGACCCAAGCCACTGCAGGGCCTGGGTTGCTCTAGAGCTTAACCCTCTGTGCCACAGTGGGAACTCTCTTATTATAGCTTTTTAAAAAACCTATAGTATCTGGTGCTTGGAATCCACTTTACCAATTAAGAAGAAAGTGCTGTGGTAAACACAAAACAGGGTCAAATTTAATTAAGAACATGAGTATGCTCTTATGTACTATAGGCAGAGGCTTGAACTTAACAAAAACCTGGTGTGTTACTCTATCACCGTTTTTTTTTTTTTTTTTTGGTAATTGACTTATGAATGTACTAAACTATGATAAAGTGAAATATTTTCTTGACTATTAATGATGTACTATGTGTTCTCCCAAGAATCTATACTTTCATATAATAGGAATTTGAATATTTATGTTTCTCATCTTTAGTGTGAAATTAGTAGCAACTTGTTTTTATGGATGTGTGCTTTTTATATAAAATATGTGGAGGACTCTTCATGACCTTCAGCTGTTTGTGTCCACTATAGAACCAAGAAAAAAGAGTAAGCTTCTTTGGGGATTGTTGAAGCAGCGTGTGAAATGACTGTGCTCTCTTTCTACTGGCCCAGTGCAGATCCTTGTCTATATAAGCAGGGAAATGAGATCATTATCAACATTATGGGCATAAAAGGGGCTGAATTTCTTAGTCTCTCTGTTTTACATAAGTTAGAAGAATGCCTTTCATTCCCCAAACAAACTGAGATGGAATAATTCCAAGGAAATTTTTTGGAGCAGCTAGTAGAGGGACTGCTTCAGGAACAGAAAGGCTGACCTACTCAGCAGTGGATGGGCTGCTAACTCCCTGTGCAGATGTGAGCAGGTTGGAGCTGGAATAGGCATATTAGGGGTGCCGATATCTCTTCCCCGTCTTCTTTCAAGTTAACCTGTTCTTTCTTTGTAACTCCATTCAGATTCGCCTTTACATTTTGACAGTCACTTCCAAAGTAAGTAAAACCATGTACGTGTGATCCCAATTACAGCACTGGGAGAAATGCACTTGTTTAGTAGAACTGAAGTGGACTAGACCATCTCAAATTATGCAGAACAAATGCAAATCAATACAGCTACTAAAGTTTAGACTCTCTTCTCTCTGCTCATTTACTTGTTCCATATTTTTTGTCTTCAAAAACATGCTCTAGAACAAATATATCCAGGTCAGTCCTTGGTATTATCTGAACAGCAATATCAAAGTGAGAATTTTTCTGTAGAGAAAATTTGTCATCCAGTTGTTTTGGAACGCTTACTCCTCTAGGACTTTGAAAGTATGACGCGCTATGGTATTTCCTAATAAAAATATTAGTAAAATGCATATTTTGAAACAATAACTTCCTAGCTTCCAGACCTTTCAGCATGAAAAGGGAAAAAAGGTGTTTTCTTGCATCATATTTTCCATAATTGTTTTTTATTCTGAGTGCACATGATACAGTCTTTCTCACTTTTTAAGATATTAAATGAATGAAAGCTATTCTTTAATGATGAGTTAAAATAAATTAATGATGAGTTAAAAGAAATTAATTTTGCACAGTAATTTGTAAAGCTTGATCTTTTGCTTTTGAGGGTCTTTTTTCTTTTCTCAGTTTCAGGAACATGTACTTGATATCCATAGTCATTCCTAATGTGCAAAAACAGCAACCATTACCTGTAAATTTTGTCTCACGTGCTTAGGCTGCAGTGAGAAAGCTTAGCTCTTCTCTGTGGTTTGACATTTCCATTGCCTCACCATTAATATAAGGGAAGTTACTTGATTCTTGCAATATCCCGTTATTTTTGTGGTATTTTTCAATGACATATCATTAAACCTGAGGCAGAGCTATGCCTTTTTCCTAGTTTCATTGAACATTGAGTATGCTTTGAAAACCCAATAGAGATACGTACTGGCTCCTGTAAATCAGAATCTCTCATATAGAAATAGTGGTTAATCAGGACTGTCCAACTGTGTGTATTACCACCAAAGTTAGTGACTTTATATGTGACTTAGTTAACAAATATGATCACTTAAGACTTCTGTTTAAAAGTGAGCTTGAGCAAAAAAAAAAAAAAAAAAAAACAAAATTCATTGTGCTATATAAAACCACTAACATATATAGAACATTTCCTCCAGCTATCAGTATTACAAATAAGTAAAAGAAAGCCCAGAAGTTTGAAGCCTTCATATATACTATGTCAGTCAGTCCCTCAGAGTTCCCGAGACTAGACTTTTTCTCCTGTGGGTTTGCCTTTTGGTTTTTCACTTTTCTTGCTGTCTCAAATATACAGAGATAAAAACCAAATGAAGAAGTAAAAAGAGGTGTAGCCCAGAGAATCCGATAGGCTGTGTTTCCATCTAGATACAAACACACATTGCATGAGACTCTCCTCTAATTTTATAGAATAACAAAGTCCGTGGATGGGAACTCCCTCAACTGTGTCTTCAGTCTGCAAATATATCCACATTTCTGGGTTTTTTCGTTTTTTGTTTTTTCCGCCTGTTGTTTATGGTAGAATAGAGACTCTTAAACCTATTCAAGGCAACTCCCTTCACTTCTGCTCTGAATCTCAGCCACTGGACTAGAACCTTCTCTTGCACCTCATTCTCCCTCCTGTACAGTGTTTATCTTTCATCATCTGCGAAGTCTCTCACATGATCATTTAAATATACCCCTCTTTCTAACCTTAAAGAACTTCTTTAAAACACCCTACCATTCATAGCAACTACATGGAGCCTCCTCTTATTCATAGCCATCATGAAGGAACCAGCTCTATTTTCTGTATCTAAGTCTTCACCGCTCAGGCACCTCTGAAACTACTGAATCTGATTTACAGTGTTTAACTCAGATTGCTCTACGACGGCAGCGCCCTCTTAATTAGTACCCCCGATAAGCTTTTCTCAGTACTACTACCTGATCTATCTAGCCTCTAATACTTTCACCATTTCTTCTCTGAAACTTTTTTTGTCACTGGCATAACTGATTCTCTAATTCTGGCTAGCAATTCACATTTTTGGTTTCATGTTTTTCGCTGTGCTTTTTCAGAAACATATGTGTTAAATATTGACCTTCAGAATTCTTTTCAAGGTTATTTTCATCTTAATTTTCCTGGGTGCAATTATTCATTAACAAGGTGGTTACAGTAACTGGCTATACCCTAATGACTTCATCAAACTGTAAACATCAGCTATAATATCACTGCTGATATTCAAACCCACAAATCTAGTGACTTTTTACTAGGTGCAATTTTATGTTTAATAAACTCTATGAATCGTGATTATAAAAACTGATGAACTTTCGCTTTTCAAAGGTGCTCCTATTACTGTGTACCGTCTTTATATCACTTTCATTCAAACTGGGTTTTTCCATCCTAAGCCAAATCAATAAATTACAAAGCCCCGCTGACTCATCTTCCACGTATTTTTCTGATAACATGGGATAAACTCATTTAGTTCCCTAGATTAACTCAACAGCTTTCTAAATAATCCTGCTTTCTCTAGTTTTGCTTCGCTCTAATGCACACCTCACAGTGAGATCAGAATGATCTCCATAAATGCGGATGTAACCATGTCACTCTGCTCCATAAAACTTTGGAAAGGACTCCCCACTGTGCTAAGGTAAAAGGCATAGCTTCTAATGATAGTTTATAAGGTTTTATCTGCCTATTTTACCTTTCCTGCTTACTTCTACAACTATCTTCTCTACAAAATGAAATCATATTAAAAGTTCTTTAGATCTCTAAATGCATCACTCTTTCTTTCAAGTCTGTCCCACTACTTAAAGTTTTCTCCTATCTGAAATATAAGCATTCTTTCATTTTATAGGCTATACTCTCTATGTGGTACTCTAGTACTCTGTGGTCTCTTTACCTTAAAGGTACCACCATGCTTTACTATCTCTCCTGAGAAGCAAAAATGGTACCTGATTTCTGCTGTTGTTTTAGGTCAAATATGCTGAGATCTTTGAGCTCCAGCCAAATGAATGTTTGTCTCTTTCCTGTGGGTAGTATGAGTGGTCAATATCTAAAAATCTGAAATTAGGAGTATTTTTGTGTAACTGTTTCTCATATCCAAGTTTCTCTTTGAAAATTTTACTTTCTCTTTGATAGTAAATTAAGAAAAAGCCTAGATATAAGTATTTTTAAAAAATGTAAATAACGATATGTTTCTATGTGTTTGAATGTCATCATATGCCTTTAATTTCCAACCTGAACAAAGACGAAAACATGAAAAATTAATCCCTGAGCTACTCTCCAGCCCCTATCCCCTAATACTGTCTAAAGCCACTTTGTAGCAAATAACAGATGACATCTTTCTTGTCCTCATCACTGTGCAAACTGTGCAAAATAAGAAATTCTGGATTGTTTAAAGATCAAAGTTTCCTACCTTAAACAAAAGATTAATGATAAAATGGAATAGTAGTAAAAATCATTACTAATTTCATTCTCTTGCTATTTCACAATTTATTTCATTCATTAATTTATTTAGAAAAGTCACAATTTACTTTGACCCAGAAAGGAGAGAGAAAGATCCATTTTAATCATATGCCACAGTGATTGTGCTGATCTTTTCTTTTACCAGAAAGTCTTTTAGGTATATTAGTTTTATACCATGTTAATTTTTCATAGATTTTTTTTGTTTAAGAATGAGGGAAAAGGACTTTTGTATTTTTTGCTCACACAGAACATAGGGTATCTCCCCTTGACTAAATTTTAACCAGGGAAAGCCCAAAATATGACAAATGCAATAGTTTAATGATAAGCAAAGTTATGTCTTTGATAATACTAAATTCCAGACACGTTGCTGGACCATTGTGTTTCTAATATAAAGAATAAAGAGGCTGTTCTGTTTGCCATAGTAGGGGTTCTAGTACAGAGAACAAATTTAGTGTGAAAAACAAGTTGCAGAATTGCAATTTGAAAAAATGTCAAGAAATACTATAGCAGTAATTAAAGACGACATTTGTTGAACTCATTAGTCATGTTATTGGAGGGGTATAAAGCTATAGTATCTGTTTTCAAATTGTGGCAAGAATTTGACATTTATAAAAGTACAGAAAATATGGTTCCATAATCAATTTGAATTCACAACTGGAGAAATATGCTTAAAGAGGATAAGCAATGTGTTTAGTATCTTATAGCCTGTGAATGGCTAATCGGAATTCTATCTTGGGAAGATTTACTATAGAGTCTTTATTAATCACCTAAACTGCTTAACTACTTAATCATCCTAAAATACTAAAAAATGCTCATCAGATCCCTTTTTGGTAATAATTTGGTAGAGTCTTATTTCAACTTCTGAGACACTCTTTACTTTCTTATCATTAAATATATTTAATATAGTAATAACATTATTGTGCTGTATTTGTGTGCTAAAACGGCAGACTTACATCTAAATTTAGAATTACCAGACAGAAGAATTATACCTAATTTCTTCTGACAAGGCACTCTTACATGGCGTCTGGTATAAAAAGTGTTTCAATAAATGTATGGTGGAGAGAGTGAATTTGATATTTTTCTCCCACTCCCTTGCTTGGCACCCTGCAATTTTTCTTAAAAAAAGGGGGGGGCTTCATTAGAAATATCTGAATTAATTTTGTTAAACACTTTTCCACTGACCTCTTTTATCTCATATAACATCAGATGAAATAAAAATATAGTTATTTAAGCATGAGAATCACTTGATCATGTCTGAGGGCGATTTTGGACTTGCTCAAAAGAAAAAGTAAATAAAAATGTTAGGAAAAATGTATCCATGTTAAGGCAGAATGATAGGACATTTTTAAACTATAAAAAAATGGGAGTAAGTTTAATATTGTGAGCTTTGCAAGGCTTCTTATGTTACAGAAACACATAGAATCATTAAACAGGAACAGCGTAATCTAGTACAATTGCTACAGGGTGTTTCAGTAGATGCATTATTGAGGAATAATTTAAACACTTCTAAAAATTATATCAACTCTTTTTTAGTGTGTGTGTGTTTAATGGATTTTTTTTTATTTTACTAAATGGTAAAACCTAGGGAAAATAGCAAAAAAAAAATAAGGAATATGATATAACTACCCCTGCATTTGTAGGTTTTTATGTATTCATTTAATTGCTGACATTTATATACTTTTTAAAGATGAACATGGATGACAGAAACCACCCTTCCTTCCAAAGGTAAAAATTAAACATGCTTTCTTTTCTAGATCCACATATCTGCTGCAAACCTTTTCTCCTCCTAAATCTAACGAATTACTTGAAAGGTGGTCTTTGCTTCTTAATTGGCCCTAGATGTAAAAGTCAGGTCCTCTTTGCGGGTATGGATGATTTCAAAGGGAAGAATGAGAGGAAGATAACATTAACGATTTCATCCCCTTACCTCTTTTTTGGTCCAAGATGTGTTTCTAAGCATCGTGTAAAGTTAACACATCACATCCTCTTTCTTCTATTATCTCTTCTCCCCGAGTAGTGTTTTTGCAAATAAGAACCCTGACCCACCAAGGGGGTAGAGCGTTCTTCCTGGCAAAACATGAAATATAGTTTTTAAAAGCCGTTTTTATTATTATATAAAATAAAGGTGTTATATTTAATAACTTACCTAGCAGGATGTCAGTTGTCTAGGCAGAAGTGTTTTCTTAGTCCCAGTCACAATAACCGAAATGAAGGATAAGAAGGTGGTTCAAAACTGAATAGCTCATCAACCCAATCGTATGCAATCTTTTAAATGTGATATTCTTTTTTATCCTCACTATTACATTAGCCTATATATTTCTGGAGAAAGGACAGTGTTAGAGTTGTCCCATTAAATATCTGGAGCTATTCGTGTTATCTTTTGGCAAATTTGCAGTTTTAGTCTACCCATGGCACTCTTGAAACAAGTTTCATATTCTTGAAAATATGTTATTTTTTACACTTCTCCAGTCATGTTTCACTTTCATTGATCAATCTTAGGGGATCAGCCTATGATTCTAGGTTAATAAAACATAATACAAACATAAAAATACTAATTTATTTTAAATACAATTTTCAAATTTCATTGCACTTTTTCCTCCCTTCATCATCTAAATTAAATCTGTTTAAGTCAGAATATTGAGTAGTCAGGATTAATTTTATTTTGTCACTTACCTCATTTGGCATTGTTTTCTCTTTATAATTATTTTTAGAAGTTTTATTTTTTGATGTGCATATTTTGGCATACAGACTTCACATTTGGTATAAAATCCATTTGAGTATTTTAGGAGGTGGAAAAAGCCCAGTGTTTGTGATTAAAGAATCACGTTTTGGTGTGACTGTGATTCTCAATACATCATTCATGTTCATCCACTGTTTGGAAGAAATCAGTGTATGTTTATTAATAAATCAATTAGTTTGAGAAGATTATTTTCAAATTCACTTATGCTCTTGATGTGGAAAATCAAAAGTGCATTAGGGACTGGAGACTACTTTTCTATCCACACAGAGCTTGCATTTTCCATCTAGTGTGCACTTGTGAGGATTTTCAACAGATGCAAATACCGGGGTTTAGCAATTAGTAGAGTTGGTTCAATTATTCAATTAACTGTGCTTTTGAAGCTTTCTATGCACTATGCTGGAGATTTGAGACCTTCAGACTGAAAAATTAACCACCTGTTTTAACTAGAATTCAGCAGAGAATGCTTACTTTTGCAATTTTTTAAAAAATCATAAAGAGAGAACATGAGATATAGTTCAAATCATAAAGGATACATAACCTAAGAGTTATAGAAAATGAAACACAAATACGTGTAGCCTTAATTTAACCTCCCATCACAGGAAAGAAATTTAAGGATGTATAAAGTACTCACATTTATGAAAAAAGACTTTTGCAAAGCACCTTTACAATGATAGGAATATCCATTAACATAGAAAGTAGAAAGAAACACAGGTAGACACACCCATATCATGTGGAATAAAAGACTAATGACAATTGAGATATACGCTAATAACTGTATCATATAAGTCAGCAGTTGGAAGACTCATTTTCCAAATTTAATATAGAGCCATAGTTGGAGATGTTGGTAAATGAATGTATACATCATGAAGTATAGGAGTGAACTTTTTAATTTCAGTTTTAATTGCAAAAGTAATTGAAGGCCCATAGTAATACACATAATTTCAAGGTAAGAGACTAAAGTCCAATAGTAGCATACTGTTTTATGGTAACTAACTAAATACAGGCAAATTAATAAAACTCTGGCAAATCTTCAACATCAGAAAACAGCAAAGAGTAAAATCTTATATAATAATTCCCTAAAACTAACGAGAAGGAAAGTGGCTCAATGTGAAAATAATAAAAAGCCAAAAAGTCAATTTCTCTACCAGCTAGCTTGGGATTTCATCAAGTTAATACCATCTGGACCATAAATACAAGCAAAACTGAGAGGAAAATCACACTCCCTCTAGTAATGAAGAACACCCAAGCAACATGAACCAGTGGAAGAAAAAAAGGGAAAGTAGGAAAATAGTTTGAAAGGAAATAGACATTTAGGGGGAAGAGTAACACTGAAACCCCTGTTCCCGCAGGCCCCTTTCCTCCAGTGGTAAACAAAGTCAGAGACACAAAACTACAGTTATAATGTCATGTTCTTGTTTTCATTTGAAGAGTGAGTGTGCCTGCTGGTATAAAAAAATATATATTTTAAATTCAGGAAACAGCAGCCAAAGCTGACATATTCCTGGGCTTCAAATTCTAACGGGCTTCCCAGAAGAATAAAAAGTACTTTTATTAAGTTGAGTAACCTCTATAGAGCCTATTTCATAAAATCAGAGCTTAAAGAATACATATACCACTGAAACTTGATCATTGCTTTAGCACAGTTTTTCTTTCCCTCAGACTACCTAACCATAAATACAATATATACTTTTCAAAGTTTAAGCTATTGTTCTATGGAGAAAATAACAAAGCTCTTGCAGTTGTAGGAAAGTCACCCAAAATGAAGTAGTGTTTGACATAATTCCCTTCTTGAGGAAAGTGGAGGAATAAAAAGGAAATATAGCAATACTGAAAGATAAATTCAGCATAAAAAAAAAGAAAACAAGAAAAGAGAAGAAAATATATGAGTAAAAAGAATGAAAATATTTATATGTATAACTGATTTATTTGCTGTACCCTGAAACTATTACAACATTATAAGTCAACTATACTCCAATAAAATTTAAAAAAAGAAGAGAGGAAAACATGAGTAAAAATAATAAGAATCAATTGTTGAATTAAATCATCACAAGAAATGAAAAATTTATATACGACTGCCCCATGTTGTAGCTCAAAATAATGAAAACATAAATTCATTGAGTATGTATATAAAATCAGTGTGTATCAATCAGTGTGACATTGGATAGGTAGCTCTTGGTTGAGTCTTGTCAGCTCCCAATGTCTCTTCTACTTCTTGAATAGCCAGGATGTGCTTGTTTTATGGCAATGGCAGAAACAAAAAAGAGCAAACGCAAATATACAAGCAAATCTTCAGCTCTTTCTTGGCGTCATAACTACTAATGTACGATTTGAAGAATGAAGTCACATGACCAAATATATCACATTCAGAATACACTGTGAGATATACAGCAATGTTATGCAAGACAAAGGGTTTAGAAAGGAGTTAAAGAATTGGGGCAAATGATCTAATCCATCATAATATCAAAGGTGAGATATTAAATCAAGATTTTGTGAGCTTAGATACTTGATATAGGATAAAAAAAAAACAGTATTACACAAAAAAATCCTTCTGGAATGGCAAGAAATCAAATAGAAGACTAAAAACTAAACTGTAGATCCAAGAGTGGTTTAAGATACTTAGGAAGCTCAAGAAGTCAAAAAAAAAAAAAAACAAGAGAAAAAAAAGGACAGTACCACAAACAACAAATGCTGGAGGGAGTGTGGAGAAAAGGGAACCCTCCTGCACTGTTGGTGGGAATGTAAGCTGGTACAACCACTATGGAAAACAGTACAGAGGTACCTTAGAAAACTATACATAGAACTACCATATGACCCAGCAATCCCACTCTTGGGCATATATCTGGACAAACTTTCCTTAAAAAACACACTTACACACTCATATTCATTGCAGCACTATTCACAATAGCCAAGACAGGGAAACAACTCAAATGTCCATCGACAGATGATTGGATTAGGAAGATGTGGTATATGTACACAATGGAATACTACTCAGCTATAAAAAAGAATAATGCCATTTGCAGCAACATGGATGCAATTAGAGACCCTCATACTGAGTGAAGTTAAGTCAGAAGGATAAAGAGAAATACCATATGATATCACTAATATCTGGAATCTAATATACTGCACAAATGAACCTTTCTACAGAAAAGAAAATCAAGGACTTGGAGAACAGACTTGTGGTTGCCAAGAGAGTGGGGAGGGAAGAGGGATGGTATGGGAGTCTGGGGTTAATAGTTGTAGACTAATGCCTTTGGGATGGAAAAGCAAGGAGATCCTGCTGTATAGCACCAGGATCTCTGTCTAATCACTTGTGATGAATCTATATAGGTATGCGTAACCAGGTCATCGCACTGTAGAGTTGACAAATTGACAGAAAACTGTAAACCAGCTATAATGGAGGAAAAAGCTGAACATGTGGTCATTGAAAAATACATAATCTCAGATGGAGAAATGCATAGTTTTATATATGCTATTATATCAGTTTCATGAAATACATGTATGTGTATGTGCAAGAATAGGGAGATAAAAAGTAAAAATGGTTAAGCTGAAAAAAAAGGACAATAAAATAATTACATAAGATTATACAGAGGACAAAGATTACCCAACATAACTATAAATTATGTTCATAGATAAAATCAACATATAATATTTAAAATGTAACTAAAGTTTATATTAGAAGGAAAATCCATTTAATTAGTTAATAACAGAATAACAGATCCTGCAGATTATAAGGCACCATTGTACAGGAGAAATTAATAATGAGTAATAATAATATCAAGCTGTAATTTAATTATGAAACTTTAAAGTTAAAGGCATGTTTATATAGAGGGATTTTTTAGAACTCCTTGCAGTGGTGACAAAGAATGAGGATTTTTACAAACATCTCAATAACCACATGAAATTCCAGAATTTAAAGAAATAATACTTATAATTTATGTCTTATTTTAGTATTTATACTTTCTCACTTAGTGATCATTAATTTTCTATTAAAAATGAACAAGGACTTTTGTTTCTGACTATGATGAGCTAGTGTAAAATTAACCCTTTTTTTTTCTCTTTTTGCCTTATCTAGGGCCACACTTGTGGCATATGGAGGTTCCCAGGCTAGGGATCTAACAGGAGTTGTAGCTGCCAGCCTTTGCCACAGCCCCAGCAATGCGGGATCCGAGCCGCGTCTGCAACCTACACCACAGCTCATGGCAACGCCGGATCCTTTACCCACTGAGCAAGACCAGGGATCAAACCCACAACCTCATGGTTCCTAGTCGATTCGTTAACCACCGAGCCATGACGGGAACTCCTAAAATTAACCTTTTTGATAGCAAAAGTACAATCTGAATAAGACTTCCATTTCCTTTTAGCCTGTAGAAACACATAAGGGACCATCATTCCTGAACTAAAAACAATGCAAACTGGACAAGTCACAAAATGATAGTTTAAAAACTCTGCCCATCAGAGAGCTGAAGACACAAAGAAAGCTAAGTCAAAATTCTAGGAGTTCTCCTGTGGCACAGTGGGTTAAGAATCTGGCATTGTCACTGCAGAGGCTGAGGATGCTCCTGTGCTGCTGGTTCAATTCCTAGCCTGGAAACCTCTGCATGCTACAAATGTGGCTAAATAACTGAAGTAAATAAAATTCTGGGGGTTCCCTGGTGGCCCAGTGGTTAAGGATCTGGCATTGTCACTACTGCAGGTTCAGTCCCTAGCTCTGAACTTCTACATGCCATGGGCGTGGTCTAAAAAAAAATTCTGGGAGAGGGAAGCCAAAAAATGACAGGAAAAACTAGTAACTTAAGAAATAGAAGTAGATCAGGTCACTTAAACTCTGTGGTACATAGTTTCATCTGTTAAATGAAAGATTGGACTTTTTTAGGTCAGTGAAACCTCTAAATATATGATCAAGTCATCATATACATATGCACTCTAATGTCTTTTTTTTCCTATTGGCTAAAATATACAAATGCTTATGGTAAAAACACACACATTAATGTTTTGACAGATGTGTGCCTTGTATTTCATTGCTGTCATTTTAACAGTGTAATTTTCAAGATCAGGAAATGATCAAATAAAGACTTTACAGGAACTTTCAACTAAGGTGGAATATTTTCACTTCAGTAAGTTAAATAAATAGAAACTTGAAAAAGACGAGGCTTAATAAAATTTTAATAAAGTGTATTTCTTGTTGAAGCATCATCACTCTTGTCAAATGAAATAGGATTATTTCAGTCAAATCGGGTCTTCTTGTCCTGTAACTTGAATTGCTACATTAAGGTTAGTTAAGGAAATAATTTGCTGCATGTTTTGGCTCATATTAGAATATGACTTATACGGTTCTGTAATATCTCCTAAAATTAAGAAAACATTAGGTACTTAATGAAATAGCTACCTTTGTCAAGTTTAAAGATCATTAACTTTGGGGCGAAGCTATAATTTTAATGTAGCTCATCTATCATACACTTATTTCAACATATTCATTACATCCAAATAGTATTACCTATAAAATATCAGTTATTTTGAAGGCTGTTCGCCATGTTCTAGTAAAAATGCTATTTATTTATTTTACTTTGAAAGCTATTCACCATGTTCTAGTAAAAATGCTATTTATGTTAAGTAGCTTTGGTATGTATAAAAAACTTGCTTATGTCTAGATGGTCTTTCCCATACAATTGTTGTTTTCTAAGCAACTTAACAATATATTTGTTTCACTACATTAATTAAAAGAGATTTATAAGGAGTTCCCATTGTGGCTCAGTGGTTAATGAATCCATCTAGGAACTATGAGGTTGTGGGTTCGATCCCTGGCCTCACTTAGTGGGTTAAGGATCTGGCGTTGCTGTGAGCTGCAGTGTAGGTTGCAGACATGCCTTGGATGTGATGTTGCTGTGGCTGTGGCATCGGCCGGCAGCTACAGCTCTGATTATACCCCTATCCTGGGAACCTCCATATGCCACAACTGCAGCCCTAGAAAGGGGAAAAAGCCAAAAAAAAAAAAAAAAAAAAAAGGAGATTTATAAGAGCATGTTTACCAATTCCTTCATCAAATAATGTTATTTGAAAATTTACATAACAGACCTCAAAAACCTTGTTTAAAAAAGAATATGTATGGGAGTTCCTATCATGGCTCTGTGGTTAACGAATCCGACTAGGAACCATGAGGTTGAGGGTTCAATCCCTGGCCTTGCTCAGTGGGTTAAGGATCCAGCGTTGCCAAGAGCTGTGGTGTAGGTTGCAGACATGGCTCAGATCCCACGTTGCTGTGACTGTGGTGTAGGCTGGCAGCTGCAGCTCCTGTTAGACCCCTAGCCTGGGAACCTCCATATGCCGTGGGTGTGGCCATAGATAAGGCAAAAAGACCAAAAAAAAAAAAAAGAAAGAAAGAATATGTATGAATTAACAAAGCTGATTTAATTGTCTACCCCAAATGTTTCAAATTCATTATAAAGTTAAGCATGAGTAGTTTAATTTTCTGACTGATAAAACATATTTTACATTTTATTTTTATTCTTTGTTACTTTAAATCATATGTAGTTGTCATTCTTGTAAATCAAAATCCTGAATATCAACATTTTCTTATGGTTTAGCCTAATATCTTTTAGTATGCTAATTCTAATATTAAAAAACATAAATGAACAATATATATGATGTGCATAAAAATGGTAAGGTAAAGAATGTGCATAAAAATGGGAAGGTAAAGAAGGTGGCTTATCATATTGTGAAATGAGGATGCTTTTGAAAATGGGTGTGTAATAATCATGTTTCTAAAATGAATATATATTACTTGAATAATCAGAATGTCATCTCTTTTTACTTATAATACAAACTATTTAGTATGAGGCAAATTATACAAAATATCATGTATAGATTCTCCCTTCAGCCACTGTTAACTCTAAACTCATATTTATTTTAGAACTTAACAGAAGTGTGAATATACATTATTCGGAATTTTTTGTATATGGACTAGGTCACATCATGTTTCCAAACTTCTCTTAGCAGACTGTGAGCTGTTTGTCTTCACCATTGTGGTAGAGACAGCTCTTCATCAAGAAACCGTATTTCTTCTTTCTGAGCAAGAAAATGAGACTCCACTCCCTAGTCTTCTAGCTAGATATGACCATATGAACTGAGTTCTAGCTAGACAGTTATCAGTGGAAATGATATGGGTATTACAGGGCTTTTTAAGATATTTGTTTACCGCCTTTACATTATCTTTCCCTGTCAACCGACAAGTACCATATGATTGTAAACCTCTAAAGGATAGTGAAGCTATATGAAAAAAAGAAGGCTTCGTAAATAAATTACCATGTAGAGCAGAGTCATCTGCCTATGGGGAATACCTAATTAAGCAAAGAAATTTGTATTATATTGGTATTGCTACAGCCTAGCCTACCCTTTGTAAAACAGCTGGTGATTTAAGGTATATTGGAGAAGGAAGAGATCTTTACAGAAAATGTCTTTAAGAAGTGATAAAAAGTATAAGATATTCTTTAAAAGTATGGGAAAAGTATAATAAATTAAAAAATAAGTGAAATATCTTCTGGATTAGTAGCTATGTTAATTTTGGACACCACTATTTCCTCTTGGGAACACTGTAATACTTCATGTAACATCAGGACCCTTAATTTTATATCCAACAGATACTTTAAGAACAATTATTTTCGGCAAATGCAGACACAGCTTTTTGTGTATTCTTAATAATTACCTCTAATTTGAACACATACATCTCTCTCCTATACAAATCCATATTGTTCACCTCCCTCCCAAACACTCCATGTGGCATGAAATCAATTCTCCATGTGATTCCTCTTTCTGAGAATGAAGCAGCTTTGGGCTAACCACAACTTCTTGTGGAAAAAAAAAAATGAAATTATAAAAATACAAAATGTTTGTATATTACTTGAAAGTATAGAAAACAATAGAGGCACTAAGACTTACTAAGACTTCAAAAAGCACAACTCAGAGTTTCTGTCATGGCTCAGAGCTAACCAGCCTGACTCATATCCATAAGGATGTGGGTTGATCCATGGCCTCACTCAATGGGTTAAGGATCAGGTGTTGCTATGAGCTGTGGCGTAGGTCGCAGACAGGGCTTAGATCGCGCGTTGCTGTGACTGTGGCGTAGGCCAGCGGCTTCAGCTCCAATTTGACCCCTAGCCTGGGAAACTCCATAGGCTGTGGGTGTGTCTCTGAAAAGGACAAAAAAAAAAAAGAAAAAAGCACAACTCTAAAAAGAGGAATGTCATGGAGAAGAGAGTTATATTCTGTAGCTATATTTTCCCTAAAAAATCAAATGCTAGTTCTAGAATAAGGGCAAAAATTTGAGGATCCATGCAAAAGACCTATCAGATGGCAACTGCTAAAAGACAGAGACCTGTATATCTTTTGCTGGTTCATAGGAATACAGAGACAAAAGATGTTGTGGAGCAGGTTTTCCTGGAAGGAGAGGAGTGGAAAACTGAGATCTACATCGGTTAAAAAAAATAAGCATTAGAACTTAGAATTTAACTGGTATGACCTTAATTATGCCAGGCCCTCATCTGAAATATTTGGAAGGCCTTTCCCTAGGGGTTAACCAGGTGTAAGAATTATGGCTAAATCCACAATTTAGTCTTAAGTAGCCTCAGGATCTTGAATAGGATTAACGTGATCAACTCCCACTTTATCTGCTTAACAAAGGAAGAATGGAACTCTCTCTAGAGCAAGTTGATGGGAATATCAAAGCAAAAGAGAACATCTCAAAAACAGCCAGAGGAAGCAGACTTAACTTCAGAGTGGTAGCACCTAGCTTGATATTTTAACACAATCAGTGGAACTTGAAGAAATTGAAATGAAATGTACAGGACTGAAAGTGAAAAAATTGTCTTGATTTAGATACCTAGTTAATAATTTACAAAAATAATTACAACATTACGATAATAAAATTACAATAATTTACAAAAAATGTTTAAAAATAATCAAATAAACTTTCATTGTCACATATCTTCAATAAACAAGATTACAGTATTTCAGACTAAAGTGAACTATGCTTGGCTGAAGCAATAATCAAGAGCTAAAAAAGGCAAATATGCATTTAAATATAAATCAATGACTATAAAAAGTAAATATTTTTCTAGTTAAAATATATGTATAGTTAAAATGCATAACAATGGTAACACTACGGTGAGAGTGTTACATATATTTAATGGGTTTTAAGGTTCTATTTTTGCAGGAAGTGATAAAAGCAATATTTTGTATTATACAAAACAGATGGTTGTTTTAAAACTCTAAGACAATTGTAATAGATACTAAAAATGTAAATTATCAAGCTAAATAAATGGAATATATATTTTTAAAACTGAATAAGCCAAAAAAACAAAGAGAAAATTATTTAACATGTTGACTATTAGGTGTAAACTTGAATATGAAAATAGTTATATTAGTTAAATGGACTAACACTTGAATTCCAAAGGCTAAGACTTTTAGAGAGCTTTCAAAAAGCTCAGCTATGCACTAATTACTAGAGGTATATCTCAAATACAAGAACTCAGAAAATAAATGTATTGAAATGATAATACTATGCAAATGCTACCAAAAGGAAACTGGAGTAGCTGTGCTAAAATCAGACACCTAGACATTACCTAATAAAAACTTCCTCTGAATATTCACCAATAAAGATAATGTTCATAGTAGCAGTATTCATAAGAGACAAAAATTTGAAACCAAGAAACAATTGAATGAATAGTGCTGTATTTAAACAATGGAATATTATAAATTATTGAGTAAAAAAACGATTTCTAATTCAACAGTCAAGATGAATCTCACAAATGTAAGGCTGAACTAAAGAAGCGAGATACCACAGAATACATATAATAATGATTCCATTAATCTGAAATCACATTTGTCTTTGAAAACAGGCAAAAGGCATTCCAGAGAGGTAATGACAGAAAAGGTTATGATGAGAACTTTAAGGTACTGGAAAAATCTGTATCGTTATAGTGTTGCTGGTTACATAAGAAAGTTTCCTTTCTAAAAAATTCTTTGAGTTTTATACTTTTGAATTGTGTTCTCTTCTATATGTAAAAGATATGCAACATACTTGGCTATTATTATTGGTATACTAATAAAGGTTCATTTTAGAGAAATTTATTAAAATTAATTTGCAGAGTTCCTTTAATAGCTCAGTGGTTAACGAATCCGACTAGGAACCATGAGGTTGCGGGTTCGATCCCTGGCCTTGCTCAGTGGATTAAGATTCCAGTGTTGCCATGAGCTGTGGTATAGACCACAAAGGTGGTGTGGATCCTCTGTTGCTGTGGCTGTGGTATCGGCCAACAGTTGCAGCTCTGATTTGATCCCTAGCCTGGAACCTCAGTATGCTGTGGGTATGGCCCTGAAAAGACTAAATAAATAAGTAAGCCGTATGTTTTAAAGTCTCAACCCCCTAAAATTAAATACTTAGGAATAAACCTGACCAAGGAGGTGAAAGACTTATATGCTAAGAACTATAAAACATTAATCAAGGAAATTAGAGAGAATTCAAAGAAATGGAAAGATATTCCATGCTCTTGGATTGGAAGAATTAATACTGTTAAAATGGCTATACTACCCAAAGCAATCTACAGATTCAGTGCAATCCCTGTCAAATTACCCATGGCATTTTTCACAGACCTAGAAGAAACAATCCAAAAATTTATATGGAACCATAAAAGACAGAGAATTGCCAAAGCAATCCTGATGGTGGAGAAAAAAAAAAAGCCAACCAAATAATAAAATAAGCAGGAGGTATAACTCTCCCGGACTTCAGACAATATTACAAAGCTACAGTCATTAAGACAGTGTGGTACTGGTACAAAAACAGACATGTGGACCAAATGAATGGAATTGAGAGTGCAGAAATAAACCCAGATATCTGTGGTCAATTGGTCTTCAACAGGGGAGACAAGAATATAAAATGGGAAAAATACAGTCTCTTCAGCAGATGGTAATGGGAAAACTGGACAGCTGCATGTATATCAACAAAACTAGATCATTTACATGCAGCTGTCCAGTTTTCCCAGTACCATCTGCTGAAGAGACTGCATTTTTCCCATTTTATATTCTTGTCTCCTTTGTCGAAGATTTTTCTTTTTGGTGAAAATACAAAGAAATACAAAGATGTTTGTCTTAAGTGTTTTTGTTTTCAAGGATTGCCATAATAAATTAACAGAAATTTTTGTTTCTAAAAAATAGAGAAATTTATTCTCCCACAATTTGTGGGGCCAGAAGTTCAAAATGAAGGTGTCAGTAGGGCCATACTCCCCATAAAGTGTCTTAGAAAGACCTTACCTTGCCCCTTTCTAGCTTATGGTAGTTGCTGGCATCCCTTGCCTTATAGCTGCATCGCTCCAGTTTCTGCCTGACTTCAAATAGCTGCCTTGCCCTCTGTGTCTGTGTCTCTGTATCTCTTTTTCCTTATAAGGACACCAGTCCTTGCATTTGGAGCTCACCGCAATCCAGTATGACATCGTCCTAATTTGATTGCATCTGCAAAGAACCTATTTCTAAATAAGACATTTTTCATAGACACCAAAGGATAGGATTACAGTGTATCTTTTGAGGGGACACAATTCACCCACTGCACTAAATAATCATGAATTTTTGGCAGGAAGAATAGAGCCAATAGACAAATTTTGTGGAGGTCTGTTAGTATTAGCCATATCTTGAACCTTGGTATCTATTACACACAGCAAAGGTGATTTCCAGGACACTTTTAGATTAGAAATGGATTTTCAAACCTTTTATCAATATCATAGCCTCAGGTTTTGTGGAGAGCCAAGCTGAGGTGTGTGTGTGGATGAAATGGTACAATCGATGACTAAGATAGGGAAATATTGATAACTAAATAGGAATTTACTCTCTGGAAGAAATGAAAATTGTGGACCGAGTCATAAGATGTACTATATTGCCTAGAAGGGTAAGTCAGTTTTATTAATTACGTGTTTCACAAAAGTTGAATATCAGAGTTAAATTTTCTATAGATTCAAATCTTATTAAAGGATTTTGTTGTAGAACATAAGAACCCTGAGAATCCATTTGGTTCTTTTTCTATGAAATCTTTTGTTATTTAGACAAGTGTACTTTATTTGGATAGCTTTTAGTCAAGCATATTTTCTTTCCCACCTGATATATATGAGTCTATATTGGACACATAGGCTGTATGTAGTCTACAAACATTTCTTTGAAATAACATTTACTTAAAAAATATTAGAATATGGTTGACTTAAAATGTGTTAATTTCAGGTGTATAGCAAAGTGAATCAGTTGTACGTATACATATATCCATTTCTTTTCCCATATAGCTTATTATACCTATTCAGTAGATTGAAGTAGTAATATTAAGTAGATTTCCCTGTGCAAGGAGAGTGGGTCTTTGTTGATTGCCTGCTTTATATACAGTAGTGTGTATATGTTACCCAAACTCCTAATTTATACCTTCCAGCTACCATTCCGTTTTGGTAACCATGAGTTTGTTTTCTAAGTCTCTGTTTTGTAAAGAAGTTCATTTGTATCATTTTTTTTTTTTAGATTCTGCAAATAAGTGGTGTCATATGATATTTGTCCTTCTCTGACTTATTTCACTTAGTATGATAATCTCTAGGTCAATCCATGTTGCTGCAAAGAGCATTATTTCCTTCTTTTTTTATGGTTAAGAAATAGCCCATTGTATATATATACCACAACTTCTTTATCAATTTTTCTTTCGATTGACACTTAGTTTGCATCCGTATCCTAGCTATTGTAAATAGTGCTTCAGTGAACATTGTGGTACATGTATCTTTTTGAAAGATGATTTTCTGTGGATTGCTGGATAATATGGCATTTCTCCACTTTTAGTCTTTTAAGAAACCTCCACACTGTTCTTCATAGTGGTTATACCAATTTACATTCCCATCAACAGTGTAGGAGGGTTCCCTCTTCTCACCCTCTCCATCATTTATTATTTGTTTCATTTTGTTTATGGTTTCCTTTGTTGTGCAAAAACTTTTTAATTAGATTCCATTTTTTTATTTTTGTTTTTACTTTCATTACACTAGGAAGTGGATCCAAAAAATATTGCTGCCATTTATGTCAAAGGGTGTTCTGCCTATGTTTTCCTCTAAGTGTTTTATAGAATTTGGTTTTGCAAGTAGGTCTTTATTCTAATTTTTTTTTGTGTGTGTATGGTGTTAGAGAATGTTCTAATTCCATTCTTTTACATGTAGCTGTCCATTTTTCCCAGGCCCACTTGTTGAAAAGATTATCTTTCCTCCATTGTATATTCTTTCCTCTTTTGTCATAAATTAATTGACCATAGGTGTTGGATTAATTTTTGGACTTTCTATCCTATTCCACTGTGCTACATTTCTGTTTTTGTACAAGTATCATACTGTTTTGATGACTGCAGCATTTTAGCATAGTCTGAAATTGGGCTACCAGATTCCTCCAGCTCCATTTACCATTCTTAAGTTTCCTTTGGCTATTTTAGGTCTTTTGTTTCATATAAATTTAAGAATTTTTGTTCCAATTCTGTGAAAAAAAAGGCATTGTTTATTTAACAGGAATTGCATGGAATGTGTAGATAGCCTTGGAGAGAATAGACATCTTGACACTATTGGTTCTTCCATTTAGGAGCATGGTATATCTTTACATTTGTTTATGATATTAAAATTCATATTCATATAATGATTTTTGTTTTGTCTATTATAGTTGGTTTACAGTGTTCTGTCAAATTTATATTACAGCAAAGTGACCCAGTAAAACACACACACACATATATGTACATTCTTTTTCACACATTATTCTCCATCATGCTCCATCACAAGTGACTAGTTCTACTTCCCAGTGCTATACAGCAGGATCTTATTGCTTATCCATTCAAAAGGCAATAGTTTGCATTTATTAATTGTAGATTCCCACTCCCTCTGACTCCCTCTTGGCAACCACAAGTCAGCTTTCCAAGACAATGAGTTTCTTTCACGTGGAAGGGTTCATTGTGCCACATATTAGATTCCAGATATAAGCAATATGATATGGTATTTGTCTTTCTCTTTTTGACTTACTTCACTTAGTATGAGAGTCTCTAGTCCCATCCATGTTGCTGAAAATGGCATCATTTTGTTCTTTTTTATGCCTGAGTAGTATTGCATTTGTGTATATGCCACATCTTATTAATCCATTCATCTGTCGATGGACATTTATGTTGTTTCCATATCTTGGCTATTGTGAATAGTGCTGTAATGAACATATGGGTGTACATATCTTTTTCAATGAAAGTTTTGTCTGGATATGTCCAGGAGTGGTATTGCTAGGTCAATGATAGTTCTATATTTAGTTTTCTGAGGTACCTCCATAATGTTTTTCATAGTGGTTGTACCAATTTACACTCCCAGAGACAATGTAGGAGGCTTCCCTTTTCTCCACACCCTCTCCAGCATTATTCTTTATGGACTTATTAATGATGGCCATTCTGACTTGTGTGAGGTGGTACCTCATAGTATTTTTGATTTGCATTTCTCTAAATATCAGTGTTGAGCATTTTTTTCGTGTACTTGTTGGCCATCTGTATATCTTCTTTGGAGAAATGTCTAGTCGGATCTTTTGCCCATTTTTCAGTTGGGTTTTTGTTTTTGTTTTGTTTTTTGCTGTTGAGTTGTATAAGTTGTTTCAAGATTTTAGAGATTAAGCCCTTGTCAGTTGCATCATTTGAAATTATTTCCTCCCATTCTGTAAATTGTATTTTTTTTTCTTGCAGTGGTTTCCTTTGCTGTGCAAAAGCTTCTAAGTTTGATTAGGTTCCATTGGTTTATTTTTGCTTTTATTTCTATCATTTGGGAGACTGACCTGAGAAGACATTTTTATGGTTGATATCAGAGAATGTTTTGCCTATGTTCTCTTCCTGGAGTTCGATGGTATCTTGTCTTATATTTAAATCTTTAAGCCATTTTGAGTTTATTTTTGTGCATGGTGTGAGGGTGTGTTCCAGTTTCATTGATTTACATGCGGCTGTCCAGTTGTCCCAGCACCACTTGCTGAAGAGACTTTTTCCCATTTTATATTCTTTCCTCCTTGGTCAAAGATTATTTGACTGTAAGTATCTGGGTTTACTTCTGGGTTCTCTATTCTGTTCCATTGTTGTGTATGTCTGTTTTGGTACTGGTATCACACTGTCTGGATCACTATAGGTTTGCAATATTTCCTGAGCTCTGGAAGAGTTATGCCTCCTGCTTGGTTTTTGCTGCTCAGAATTGCTTTGGCAATTCTGGATCTTTTGTGGTTCCATATAAACTTTTGGAATGTGTGTTCTAGTTCTGTGAAAGATGTCATGGGTAATTTGATAAGGATCACATTGAATCTGTAGATTGCTTTGGGTAGTATGGTCATTTTTATATTAATTCTTCCAACCCAGGAACATGGAATATCTTTCCATTTCTTTGAATCCTCTTTAATTTCCTTGATTAATGTTTTATAGTTCTCAGCATATAAGTCTTTCACCTCCTTGTTCAGGTTTATTCCTAGGTATTTCATTTTTTGGGTACGATTTTAAAAGGTATTATGTGTATGTGTTCCTTTTCTAATGTTTCATTTTTAGTGTGCAGAAATGCACCTGAGTTTTGAATGTTAATCTTGTATCCTGCTACTTTGCTAAATTTGTTGATCAGTTCGAGTGGTTTTTGTGTTGATCCTTAGGGTTTTCTATATATCATATCATGACATATACATACAGTGACAATTTTACCTCTTTTCTTCCAATTTGCATACCTTTTATTTCTTTTGTTTGTCTGATTGCTGTGACTAGCTTTCCCAATACTATGTTGAATAACAGTGGTGAGAGTGGGCATCCTTATTCCAGATTTTAGTGGGAAGACTTTCAGCTTTTCTCCATTGAGTATAATATTGGCTGTGGGTTTGTCATAAATGCCTTTGATTATGTTAAGCTAGGTTCCTTCTATATCCACTTTGGTAAAAGTTTTTATCATGAGTGGATGTTGGACTTTGTCAAATGCTTTTTCTGCATCTTATCATGTGGTTTTTGACTTTTTCTTTAGTTTTGTATACCTCTCCTTTTTTGGAATCCTTAATTCTAAGTTTAAGGATACCTCCATGTACCTTTTCCTATTTAGCTTCCATTAGTCTCTCACTTTTTTTCACATTTTTAATTAAAATTTGTAATATCCAGATAGACTCATGCTTATACATTTCAAAATTACCTGTAATACATGTAATTTTCAAATATTACATTATTCACCCATATTGATGCTTCAGTGTAGCTATAGGAAAAATATACTTGGAATTTTAGCTTGTTTTATATATACAATTAAAATTTAAATTAAATTTAAATTAATTTTAAATGATTTATTATCAATTGTTTATATTTTCTATTGGTTCTGGACCTTTCAAAAAACAAATAGAAAGGATATGTGCCAGCACTTTGTTGCTTACACATTTTAGTAGTCTAGAATTCTTACCATTAAACTCACTTTTGTGTACTCTTCCCCTGAAGCAGAATGTTACTGGTGTTTATGTGTTTCACTGACTCGCTTATTCAGTTGTTTTTTTTTTTATTTAATTAGGGCCCCACCTGTGGCATAGGGAAGTTCCCATGCTAGGGGTCAAATCACAGTTGCAGCTGCCAGCTTACACCACATCCACAGCAACACTAGATCTGAGCCTTATGTTTGACCTACACCTCAGCTCATAGCAACAATGGATCTTTAACCGCTGAGTTGGGCCAGTGATTGAACCCGTGTTCTCGTGGATACTGGTTGGGTTCATTAGTGCTGAGCCACAATAGGAACTCCTCTCCTATTCAATTTTGTTTCTAGAAGTGGAAAGGCTATTATAAATTGGTATGTTTTCTTAATACACCATTCCCATTATAGATAGCCTTAGATTTCAAAAAAGTACTTTCTCTACTTTATAGTTTTCTTTGTAGTCACATGCCCATTTTCATATGCTAATATTAGTACTAGTAACTTAAATATTTAGAATATGTTATACTGCGTAACTGCTATGTAAGATATTCTGCAAAGGAAACTGGTATGTATCTACTCAGAGTGCTCTGGCAATTCATGTGTGAGAGGCATTGATGGTGAGTAGACAAATATTGGGGAAGGACTTTGTTCTTGATTGGATTCCCCATCTCAGTAGGAAAGGGGAAGGCAAGAATTAAAAATAAATAAGTTATGATATTTGGTTAAAAAACATTGGTTAAGTTTATAAACAAATAAATATGGTTTAGTAAGTGATTAGAAAGGGTACCACTTAAGAGCAGTAGAGCTGAATCCAGAGATTACAGAAGGCTTACCATGACTTGCATGGGACCTGTGGACCCTTTCAGGCTTGAGGAATTCTGTTTCATATTTTTCATGAATTTTAGATGTTCTTTTAACCGGGCAATGTTAATCATATTGTTATCGGGGTTCTTTTAATATTGATCAACCTACCATTCTCCTACAAACCTTGTGTTCTTCAACTTGAAAATTAGGTAGCATTTTTTTCAATGTTGATCATTGCATACTTCAAGCTCTAACAAAAATTTCCATTTTTCGGGTCTTATCTCTTTCTCAAACTAATTTTCTTTTCCCAGTTTGTTTCCAAGTAACTGCCCAACTTTGGGAAATTTACCTTAAGCTCCTCTGACCTACTGACTTGCAGGGACTTTTATCCTCTCATCACTGCAGCTATTTTCTCTGATGGCTCAATCCCATGGCTCACCATGACTTTTGTTCATGAATTAGATCCAATTTGAAATATCAAGATAAGATACAGTCCATGGAGGGAGGTAGACTAGGGAGTGGTTAACAGCTTTGACTCTGGAACTAAAGCACTCCAATTTCTTTAACTCTGTCTTCTGTGTTTGTTTGTTTTTTTATTTTTAATTTTTAATGTACGAAATGGGAATACTAATGCTCTGGTCTGTGCATGTGAATTAGAAAGAAGAATTTTCTGCTGACTTGTGGCTCTGCAGAAATGAATCCAACTAGTATCCATGAGGATGCAGGTTTAATCCCTGGTGGCATTAGGTTAAGAATCTGGCATTTCCATGTGCTGTGGTGTAGGTGACAGGTGAGGCTTGGATCCTCCTTGCTGTGGCTGTGATGTAGGCTGGCGGCTATAGCTGCAATTCACCCCCTAGCCTGGGAACTTTCAATACTGCAGATGCAGAGAGAGGGGGGGGGGAAGAGAGAGGAAGAGAGAAAGAGAGAGGAAGAAAGAAAGAAAGATTCTAATCAAGTTGAAGAAAAGACAAGTTTGTTGCAGCAAGAGATGCTGTTAACATAGCAGACCAACTTCCTGATAATTAGGGAAAGTGGAGCCCAAAGAGAAAGAAGCTTTCAAGATGAGAGATGCTGCTCACTTCCTGAGGATCAGGGAGAGCCGACCCCGGGTAAGGTAGTCATGTCTGTTTTTTAGCCCAGGAAAAGGAGAATTCTCATGGTACGCCTGCTGACCTGCTGATTGGTTGGTGAAAGAGGGGTCTTAGGATATACATGCTAGTTGGTTGGGGCATATAAGGGTCCTATAAGAGCAGGGTGAAGAGTGGGCCACATACCTTTCCTAGTAGGGGGTAGGAAGGGATAGACCAGGTTACTCAAGGTGGGGGAAGGGATGGGTGGGGTTGATAAGGGTCTGATAATTCTTTTCTTGGCCAGAGGTTTGAGTAAAATCTCCTTGAAGGGGCCTTGTAGTCCAACAACTAATGTTATGTATCTGAAAGTCTGATGATTGACAGTTTTAGTACATCTAAAGTACTTGGAATGATGTGTACTTCATAATACCTGGTAATTCATTATTTTTTTTCTTTCTATTTCATTCTC
Organism: Catagonus wagneri; assembly: GCA_004024745.2. Classification (NCBI taxonomy): domain Eukaryota; kingdom Metazoa; phylum Chordata; class Mammalia; order Artiodactyla; family Tayassuidae; genus Catagonus; species Catagonus wagneri. The sequence goes on from PVHT021183661.1 coordinate 9,023,539, forward strand.
ACCATTTTCCTTCCACTTGTCTTAGTCCTTTAGTTTCATTTTTACGTGTTAACCTCACCATAACATTTTTCTGTGTGCTTTAGATTTCAGAATTTTTATGGTTATAATCTCTCTCCTATATCTGCAAGCTCTTGTTTTTAAACATGCTACACATTTGCCCTTATACTTAAGAGATATGCTCACATTTTTACCAACTTAATCTGTTCTCCTTGGATCCTGATTCCTTCTACTGATCATCATAATTGCCTTTCTTTCTTTCCCAGTAGCAGTCTGAGTTCTGCCTCATCCTGTCTGTGTAACTGCCAGTGTTTTCTCCCTCTGCCATATATGTTATTTGCTTGTCTAGGAGACTCCTATTGTGCTCTCATTTTCAATTCCCAGCACCAGCATTTCTTTAATAAGTACTTGTCTTTCTCTTTGCATTCAAGCACAAAAAGCTGGAATTATCTAAGGATTTGTGTATTTAGATAGCTCTTGACCCAAGGTTCATAGAAATAATTATTCCAGCTCCATTAACCCTTGCTTGCACTATAAATGTCAGCTATGTCCATTTACTTATTTACTTGATAGAATTGTTCAAATCATATATATCCCCCCCTTTTTTTTTTTTTTTTTTTTTGCTTTTTAGGGCCGAACCCACAACATGTGGAGATTCCCAGGCTAGGGATCTAATCAGAACTTCAGCTGCTGGTCTACACCAGAGCCACAGCAATGTAGGATCCGAGCCGTGTCTGCAACCTACACCACAGCTCACGGCAACTCCGGATCATTAATCCACTGAGCAAGGCCAGGGATCGAACCCTTAACCTCATGGTTCCTAGTCAGATTCGTTAACTCCAGATAGTTGGATTCATTTCTGCTGCACCAAGATGGGAACTCCGGTAATGCATCCTTTAAAAGTTATTTTATACTTTGTAAAGGTGAATTTATGGTAGTCTTACTCTGGAGTTTGTTTATCCCTACTATCAAGACGTGACTTTCTTTGGGTCTCTGCTCTATGCCCCATGTATGCAACAAGGTCTTTCCACTCTACTGGTTGAAACAACATCTGTGTCTTGCATGATCTTTAAAAATTGTTTAGATATACAGGTCTTATGAAACTTTTTTATTTTTGGCCTGACCTAGTGGCATTAAGTCATATTTGTGTGTTGTGCTTAAGATTCATCCCAAAATTCAGGGGACCCTGTGCATATTTCTGGAGTGTTATTTACATACATTTTTTTCTTGTAGTACTTTACTCCTAAACTTCCATCTTTACTTTGGCCTCCCCAAACTTCAGTATCTTTCTTCTCAATTCAACAAGACTGCCATGCAGTGCTTCAGTTTCCCTGCCTGTGTCATCATCTAAAAAGGTAGATCTTGCCTTTCAAGGTAGAGAGCCAGGGAATTTATAGTCTTATGTTTATTATTTCCTCTTTCTCAAGAATCACTGTACTTCATACCTATTGTCAGATATCTGAAAAACGTTTCAAATATTTTGTCAAATTCTAGTTGTTTATGTTAGAAGGACAAGTCATGTACCAGATAACTCTATGATGTTTGACACTTTTCTACAAAAATATGTTTTTTTTTTTTACTTCAAGTCCATTAGCCTCAGGATGCATTTATGAATTGACATGAAATAGCATGTATATATAACACTGCATTTTTCTGGGGAGAAGATCTGTAGCTCGAATCTTGCTTAGGAACCCTAGTGTACATGACTGTGCCTGTTTGTTTTGTGATCTCTCATCTGTTCTCTGATGGTGAAGACACAGAATGCTAAAAAGGGGTTGGTTAACTGAGACAACTGTTCAAATGATAGTGAATAAATGTTCCAGTGGCACTTAACAAAATGAGTTTCAAAAACTTTATAGCATTAGAGTTTAAATTAATAGAGTGTAGTGTTGTGTGTAAGGAATAATAGATTAACTTGTTTATAGTTCTGTATATACAAACCTATATAGAACTTTCACTATGTGGAAGATACTGGGAGAAGTAGTGGGAAAAAAATACAAATGTAGATAGTTGGTGGTTCTTCTTCTTCAATGATCACAGATTACATTTGATTGATTGATGTCATTTACTCAGTCTTAATTATCTTCAGGTATATATAGAAATATCACTTTGACATATAATGTACTCTACTTTTGCGTGTTCTACCTTAATTTCTACATATAGCTCCTAGATCTAGGTTCTGGAAACATTCGCCTTCAATATAATTGTTAGTGTTATCATGAAAGTAAATTTAGTTGAGTCATATTCTCTCTCATAAAATAAGCTTAAAGATTACAATGACTTCAGATTTTACTGTTTATTTACCTATTTACTGGATATAGGAATAGAGAATAGAGAACATGTTTAGTATTAGGGAGAATACTTGAAATAAAATTTTATATTTAGCAACATAAATACTTCTTTTTAATTTCTATGTTTTAAAAAATAGATTTGTATGTCAACTTTATTAGAATAGAGATATATGTAGTTTATGCTTACATGATTTAAATAGTTATTAATTTGACCATTGATAAACCTATAAATATTAGCCACTATTGTACTGTTATGTTGCAATATCACAAATCTTTAAACCATGTCCATTAGAAATGTAATTTAACAGTATTTTCAAGCTATAGACAAAATGAAATCTGACCATTCAAATTTATCAGCTGCTGAGAATTTGCCCATATTCCTTTTAGATTATTGAAGAGTAAAATGTTAAGGATCTAGGGGTTTTTTTATTTCTTTTTTTTCTTTTTTTTAGGGTTGCACCTGTGGCATATGAAAGGTCCCAGGCTAGGGGTCAAATTGTAACTGCAGCCACCAGCCTAAGCCATAGCCACAGCAACGTGGGAGCCAAGCCGCGTCTGGGACCTACACTGCAACTCACAGCAATGCTGGATCATTAGCCTATTGAGTGAGGCCAGGGATGGAACCCTTGTCCTCATGGATACTAGTTGGGTTTGTTATACTGAGCCGCAACAGGAACTCCCTAGAATTTTGATTTCTTATTTCATAGGAATCTGAAGGCAATTTTCCCTTTACATATAAGGAAACACTTAACGCTACATACTGTACCTACTTTCTGCAAAATTTTGCTATGTTCATAGTGAAGAGATTTAGGAGAAAATTTCAAACTTCCAATGTTTAAATATAAAAGGTTATAATTTCAATTTCTAGACTTCTTACATAAAATGTTAGTGTCCTCACTCTTGTCTACCTCACCCTCCCTATTTCCATTCTGTCTGTATGAGAATGTACCTTCTCAAATTTTTAAGTGAGACATTCATGATGATACTCTGGCAAGAGGCATCCGCCATTGCAGATATGTATATCAGATATCATATTTTACTAGTTTTAGGGGACCTAGTACCATAGAAATCTCATTCACTTTAAGAAATGTAACATTTGCAATAAAAAAAGTTGCATACGAAGACTACTGAAATTGCAGATTTCCTTGCTGTCTTACAATAAGGGCTGATTCTACTCATTCACATGTCTCTGTAAACTCTGCTGAAGCAGCAGGATTTTGAAACTGGCTGTGAAATTAGATTTTTCCAACATGAGCAGTGAGAGCTGTCATAAGTTTACTCTCTAAAGGCAAAAGAAAAACTGTGTTCTCATGGTTTATTTCTATCTCCCATGAACATTTTCTCTGATCATAATATGCAAACCATGGTGTACAGATTGAAGTCGACTTTTGGGTATTTAGGGATTTTTAGTAAGATTTGAGTTGTAAAATTTCTCTCCTCTGAGAGCATTTTATGAAATGCATGCCTAATAAGACATAAGCAGATGATTCTTAGACAAAAACTAGAAAATAACCTGTGTTGTCAAAACAGTTTCCACTTCCCCAAATAATTTTTAGTCTGTTATTGGTAGAATTTACTATTATGGATCTTTCTAGACTACCTGCATTGTCTGATTAGCCAAAATAACATAAAAGCACTCTATACTTTGTGTGTCTTTTTTTGTGCCAGTTTTTATCATTGGTACAAATTTGTCACTAACATATGTAAATTAGAGTCCAGTTCTTAAAGTCAGTCAAAGATTGAGTTCTAAATTTGACTTTGTATCACATTGTTTGTTACTGGGTGGATTACATAATTTCCCAAACCCACAGCATTTTCATCTTTAAAACAGAGATAATTATAGTTCCTTACCGTTAGAGCTGTTATGAATATTAAGTAAAATAATTTTGTATACTCTTTTAGATAAGTACTGGATATTTGGTCTATAGTTACTAATCATTTCTATTTTTCTGTTTATCCTACTCTCTTGTTTTATTATAACTAAGATATTTCTTATAGATTTTCTTGGGGCAAACTCTATAATATGATTACTTATCCTGATTTTGCAGTGGTATTGACAGTATTAATTACTGATTATAAACTCTGAATAGGGCAAGATTTTATAGGTTATATAAGTACAACTCCACCTTTAACAACTATATCTGGATATTCATTCATTCTGCTGATCTCTGATATCATTTATTTTCTGTATTAATAGGGCAGTAAGATTAATGGTTAGAGATGTTAGCTCTGTAGTCTCATTACCTGGGTTCAGATTCAGTATTCATATTTACTGATTGTAGGGCATTACAACAGTTGTACGTTTTTTCCCCTGGGCTTTGTTTTCCTTTTATGAAGAAGAAGAAATTGTACTGATACCATTTAAATAACATGGTAAACTGCTAGAAATAATGTCCAGCATGTAATGAGGATTTAGTTAATCATATATATATATAGTGTGTATAAATGTAATATGTTTATATGTGATGAAGTATTAACATAATGCTTAGGAAAGACTGAATGTTCTTTGAATGATAGTGTTTGTCATTTCTGTGACCTTTAGTGTCTTGTTTGATACCAAAGAAGTCTATGTTTCTTTGCATTTTTGTGTATATATGATGTGAATTTCCAGTGATGTAATGAAAGACTTGAAAACAAAGCTCTTTTGTTGTCCTCAGCACCTAACATAGTAGGGGCCATTAAACTATGTGACATTCTGGACTCCGCCTGTGCCAGCATCACAGTTGACTGGGCACCTACTTCTCTTCCTGTTCTCAACTTCTTATTCATCGAATGTCTTGATATTAGCTGTGGTGGGATTATTTACATCATAGAAATTAGCAAATAACCACTAATCAGGGCTTCCTGTTATGCCAGAGAGAAGGTCTGAACCATTTACTAGCACACCTCTGATTAAATGTTTATCAGTGTTAATGTTAAGACCAAGGCCTAGAATGTATGATAGTGACTCTTAGCCCGGTTTGCGTATCATAATTATCTGTAATTTTTTTTTCTTGTTTGATTTTTTAGAGAATGCTTGGGCCCCACCTCAGCCAGTTTCATACCAGTGGGCAGCCTGGATTGATATTGACCTATTTCAAAAAAAACAAAAACAAAAAACCACCAACTATATCCCACAGGAGGAAGATTCCATAATTATGCAATAGCTATTATTTAATATGCATCTAGAGCACTGTGATCAAACACATCGATGATTATTTTCACATGGATACTTAGCTCTATATCTTTATATTTTCATGTATCTCCTCACACATAACAAACTGTATGAGGTTATTGATTACACTTATTAAACTCCCATAAATCAATACTGTGTTGAGATCATGGACTCTTTAACATGAGGTTAATAGTACGTTCTTAATCATTTTGGGGTTACAAACTGAAATGCCTGCAACAGTGTTTCCCAACTACTTTTGTTTACAAAGAATCGTATATGATGCTTGCTAAAATTCAGAGTCTACATTTATTCTAGATTTCTTGAACAAGTATCTCCAGAGGATGAGCTGCGGATCTGTAATTTTGTTCAAGAATCTCAATGGCTTTTCTGATCTGGCAATTTTGGGAAACCTTAGGCAGTAGAAACGAAGTAGGTGGCTTCAGTGGCTGAAGCAGGGTGAGCAAGACATGTGAGAAACTGAGAGAATGCCTCAGCTGTAGGGTTTAGGGCCATAGAATTTTCAAGATAAACTTGAAATACGGATTGTTACAGAAACCAATTCTTAAATAACAAAAGATTTTTCATTGTCTTTGTATTATTACTACCCAGGCCAAACTAAACCTTTTAACATACTTCTGGTTCAAAGAAGAAAACTAATTACCATACTTCAAAATACTGTGAAAGGTAACAGTGAATGAGAGAAGTCAGCTCTGGTCCCATCTACTCTCTATTTTATTCATTCCAGACCATTTCCCTTCACAGTGCTCTCTGATCTGTTTCTTATTCATAATAAAGTAAAATTCCATAATACCAGGAGAGGAACGAGCAAAATGACATTTGTATATGTCTTCTATCCTAGACACATAGTAAATAATATTTGCTGAATAATTCTGAAAGCTTTAAAGAAATGTTCAGGCATTCTATTAAAAGTAGTTTTATATGAATATAAAAAAATGATATATCATTTGGGTGTAAAAAGTGATGGTGTAAATTGAATTATCTGAGTGGAAAAGGGAGGAGTAAAACGTGGAACAGTCATCCATTTTCACTGAAATGGAATTCATCTGTTACATCTTGGTTAGCACAGCTTCTCTGAGGTTCAAACATTTGGCTCATAGGAAGCTACTGCTCTGTTGAGAGAAAAAAAAAGATACTGACTTTGTGTAATTTTTGGAAAGAGAACAAGTATTGTTCTAGTGAATTTTGGGGATTTATAGGGAATATATATTATATGAGAAAGGAGTAGAGAGAGCCCTGTTTAAATAGATTCAATGATGACTTCTGGGTGCAAATACCAGTCGTGCTCCTTGATAAGAGACTGAAAAAGAAATATTAAAATGGCTCTATATCTGCAGTGCTTTTACTCAGAAACTTGTGTATGTAAAATATTTTAATTTTATTGCGTATTTTAATGCAATATATCTTTTAATCTTTTGGTCTAGTTCCCAGATTGAGCCCTACATTGTTATAATAGACTATGATTTTTAAGGTATAGAATTGTTTCCATTTTCCCTTTATAGATGTATAAACTCACTATTATAACTGTTTTTCATAGTTCTGAAGTATTTCTATAGCCATCATATATGATAAATGACTTGTTTCATCCCACAAGATGTGTGGCAGAAAATATTAGCCTTACCATACTGTAGACTGATTTAATATTTTAGGCTATTTCCCCATGATCTCCTTTCAGTGATATTATGTATATAAAATTACTTGTTAAATGTTCTGATATTTTCATTGGTTCCTACTGTATCACTATAATAATGAGAACACTGTCTAAATCATAGATATTAAATGTCTTGAGAGCTTTTATTCTCAAGAAAGTAACAGAAGGCCATGCATTTGAACTGTAAAATCGTAAAACACAATATAAAGTGAATATATTAGATTTGCTAAGGGAAGCATTAAAAGGCAATGGATATAAATTGAGGAACATGACCATTTCATTCTACTGAAACGAACAAACAGATATGTTTTTCAAATAAAACTATAAATACATTGTAATAGATTTTCCCTTGAGCCCTCATCCATGTTCACGTATCAAAGTGAGCTTAAGGAGCAGCATTAGTATGTGAAAGAAAGGAGGCAGAGACTAGGGAATTACAGTCAGAAATACAGACTAAGGAAATACAGCCTGAACACAACCAGTTTAGAACTGCGCAAATATGTCCTGGTCATCATTTCAGGTTATATCTATCTCTGCTCACTGTTCCCTTGTTCTTTCACATTCTAAATCTATACGCTTAGTAGAAACAGTTGACCACATTGACAATTTCCCAAGCTTAGTAGAATGCTCTCTTAATGCCTCTAAAAGAATTCCTTCAATATCTTACTGTCTTAAATTGAAATTTTAGAAATGTTTAAATTTCAACAGAGACTGCAAATACAAAACAGCAAAGTTACTTTTTTAAACCTGGGAAATGTTATTTTGTTTTGTTTTTATAAATATGTAGTACCTAAAATCTGAAAACATATTCTGGTACGTTTCATCTTTGTACTTCATGATTTGGCTTTTCCTCTCACTCTGTTACTCGGTATAGCAGCACTTAAGACAGTGGGCTTGAGTAAGCCCTGGATTTCAAATCCTACCACTTACCAGGTATGCAAGCTTTACTAAGACTCTTAACTTTTACAAGGCTTTTTTTCTCAGATATAGAAGGGACCTAATAATGTACCCCTCTTGGGACTGGTATAAAAATTAGAGAAGTTTGTTGAAATGGCTTGAAGACTTAAACACAAGACCTGAAACCATAAAATTTCTGGAAGAAAACTTAGGGAAAAGTTCTTTGACATTGGTATTGGCAGTGGTTTTTTAGATACGATACAGCTATAAGAATAATCAACAAAAACAAAAATTAATAAATGAGAGTATATCAAATTAAAAATCTTCTCTACAGCCAAATAATCAAAAAAATGAACAGGTAACCTAAGGAATGGCAGATAATATTTGCCAATCATATACCATATTAAGCTGTTAGTATTCAAATATAAAGAATCCACTTTACTCAAAAGAAAAAAATATATTTAAAAAAGGGCAAAGGAACTGAATAGAATTTTTTTCTAAAAAAGAAATACAATGTCCAGTAGCACATGACATGCTGTAGCCATTCTGGAACACAATAGGGGGTCTCCTCAAAAAATTAAAAAATAAGAGTTACCATATAGTCAATCAACCCCATTTTGGGTATATATCCAAAAATAATGAAATCACCATCTTGAAAAGAAAAGATATATGCAATACCATAATCATGTAGTAATATTTACATTAGTCAAGATATGGAAACAACCTAAGTCCCCATCAACAGATAAGTAAAGAAAATGTAGATGGATTATTAGTTTGCAAATATGGATTATTCAGGCCTGAGAAAGAAGGGACTTGTCACTGCAGACAACATGGATGGACTAGAGGCCATTGTGCTCAGTGAAATAAGTCAGAGAGAGAAAGACAAATACTATATGACCTCGTATGTGGAATCTAAAAACACCTACAAGTGCTGTACGTGGCAGTTTTTTCCATTAAATCAGATATTTCATTATGACATAACTTTTTTATTTTTCATTAACCTGATCCAAGATCACAAAGAAAATACATCTACCAGTATTACCCTGTTTCCTTTATAAGGACTTTTTAACCATGCATTTGAATGTAGACTGGCCATTTCACTTAAAAGTAGACTGATTATGGCATCTTATATATTTTTTAAAAGTCCCCTTTTACGTACCAGAATATATTGTTGAATATGCAGATTTTCTCTGCCTTTTAATTGCTGTGCTCTGAGTGAAACAAAACATATTGTTCAGGATATATATGGACAGTTTTCCAAAGAGCTGTTTTTATTTTGTTTTGTTTTCTAATCCTTTCACATATTTGAAAATACTGGCTTTGATATTAAAGAGTTCAAGAGTAGGAGTTCCTCAGGGATATTTAGTCCATTCCTGACACCTGTATAGAACAAGAAACGCTTTCTAAAATAAGATACTAGTTTACTGCTACAAGAAAGAGAAGTGGTGGTAAAGGCATGTAACCAATTTCATTCTCATTTACTATCATTATAAAAACATTTTTTGACATTGTCCAGTAGTCTATTTTCTTTTGGATAATTTAAAAAGCATTAGACATGAATGAATAAAGTGGGGTGACTGGATGGGTGTCTAATCAAAAGGTTTGCTTTCTTCATAACCAAAGTTGCAAACCACTCCTTGGATTTTGAAACAATGAAAACAATAACTTCACAGAGAATAAAAATGAATTACAAATGTTTTAGCATCTAAGAGAGAAGTATATGTTCAGTCAGTCCATTGGGTATAGTTTTTTTATGTCAATTACATAGAAGTATCGGAAACTTTTTTTCTATTTATGAGATATTTGTTCATTAATTTTGCTTGCTGACTTTGATTACTGACTGCCTGGCTCCTCTCATAGTCTTTCTTCACATAGTGCCCGTATGAACATACTGACATATTCAACCACAATTTTATTATATTATATCTAAAACCCACCAATGGCTTTCAACAATCAAATCAAAACTCTTTATTACATGCAACATGATTCTGAGTGATCTGTTCATTCATCGTATACACTTCTAATCCTGCTCAATGGAAAGAATTTCCTTATGATCTTAATTAAATATTGTTAGGCCAATACCCAATATTGAGTTTTTTAATTTTTTCAAAGTAGTTATTACTCTTTGAAATTGTTTAAATTATGTATGATTTATATCTTCATTGCTGTCTCTTGCAACCTTAATCCCATCTTCCCTCTGAGAACAAATGTATTGTTTTTCTCATGAACTGTTAAAACCACAGAGCCTAGAAAATAACTGGAACCTGATAGCACTCAATAAAAAGTAATTTAAATGAATAGATAAATTGGCTGTGCACAAGATATTAGGACTGCAAAAAGGAATACTGAACAGCCTTCTGATTTTGCTAAATTCTTTTTTCTTGTAGGAAATAAGACTTTATATGTGTAAATCCTCTTCTATCTTCTTTTTGTTTTTTTAGGGCCACACCTGTGGCACATGGAGGTTCCCAGGCTATGGGTCTAATTGGAGCTCTAGCGGCCGGCCTACACACAGCCACAGCAATGTGGGATCTGTACCGTGTGTGCGACCTACACCACAGTTCATGGCAATGCCAGATCCTTAACCCACTGAGAGAGGTCAAGGATTGAACCTGCATCCTTATGAACCCTAGCTGGGTTTTATAACTGCTGAGCCATTAAAGGAACTCCCAATACTCTTCTCTCTTAAAATTATGAACCAAAGAACATCACCTTTTAATTCTGTGTTGAGGTAATGGGAAAAGATTCACAGAGGAAGTAATATTATAGAGATGTTTTGAAAAAAGTAATTAGAGCTTTCCAGGTAGACAAAGAGAAAAGGGAATCAAGGCAAAACATTTCAAATAATGAGAATAATATGAGCAAAGATCATTAAAGGATTTTCTACAATCAGAAAATGGTGGCGATATAATGCTAATGAATCATATATCTAAATGAGGCTAGAGATACGCCTAGAGAAACAACTTGAAATATAATTAGAATTTCAAATAATTTTCTTGCCTTTCTTTCTTGCTCCTTTCTCTTTCTTTCTTTCTCTTTGTTTCTCTTTCTTTCTTTCTCTTCCTCTCTTTCTTTTGCTTTCTTCTTTTCTTTATTTTTCCCACGTACTGATTCTTATAATAGCTTTACTATTCTGTCTTACACTTGGTACCTGACTTTTCATTAAGGTTCTGACATTATTTTTAATGTAACACTTTCTTCCAATATATTCTTTCAATTCCTTTCTTGAATTCTCATAATTATCTCTCATGCTGATTTCACAAAACTGGCTTATGAAAGCACTTGGCTATTAGATGTGGGCTTTTCAGGAATTCATTTCTGGAAAATGGGTTAACAAGTGTTAACTACTCATTTCTGAAATGAAGGGAAAAAAGAATGAATCTTGTGCAGAAAACTTACAATTTTTCATTTCAAATCTTAATCTAAAATATAATTTAAAGCCATTTTTTTACTTTGGTGCTTTCCAAAGAGGTTGCCCAATTGATGTGACTGCACAAGCTTGCCGGACAATCAGACCCCTCCCTTCTTGGACTAGAATGCTGTCTAGCATGCTTACCTTCTCTTCCCATCATTACTTTTATGATGTGATCCTTTATTTCCGTTTCCTTCAACCGTTTTGTCTTCCTTATCAAATTTACATCCCAAATTGATGGTAAAAAGAGCCTAAGGGGAGTGAGAAGACATGGTTAAATGATTGTCCATTCCTTTGCTACAGGAAACCTCAAGTGAATGCTTTGCTGGTAACTCCCTGACAATTGCCAGTTATCCTGCCTACCCAGTAAAGGCAATTACCCTTCTCCAAAGGACTGTCACAATCATTCAGTAAGCAAACACTATGCACCAAAGTTATGTCAGGCATGTTGTTAAGCATGACATATAGAAAAGTGAAGAAGATGGGGGTAATCTGTGCCCCTGTGGAATGGCAGTATGCAGGGGTTGCTCTTTACAGATTTTAATGTGCTGGAGTTCCAACCAGGATAGGATTGTGGAAAGTCAACCATCAGTGAGTACCTCCTGGCAAATCAAAATATTCTACAAGAGAAAGAACTGAAGTTCAGACTCATCGTTTTTAAGGGATTTTGAAAAAATGTAATTAAGGGTCAGTTGAAAGAGAATATACATTGAGTGAAGAGAACTTTGGTTTTCAATCTGGTAAGAATTAGTATAATTTAAAAATGCCAATCTGAGTCGTATCGTTTAGCATGTTGTACATTCATTTATTTAAAATTGTGGATTTGATGGGGTGTGAGTCCATCAGAATAAGATGGACCCTCCCTGAAAAGGGGAAAAGAGTGATTAGTAAGTGGGAAGAAGACCAAGCCTTCCTCAGTTAAGAATGAATAGGCAGCTTCAGAAACCTACTCTATTCATTTCCTCTTCCCCATGTCTTCATAGCCTTCAACTCTCTTATCTGCTTGAATCCACAGGGAATAATCCTTATCATGCCCTCTAAGACCTTCTTCATCTTCTAGTGAAGAACATTTCGGTCCTCAGAATTTCCCCCATTTCTCTACTCCAGTTGATATATTGGTCATATTTATAATGTCCATATTTGGTAGAACCTTCTTGTCCTCCTATTCTCTTATGCACTCACACCATTCAGGTTATGGTCCATGACTCCACCATGCCTGCTTTTATCAAAGTCACAGTACTAACTCCAGTGGTTAATTTCCAGTCCTCAACGTATATGACCTGGCAGCAAGATTTGTCAGAGTTGACTCTTGTTTCTTGCCTATAGTGTTTAAACTGGCTTGCAGGTTACCGGGTACCCTTCATTACTTGTATATCTCATGGGCCATAGCCTATCCATACTCTTCTTTTGCTTACCTCTTACTATTGGTTATATAGGGTTCACTCCTTGGTCCTCTCCTCTACCAAAATGTATTCACTTGATGATCTCCTCGTCTCTCATGACTGTATTCTAAGGATACATTACATTTCCAGCACAAGCCTCTGTCCTCACTTCAGATCATATCTGCATGTCCAATAAAAATCTCAAACATAGCAGCATAAAAGTGAACTTCTTGGAGTTCCCACTGTGGAGCATTTGGTTAAGAGTCTGACTACAGTGGTTCAGGTCGCTGCAGAGGTGTGGGATCGATCCCCAGCTGGGCACAGGGAATTAAAAGGACCCAGCACTGCCACAGCTAGTGGGTTGCAGCTGTGGCTCGGATTCAGTTCCTGGACTGGGAACTTCCATATGCAGCAGGTGCAATCATAAATTTTTAAATGAATAAAGAAAGAAAGAGTGAATTTCTAATTTCCTCACTCCACTTTCCTGACTCCACCTGAAGCCTACCAGTTGATGGTAACTTCTCAGTGCTTAAGCCAAAAATCTTGAAATCATCCTTCAGTCCCCTTTCCCCCCATTATACCCCATGTTCACTTTATTGGGAAATCCTCTCAGTTTTCTCTTCAAGATATTTTTAGAAAATAGGACTTCTCACTATTTTAAATATTGCTATCATACATCTGTTTTCATTGAAAAACTTCCATAATTAAGATTAACAAAATATATGGGAGTTGCCATTGTGTTGATGCAGGTTAGAACCTAACTAGTATCCATGAGGATTCATGTTCAATCCCTGGTCTCGCTCATGGGATTGGAATCTGGCATGGCCATGAGCTACGGTGTGGGTAGGTCACAGATGGCTTGGATCATGTGTTGCTATGTCTGTAGCATAGGCCAGCAGCTCTAGCTCTGATTTTACCCCTAGCTGGGAACTTCCATATGCCACAGGAGTGGCCTCAAAAAGTAAAAATGAAACAAAACAAAAGATGTTGCTTATTAAAATTAGCTTTGTTTTATATACTTGTCTTATCTCTCTCAGTAGATTGAGTTCAGGCAATACAACAATTATGTCCACGTGATCTTTGAATCATCCACTGTGCCAAGCACATTGTGTAATCAATAAATAGGTGATCGATACATATCAATTTAATTAAATGGAGTAAAGTATTACATACCATACCACTAACTGGTTCTCATTTCTTTTACCACTCTATACCTGATATCATGCCATTTACTTGTTTTCAGTTCCATTGTTCCTGAGATAAGCTAAAGCCAACTGCATTCTTTCCATAAAATGGCAGCCTTCTAGACATCTGGGATGTCATATTTGTTGTATTTGAGAAAAACAACAACAAAGAAATGTAACTTAGTAGCATTTTTAGCATTTTATTATCTATTAGAACAATGACATCCAACGGCTTTTCAACCAGTTTGAATATGCATATGGTAAAGAGTGAAAGCCAAATTTTCTCAGCTTCCACAGATGGAAACACACTATCTGTGGAAAACTACTAGGAGTAGACAGTTAAATCTCTTTAGGAAAGTGGGAAGGAAAATTGGAAATAGAAACTTTTAATGATTGAAATCGCTTTGAATAACCATGCGGTGTATGAACATTTATTACAAAATGTGATTATTTGAGTGACAAGAATAATTGGTAATTTTTTAGTGCCACCAAAGGTATACCAGATAGGTCCTTACAGCAAAATGAAATATTTTGACATGGCAAGTCCACTTAAGTGGTTCTTTTCTTGTTCAATAAATATGTTGATTAACCTGAATTTTCCTGTTTTCTTATCATTGAGTGGCTG
>PVHT021183661.1:9051149-9077893 GCA_004024745.2 Catagonus wagneri
CAGAAAACTTATGTATTTCTTTTTTAATAAGCTTTTTGATTATATTTAGTGCCCAACCAGATGATACAAGAAAATCTTCCCATATCAAGATCATTACTTAGTCACATCTGCAAAAGCCTTTTTGTTGTATAAGGTGACATTAATAGGCTCAAGGATCTGGAAATTTTCAAGTGAAGTTATTGAGCATATCCCAACAGGATACTCTGAAAGGAAAATTTGATAGCCTCTACACAACTTATTTGTAACTGTGTTCTTGTTGAAACTTGCATATAGCAGAGATTATGATTGTGATATAATATCATGTGATATAATATTTTTATTTTATTTTAATTTTTATTATTTTATTTTATTTTATTTTATTTTGCTTTAGAGCTGCACCTGTGGTATATGGAAGTTTCTGGGGTAAGGGTGGAATCAGAGCTGCAGCTGCCAGCCTGTACTACAGCCACAGAAACACAGGATATGAGCCAAATGTGCAACCTAAACCATAGCTCACAGCAATGCTAGATCCTTAACCCACTGAACAAGGCCAGGGATTGAACCGCATTCTCATGGGTACTAGTCAGGTTTGTTTCCACTGATTCACAGGGGGAAATCCTGATATAATATTTTTATTATCTTGTTTCATTTGGGAAAATACTTCAACTAAATTTATTATTTTATTGCTAACTTTGCCTCAATTGGAACATAGCAATTCTGTGAGATTTATTTAAATATATATATATATATATATACTTCAAAAAGTGTGATTTATTATGTTGTATAAATTACAAAAAATAGCTGAGCATAAATCAACATACAGTGGCTCAAACTAATATAATGTACTATGGAATTTAATGTGGTCTAAATAGCTAGAATTCTCATTAATAATTTTCGTTTTGCTTTCTGTTACAAAGATTGGATATTGCATGCTTGCATATTTTTAGCCCATAACTTCATCTTTCAAAGAGTCTTGTTTGCTCTAGGAGAAAAAAAAATCCAATTAAAAAACCATCTGGTAATTTGATTTTCTGTTGTAAATTTAAGATTTTAATTCCTTACCTCTGCATGCATTTAAGCAAATGAAAGAAGGCACAGGTTTTCAATTGAGCTACAGCCTTTTTATTATTCCTTTATTTTTTTTTTAAAAAGGAAAAAATAAGAAAATAGGAAAAAGAGAAAACAACCATCTGCCCATGCCAGCTGCTAGAATGTAGAGACAACAATGGAAATCTTATATATGATAAGGTTTTATTTTTCTAGTGTAGGTTGTGACATCTTCAACACTTCTCTTCAGGAGACATCTGCTTCTCTAAAAGATGGTAAAGGGTTGTCAACCTGTATTAACACAAGTTTTAAAATCCCCCCATGGATATATACATTTTTATTTAAATGTCTTTATAGTGTTTTATAATTTGTATCTAAATGTTTTAGAAAAAATAGAAAATTTAATAGATTCCTATTATTTCAATTCTGTCATTACCATGTCGTGCTTGTTGAGTAAGCAAACGTGTGTGTGTATGTGTGTGTGTTTAATTTCTACTTCATTTTTTTGGTGTATGGAACTAATCACTATTTTGCAGTTATTAAAAAGCATAAAATGAAGTATTGCTTGAATGTTTGGCAAACTTGGATTATATAATTTTGGTCATTGACTGATATGTGGGTGCCACTCATAAATCAAACTTGGTATATATTTGTCTTCTTTGGCACCAAGGCTACCCATTATTTCACTAAATAATCATGAAAAGAAAATTTACTTGAGTCATACTCCCTTATTTAAAAATTGCTTTTGGATTGTTTTCTTCATTGTTTTGTGTATTTTAATAGTTTCAGAAGATCTTACTTCCTTTTGAATTGGAAATTTTTAATTATAAGGAAGAGAGGGGAGTGGAAGTTCTTGGTTCTGGGCCCTTTCAGAGATGGCTTATTCTTAGAAGTATCTCTGAATATGAGAAAGGATAACTAGTTCTGTAGAACTATTAATACTGGGATAAGATAACCTCTGAACTGAACTTAACACTTTAAGAGGGCTTTCACTTAAATGATATTGCTAAATGTCTCTATTCCTCACTCCATGATTATAGTCTTAGGAAGAGACTCAGTCATCACCAATGAATGCTAGAACTAAATTTAGGATATAATCTCCTTTGTGTAAGTGACTTCCCAAGTTTCCTTTCGTTGCAGAAAGCTATAGAACATACAAGAAAAGCACAGCCGTGCTTTGACCCAGAGTAGTCAGGTATAGTAAACAGAAAACCACTATGGAGAAATTTTCTCTAAAACTAAGAAAGAGATAAAAATCAGCAAAATTATTAAACATATTATAGGTGGGCAGAAAACAACAATACCATAGAAGAAAGGGGCATTATTACCTTTTTAGAAACACGGGTCTTGAAGAAAAAGAAAAAATTTTGTATTTAAAATAACAGATTAGGAGTCCATGTTGTGGCTTGGCGGCTAACAAACCTGACTAATATCCATGAAGACACAGGTTCAACCCCTGGCCTTGTTCATGTGTTAATGATCTGGCATTGCCATGAGCTGTGGGGTAGGTCACAGATGTGACTCAGACCCCATGTTTCTGTGGCTTGGCATAGGCCGGTGGGTACAGCTCCTATTCAACCCCTAGCCTGGGAAACTGCATATGCTATGAGTGTGGCCCCTAAAAGACAAAATTAATATAAAAAATAGTAAAATTACAGATTAAAATTCACAACTTGAAAATACATTAGGGTTATGAAACTTGAGACGTGATCTCAGATATCAGTATTGTTTGTATGAAGATAAAAATACTAAACTCAAATTCAACTGGTAGCAAAAAAAAAATGTTCCAAATACTTAGAAAAAGTAGAAGCCTAATTTGGGAACTAGACATAGGAGCAAAAGTATGAAATGATCCACATCATAGTATGCAAAGAGAAGGTCTGACTGCAATACAGATCTTCCCCAAAAAGGAACAAAAATCTCAAGTTGACAACTTAACCCACCAGCCAAAAGAATTAGAAAAAGAAAAACAAAAAAATCGCTAAAGTCAGCAGAAGGAAAGAAATCATAAAGATCAGAGAGGAAATCAATAAAATAGAAATGCAAAAAACAATGGAAAAAAAACAATAAAACAAAGAGCTTGTTCTTTGAAAAGGTTAAAAAAAATCTCAATGGATACTGCAGAAATACAAAAAACCATAAGAGAATACTATGAACAGTTTTATGCCAACAAATTTGACAACCTAGAAGAAATGGACCACTCTCTAGAGACTTGCAGCCCACCAATACAGATCAAGAAGAAACAGACCAATTGAACAGACCCGTCATTAGAAATGAAATTGAATATGTAAAAAAACACTCCCTACAATCAAAAGTCCAGTACCAGATGTCTTCACAAACAAATTATGCCAAACCTGCAAAGAAGAACTTATACCCATCCTTATTAAACATTTTCAAAAATTTGAAGGAAAAGGAACACTCCTAAGGACATTCTGTTATCACCCTAATACCAAAACCAGACAAAGATGGTACCAAACAAGAAAATAACAGGTCGAAAAGAAAATTTACACCAATATCTTTGATGAATATAAATTGCAAAAATCCTCAACAAAATATCCAACCAAATCCAACAACATATATAAAAGATCATATACCACAAGCAAGTATCATTCATCCCAAGTTCATAAGGAAGATTCAGCATAGCAAATCCATCAATATCATACACCACAGTAAAAAAAGAAGAGTCAAAAACCACATGATCATCTCAATAGATGCACAAAAAGCATTTGACAAAATCCAACATCCATTAATGCTGAAAACTCTCACCAAAGTGAGTATAGAGGGAACCTACCTTAACATAATCAAAGCCATTTATAACAACCCCACAGCAAACATAATACTCAATGGAGAAAAGCTGAAAGAAACAACCTAAATGTCCATCAACGGATGAATGGATTAAGATGTGGTATATATGCAGAATAGAATACTACTCAGCCAAAGAAAAGAACAAAATAATACCATTTGCTGCAACATGGGTAAACTAGAGACTCTCATACTAAGTGAAGTAAGTCAGGAAGAGAAAGACAAGCACCATGTGATATTACCTATATGTAGAATCTAATATTTGGCATAAATGAAACTTTCTACAGAAAAGTAACAAACTCATGGACTTGGAGAGCAGACTTGTGGTTGCTAAGGGGGAAGGGGAGGGAGTGTGATGGGCTGTGAGTTTGGGGTTAGTAAATGCAAACTATTGCATTTGGAGTGGATAAGCAATGAGATCTGCTGTATAGCAAAGGGAACTGTATCTATTCACTTGTGATGACACATGATGGAAGATAATATGAGAAAAAGAATGTATACATATGTGTGTGTGTGTGAGTGTAAGACTGGGTCACTTTTCTGCACAGCAGAAATTGACAGAACATTGTGATTCAACAGCAATAGAAAAAATAAAAATCTACCCAAAAAAGTGTGTAAAGAAAAAGATAAATATAATGAGAGGATAGAGATATATACAAGTATATTTAATGAACACAGTTTAAAAAGCAATATTCGAGTCTTCCTGGTAGCTCTTGATATTTCTTTCAAAAATATAGAACAATCAAAAGAATAAGTTTGAATAACTTAAATGCAAAAAATGCAGAAATATAAACATATTTGGAAGTGAATAAATGGAATGACATCAAGCCTTTAGGTTGAGCAGGAGCACTCTGAGAAAAGCTGAAAGGAAAAGAGGATTGGGGATCTAAGTGACAGGCTACAGACAGAGTATTAGGCCCATAATTAGTGGAAAAATACTCAGAATATACACTGCTAGGTCAGAGCATGTACTACAGGTAAAGAACTTCAAAGTAAACATGATCTGATATGACAAATAACTTCTGAGTCAGCGAAAGAGAAGGGGAAAAGAAAGACAGGGAAGACACCTTCTGGCAATTGGATGGTTAAGGAGAAGAGAAGCAAAGGTATACATTAGTGTCCTTTGGAGACAGAGGGAAAATGAAACATTCTTTGGACGCATAACTAATCTCCCTACCAGAAAAAAAACAAACAAACAATTCCTCAAAAAATTTAGACTTAGCCAAACTGAAAGAAAAGTGTTCCATTGAAATAAAAATCTTGTAAACTACTCTTAATTTACATTGGCAGGTTTTAAAAATTCAATGTATATCTTGAGTTATCATTAAAAAGTCAGCATTTTAGTTTAAACACACTTTAACATGTGGGGATCCCCATTTTAGGAAGATCAGATTTTTTAGAAAAAAAAATCAATAATAAAAAGTATCAATAATTAATACTAAGTTTCACCATGTCCAAAGGACACTAATGCAATGAAAATTTATTGGATATATTGAAGACTACATGCAGGCAGTCAAGTAAATGAAAGGGAGTTCAAGAAAGGAGTATACAGTATAAGATAAAACACTGTGATGAAGACAGATGGACAAAGAAAGGGTAATTTTAATATAATTGAGAACCTGAAAAAGAAAGACAAAACAATGGATGTCACTAGTGTTTTAAACTATATCCCAAAACAATTTCCAGTAATAAAACCTAAACCTACATCTTGTAAGTGCCCATCAAATAGATGAAAAAACTTAAAGCCAAATATTCAATTGTGAGACATATCCTAGTAAAGCGTTTTATCCCAGTTATCAAGAAATATTTTTATTCCTGGATTTCTTGATGATTATTCCTGGAGGTGGGAGAGAAAATAAACATTTTTAGGCAAAAGAACTAGAATGACAGCAGATATTTCAAGTTATAGAAAATGAGATAACAATAAAGCAAACATTTCAAAAATATGCAAAAAAGAAATATTGTAAGCATGACCCAAAAATTTCTATGCACTTCTCAAATATCCTTCAAGTACCAATCCTATAGAAAAAGTTTTGAATATGCATCCCATGAAATATTCTGTAGCTATGAGCCCTTTTAAGGAAACTATTAGAGTTTAAGCTTCATTCAAATGAAAGTGTCTAGGCAAGCTTTAGTGAAGGACTGAATATACAAATAACATATAAACATGTATCATGACAGATCTAACACTAAAAACATGTGAGAGTAAAAGGGGATGAATGGTGTGTTAAAATTATACTGCTTAAAAAAGGAGAAAAAATATAAGTAAACAATAGAAGGAGAAGGGAAGTTAAATGAAAACACATTGATTATTACATAAAAAATATATAGTAATAAAATATATAGTAATAAATATACAGTGTACAATTAAACACTGAGAAATGAGACTGTAAAAAGTTATATAGGAAAATATATGTCTGAGGACATTCAAAGGAATGGATAACTACTAGAACAAGAATTAAAAAACCTTTTTAAGCATAATACATTTAAAAAATAGTCTGCTATGAACTTGATAAGGGCAGGAGTAGTGGAACTCTAAAGCACAAAAATATAGAATAACACAATTAAGATCAAATATTTGAGTCATATTAATAAGTACTATTAGGCTTAACTCATCTATTAAGATAAAGAAAAATAGTTTGATTCACAATTCAAAACTCAAATATATTCGGTATTCAGGAGTTTAAAGTGACTGAAAAGCTGAAAGCAAAGAAATTTTCAAAGGTTTTTCAGATGCATGATAATAATAAAGTATGTGAAAACTAAAGTGAAAAATTTAAAAATACCATTGCAAACCTAGCAGAATGACCAAAATATAAACAATTGCTGGTAGGATGGAGAATAACAGGAACTCTCATTCATTGCTGGTAGAAATGCAAAATGGTACAACCATTTGGAAGACCGTTTAGCAGCTTCTCATAAAACCAGACATAGTCATACATTATCACCCAGCCAATATACATCTATATATTTACCCAAATTGTTGGAAAACTTATAGCAACACAAAAACTGTCTCATGAATGTTTTTTAAAAGTTTTATTTATAATGCTCCAAACTGGGAGTGACCTCAATAAGTGAATGAATAAGCAAACTGTTGTACATAAACTATAGAATATGACTTAGAGATAAAAAGATGAGTTATCAAAATATACAACTACATGGATGAACCTTAAATGCACATACAAATTGAAAAGTCAGTTGTAAAAAGTCTTCTTTTCTTCTGTATGATTCCATTTATATGGCATTTGGGGAAAGAGTTTAAAAAACTGGATTAGAATTGAAAAGTTGACAGATGGTAAAATTAATCAGTCAATCAATAGATAAGCAGTTGTCAGGCATTTTGGGAGAAGTAAAAAAATGTATAGGTGTAGCATAGGGGATATATTTAGGAACAAAAATTATTCTGTATTATACTGTAATGGTGGATACATGATACTATGTATTTTTCAAAATCCGTAGAACTTTAAAGCACAAGAGTGAACTTTATAATAAAAAAATTTAGGAGGACAGAATTCCACAACAGAATACAGATTGTGATAAGAAAATGTAATTGCATTATAAATGTGTACAACAACCTGTATAAGAAAAAAAATACACCCCTATATGTTTATCCTTTAGTCACACATTCATCAGACTTCAGATGCCAGATTGTGTGCATGTTTTCCCTACACCAAGCAATTTTGTGCAACACCAGGTGGATGTCCTACATTTAATTCTGACACTATCTGCCTGGAAATCATGTCAGATAGGACAGTTGAAGGGCTCAGTCCCACAAAAATGCCCCCCCCCACACACACACACACTGACTATTTAGATATTAACTGCAAATCTAGTTGCCCCATCATGCATATTTCTCACTGGCTGGCTATATGTGGGATTCTCATGACCCCTTCTTGGTTTCAATTATTTGACAAAAAGGCTCACAGAACTCAGAGAAACTCCTAAGTTTACCAGTTTATTGTAAAAGAATATACCAAAGGATACAGATAAACATACAGATGAAAGAGATGCAAAGTTATGAAGATGTAAGTTCTGAAGGAAGGGGTGCAAATCTTCCATGCCTGTGCACCTTTCGGTACCTCTGTGGGTTCAGCAGCCGAAAAGCTCTCTGAACACCTTACATCTGAGATTTTTATGTAAGTTTGATCATATAAGCATAATTGGTCATTAACTCAGTCTTAAGTTTCTCTCCTCTTCTCAGAAGATGTGGGTTGAGAAAGTTCCAGGCTTCTAATCATAGCTTGGTAATTTCGGTGACCATTCCCTATCCTGAAGACAGACAGGAGCTCACCAAGAGTCACCTCATTAGATCAAAAAAAGACACCCCTGCGACCTAGGAAATTCCAACGTCTTTAGGAGCTTTGTGGCCTGAACTGGAGGCCGAGACCAATGCGTGTGTATTCCGTTATTCCACACAACCTCGCTGAGGGGAGTAGTGGGAAGGAAGAGGACAGTTAACCCAAGTAACTTAGAAGTCAATGAAGACTGTAGGACTCAAGCCAAAAGAAACTCTGCCTGTGCACTGTCCTCTATTTTGTGAAGCTATTTCTCATGAGGGCATGGTCTAAAAATTCTGAAACTACTATATATGCAGAGTGGATAGACTATTAAGAAAATAGATCACAGATGATAGAAGCCGGGTTTCTCATTACTGGACTGAGAAATTAGAGCTAACCAAGGTACAAAGTCTAGAATAAACCATACCGTACTAGAAAATTAAGATATAGTATGACCTCATATTTAGTGTAATAATTTCATTTTTATAGTAAATTATATGATTTTATACAGTGTAATATAAAAACCAATATGCAGCTTTAAAACTAGAAGACGTAATTGCATATTTCCTTCTACTTTTATTCTATCCAGAGGAAACCACAATTCATTGGATTAGAAATTTTCTCAAATGAACCTGCAGGTAGGTAAGATTATTGTTACGCTCATGTAACTAATGACATAAACCATATGTGGGTATATTCATTGCTTTCTCTAGATCCATGCAAGTACCAACAAGCATTTTTTATCCTCACACAGGAGAATAATTTGAAATAAAGAAATTATTAGCAGCAGTCTAGTTAAACTTATTCAGATGAACAAATGAAACTCTAGAAGAACGACGTACCTTTTTGCTGCTGGGTACATTGACCAATGTGCTTAGTTGCCTGGACTCTATTTCCTCATCTGTAAACTGGAGATAATATTAATACTTTGTACTTAGGGAAGCTCTGAGGATTAGTTAGGTGGCATAATTAGAGTGTCAAGAACACTATCGGGGACAAGTTAATGCCCAGCAATCTATGTTTATTGCTGCTTTCTCTTCCAGTCTCACAGCTCTGAGTGTGACAGGCTGAATAACAACTTCTCCAATGACCAGTGTATTTTATCTTCATAGAGAAATTACAACCATTGTATCTCCGATGAAAATTTTAAAAAGGAAATAACAAAAAAGTTTATATTTCATTATCGTTGCCATAATTTTTGCAAACACACCACAGTGATAAAACATTTGGTTTAAAATCACTGCAAAGCCCCTTTTCCATTGCAGGTGTAAAGATGGTTATTTTCTTTCTGAATGTAAGAGCTGAATCTGGTTCCTAGACTAAAGCTCATCCTGTCAGGTTTTATCTTAGGCATTGATATTCAGATATGTTTAGACTATTTTGGAAAGTGTTAGAATAAAGCATGAAATGGAATCAAGAATAGAAGACCCTCTATCAGTATAATTCAATGTCAGGTCAGCAGATAAAATGTAAAATAGTCCCCTAGACTTAAGAGCAATAATCCAGAATTATGTGGAGTCTCAGGAGCTTTAACCAGACCACTATGGCTTTAGATACTCCAAGAACAGAAGAGCACAATTTTATTTTTGATTTTCCTAGTGTCATGACTTTCTTTGCTGATGTAAGCTTTTATTGGGGCTTATAAGTGGGTGGACATTAACTGCTGTCTACCTTGCTGCTTTCTATTGATTGTTTCAATCTGTGAGTCCTGTGTTAAACCAACAAGGAAGGCAACAGTAAGAAACTATGTTTACTGAAATTGCTTCTCCATAGATTTAAGACACTACTTTGAAAAAGTCTGGTAAGACAGCTGACCTTCTTTAGTCTGGAGCTATCCAAAGACTATTATAGGCAGCTAACAGGAAAAAATAAGATTGATTCTTCTACGAAAGAAAAAGGGTCTGTGTTATCTTAAATTTAACGTATCGCACACTGATGATATGGCACGTTTCAGTTCCGCTGATTTTAAGTTCATAGAAAAAAAATAAAGCTAAATTCTTTCTAAAGTAACTTACACTGAGTATTAAAACTATCATAGAAAAGTTTAGATTGTTTTAATTTAGCACAATGGAGCACCAGATTCAATGATCCTGCCACGGGAAAAAATATTTAAAAACAATTATTTCATTAAAAAGCTTTTGTTCCACAGCCTCATGGAACTCAGGAATTATCATGGGCCTGTTTGACACTGAATAATTGGAATATGTACATTTTATTTTCATATTTGCTAGATAATACGGGGCTCTTCTCTTTGAAGTTTTACTTTCTTCATCTGTAAAACATCATCATAGTTTTGCCGTAAGGACTGAATGCAACACTGA
Source organism: Catagonus wagneri (assembly GCA_004024745.2). NCBI lineage: Eukaryota > Metazoa > Chordata > Mammalia > Artiodactyla > Tayassuidae > Catagonus > Catagonus wagneri. Next base: position 9,061,576 of record PVHT021183661.1, read on the forward strand.
ATATTTGAGTAAACTAGTTTGTAGGGAAAACATTGTTTTAAGACTGTGGAATCTCAGTCTTAAAACAATGATAAAATTTTCATGCCCATTTTTTAGTATTTTATATTAAGATTCATAAATCCATGTGCTGTGATCCTTTTATTGTATGTTCAGGAAAATTATGTTGGTTAGTTGCACATTGATAATCTGATAATCATCTGCACTGAAGCACGGTGTGCTGATAACTTGAGTTCCAAATGAATATCCTTTCACGTTCCATACACTATTATGAACTTATGAGAATGCCGATTAGATAATAACTTATCAGTAATTATATAAAATATTATTTAGTTAAATGAGAGCTCTGAGGTTTAGGAGAATGCATATTTTCCTAGAAGCCAAACTCCTATATTTATATGATATGTAATACCTTAGATGAATCATGAATCTCTCGGAGTCTCGGTATCCTTATCAATAAAATACTATCTTCACAAGTCTGTTGACAGGATACAAAGTTATGTTGTATATCAAAGGAAACTGAGTTATAAAAGAGTACATAAATATGTGGGCTAATATCATAATGTAGAATTAAAAAATCTGTCTCAAGATAGCTTTTTTTTTTTTTTGATTTTGTTCAATGAGAATGTGTGGCATTGGTTTATATATAGAATTCTTAGTGAAGGCTTCCAACAGTGTGTCTTGACAGAATAGAAACTGACATTTAAAATGGTCCAACAAAAGTGCTAGCCATTGAGTCTGTCCCAGAACATGTTAAGGAAATAAAAATTTAATCTTCTCTGAGAATGTTATTTGTAAGACAGAAGCATATCACACTTGCCAACAGAATCGGTGGTGTTGAGGAATTACATGTGTTTCTCCTGCAGGAGAGTATTGCAGATATGATAACATGTAAAATAATGATGCCAGTTCAGGGAAATAAATGAATAAAATGTGCACTGGGTTACAGAACAACAAAAGAGTAGCCCCCAAATCTACCTGGGGGCAAGAAAAAGGCAAAGAGGAGATTGATGGGACAGACTCAATGGGCACTGCCTGACAACTAAAACCATTAATGTGATGGCTGGGGATCTATCTCCCCAAAATATTATAATCCAAAGTGAAGAGTCAGAAATGGCAGAAAAAGAATATTCTGTATGTCAGAAAAAAAGATAGTAGTTAAAATGTGTGGTTGAATCAAATGATAATCGTGATTACAATTGACCCTTGAACAATGTTGGTTTGAACTGTGTGGGTTTACTTATATATGGGTATTTTTGCGTATTTTTTTTCAGGGCCCCACTGGTGGCATATGGAAGTTCCCAGGCTAGAGGTTGAACTGGAACTGCAGCTGCCAGCCTACACAACAGACACAGCAACGTGGAACCCAAGCATGTCTGCAAGTACACCACAGTTCACGGCAACACTGGAGCCCCAACCCACTGAGCAAGGCCATGGATGGAACCAGCACCCTCATGTACACTGGTTGGATTTCTTTCCACTGCGCCACAATGGGAACTCCCATACATGGGTATTTTTCACTAATAAATGCTATAGTACTACAAGGAGTCCATGGTTGGTTGACTGTGGGTGAAGCACATAAAGATAATTTCAACCTTATAACCATTAATAGAAGGCTTAGACTTAAGATAGAACTGTGAATTTCATGTGGAAACTTCACCATACCCTAATTAACCTTACATTTATGCATTCACACTATGGATACATAGCAAAATTAAATAAAGTGTTTTCATATTTAAAAAGAAGTAACTAGATAAAAATGCCAAATGGAACACACAGCCACTTTTTTGTTTTCTTTAATTCTGAAATGCCAACATAATAATCTGGAAGGATTTTTCAAGGCATTATGCCACCAAGACAGTAAGAATAAGAAAATTGACAACAGTGGCATTTTGGAAGCTACAAAGCAGATGGACTAGGAGGATCCATAAATACAAATCTTTATCTGGCAGAGAGGAAAACAAAGAATGATCTTAATTTGTATCTCAGAATTCTCATAAATAATAAGGACCTGGCATCTGAAACTGAGGGTAGGCAATAAAGACTAGAAAAAGAAAGGTAATTTAATTCTTGTTCAAAATCAGTTAAACCTATAATAGGCCAGGCTCCCTAGTAAAAGAGTCTGAGAAAAAATTTGGGTACCTTTGATCTTTCTGTTGAGGCATTATAGTGGAAGAGCTAAAGGAAAAAACTAGGACAAATTTGTGTTCTCTGTAAAACTGATCATAAACTGCTTTGCAGAATTATTCTCTATTGAAGGCAAGGTAACCTACATTTTATCCCTATAAATAGTACCTTAGATAGATCCAAAATTAATGAAAAGGAGACTTCACTCTTAAGGAAATTCAAGTATTTATTGTGCAAACAAGGGCAGGGGAATGTTCCAGAAAGAAATAATAATATGTGCAAAAGAGAAAAGGTGAAATGTTCATACTGAATTTGGAAGTCATCAAAATTACCTCAAAGATGTTATGAAGCAATATTACATACCAATTGCTGTTCTAGTTGGATAATGTTTACTTTTAATTGCTTCAAGAATTATTATGTACTGAAATAATATTTCAATATAAAAATATAGAAATTTATTTAATACTTCCATTTTACAAATATTTTTCTTTAGGTCTTATTTTTGAAGAAGGTGTAGATATCTCATGAATGAAAACACATTTTTTGTCTAGTCTGCATTCAATAAGTAATAATGCTTAAATTGGAAAGAGCAGAAAAATACACTTTTTAAAATATAGAAATCTAAATTTAGCTGACGGCCACACTGACGTATAGAATATTGTTTTTCTGCCATTTCTAACTCTTCACTTTGGATTATAATATCTCGGAGAGATAGTTTCCTCTTTTATTGCTGATTTTTGTAGAAATCAGTAAACTTTAGTGACATTACTACATCCCAATTCCTGATACTAATTTTTAATCTAGCTCATTATCACATTAATAGGTTTAGTTATCAGGCAGTGCCCCCCCAAGTTATTCAGTATAAATATATGTGTACATCTTTGTTATAGCTTTGAACGAAATATAAAAAACAGCTTCCCATGTTCAATATACTCAGAAAATTTTAATATTGTGTGGTTAATATCCAATTACAAAACAACTCGAGATAAGCAAGTTAAAAATAACATGTTTATGGAAGTTTTTTCTGTTTTTATTCTATATTTGTGTCTTTTATGTATACATTTATAAATTAATTCATTTTCTTGAAGTTCAAATGTATATAATCATGGAAAATTGAGGTCATTTTGAAATCAAAATGATTTAAAATACAAACACATATAGCATCTCAGGCATAATTCTATACATAGTAGGGGCCATATTGGTATTAATGGAATAGTTGATCTACTGAAAAAGCAAATGCAGTTTATCAATAGTTTGGCTACCCTGGTATAATCATTCCTATTAAAATGAGAATATGAGTTAAAACTTCTTGATAATTTATGTAGTGAGTATCAAAATGTTTTCTGTAGAACCCCGGCAAACTTCAGAAGTATGGAAATAAAATTGCAAGCTAATAAGGAAAAAATCACTTAAATTTTGCAAAGAAAGTGACCGCATCAGGCATAAAGGAAGTGCTGTAAGAGTCTATCAAGCCATGTGCCACAAGTTCTGTAATAACCACTGTTGAAGACTGAATTGTGTCACCCAAAATTTATATGCCCTATGTTGAAGGTTATGTTACAAGTCGAAGCCCTAACCCTTAATGTGATAGTATTTGAAGAAAGGCTTTTTTAGAGATAACCAAGTTTAGATGAGGTCATGGGGGTGGTCTTCATGGTGGGATTAGTGCCCTTTTAAATAAAGACATCAGAAGACTTGCGGTCTTTCTATCTTTCCCTGTAACATGAGGACACTGAAAAGGCAGCCATTTACAATCCAGAAAGAAAATTCTCACCAGAAAGCAGTCATGCTGGCACCTTGATCCTGGACTTCTGGCATACTAAACTGTGAGGAAATGCATTTATGTTATTTAAGCCACAGAATCAGTATTATTTTGCTATAGATTCTTGAGCAGATGAAGGCAACCATATTTAATGCGGCTCCTACATTAGAACATGAGTGACAATCCAGTTCAGGGAACTATGTAATAATATTTATCCAATGTTTGATTGGTTCAAATATCAAGATAACGTATAATCTTTTCCGTTGAATTATGTGGATCTTCAAGTTCTATCTACTTAATTTGTTTCATGATGTGTTTACAAATAAAGAACCTAAAAAGAGTTTTCTTAGTAAAACACTTTTTACATAAACAAAGGGAAATAAAAGTGATATGTTTAGGTCATTGAGAAATACCCAAAAATGTTACAATTGGAAAAAATAAAGTAAAATGTGTACTGTCAGTATGAATGCAATGTTAAGGGTAAAAAAAGAATATGTGTTAAGATGTTGTAAAAATTAATTCAAATAATCGTAGAGACAAAAATCTTTATATTTTATAGGATTTAGTTATTTGAAATAGTTTACTTAAAGAATATTGAACTTTAGTTTTAACAAGTTGTCCTGAGCTGATACAAATACATCTGTTAAAGAAACTCCACTTGCTAAACATATTTCAAATTTAACTTAGTGGGGTAAACTTTTCAAATTTCTGATATATTTAACAAGCTGGGAAAGAAAGCTAATAATGTTACTATATTACCACTTAGATAAAGTTTAATTTTAATTTTGAACTTGGGATAAAGTGTTAAAGATAATTCGTTTTGAAACATTGAAAATTCTAACTTTTAAAATGGCATTTTAAAACATTTTTTAATATTAGAAATTGTTTGATCCCATTCTGTCACTTGTTCATAGGCAGGGTATAACATTTATATAAGCTCTTAAAGCCTCACTTTCTTCACTTATAATGTTATGATAATAATGTAGGCTTTAATTTTAAAATTTATATGTGTGAACGCCTTTTTAATCAAGATATAGAATAATCCCAGCAGCTCCAAGGACTCTCTCTCTTATGACCCTTCTCTCTGCCCAGATGTATCCACTATCACTACCAATTACTTTGCCCTTGTTTGAACTTCATATAGATGGAATTATAAATCACAGTTTTTTGATATCAGCATTTCTTCATTTATTATCGTACATATAAGAACATATATTTGGCATAACTCATGATTTTACTTATTTATAGCTCAGTAACATTTTATTGTACAAATACACCTCAATATTTTTTCCATTTTCAAGTTGATGGGATTTAGCAATTGTTTCTGTGCTTTAGCAATTGTCATTGAAACTATTATGAACCCTCTTATACATGTCTCTTGGTATACATTTCCACTCATTCTTCCTAGGTATATGTTCAGGAATGTAATTGCTCAGTCATGTGTAGCTGTACGTTTTATTTGAATGATTGAATGGTTGAGTCAATTTATATTCCCACATCATGCAACAAATCACATCTCAGGCTAAGCCTGACTCAGAGTAAGGTTTTTACATATATTTATTCTAAAATTACGAAAAGTCTCAAGTATTTCCAGTTAATTAGAAATGCAATGCAAAATTAAACCCGTTCATCTAAGTAGAAAGAAGGACTAACAGTACAAATAAAAGGTTGTTTTTGTTTTAGATTTTTTTTTTTAATTTTCTGGATGAGTAGCCTACTGCCTCTACTTTATGCATTGAGTTGTGCAATCTCCGATTTCATATTATCCTTTCAGATATCATGCAATTCTAGATCATAACTTTAAAAATATAAACTGGAGTTCTTTTTGATGCAGCAGGTTTAGGATTCGGTGTCACTGCAGTGGCTTCGGTTGCACTTCCACATGCCACAGACTTGGCCAAATAAATAGATTAGTTAAAATCTAAACTTTAGATATTATGAATAAAATATCAGAAATATATTATTCCATTTTCCCAATTATAAACTTATGTACAGATGATTTTTTACTTTATTAAAGTTCTTTTTTTATGATTTTTATTTTTCCATTATAGTTAGTTTACAGTGTTCTGTCAATTTCTACTTTACAGAAAAGTGACCCAGTCACACAGACACACATATATATACATTATTTTTCTCATATTATCTTCCATCATGTTCCATCATAAGTGACTAGAAACAGTTACAAGTGCTTTACAGCAGGATCTCATTGCTTATCCACTCCAAATGCAACTACTAACCCAGATTCCAGTACATCCCACTCCCTCTGCCTCCCCCTTGGCAAGCACAAGTCTGTTCTCCAAGTCCATGAGTTTCATTTCTGTGGGAAGGTTCATTTGTGCCTTATATTAGATTCCAGATATGTGATATCACATGGTATGTACCTTCCTCTTTCTGACTTCCTTCACTTAGTATGAGAGTCCCTAGTTCCATCCACGTTGCTGCAAATGGCATTATTTTGTTATTTTTATGGCTGAGTAGTATTCCATTGTGTATATATACATCTTAATCCATTCATCTGTCAAGGGAATTTAGGTTGTTTCCGGTGTCTTGGCTATTGTGAATACTGCTGCAGTATACATAGGGGTGCATGTATCTTTTTCAGTGAAAGTTTTGTCTGGATATATGCCCAAGTGTGGGATTGCTGCATCATATAATCGTTCTATCTTTAGTTTTCTGAGGTACCTCCACACTGTTTTCCAAATTTACATTCCCACCAACAGTATAGGAGGGTACCCATTTCTCCACACCCTTTCCAGCATTTGTTATTTGTTGACTTGTTAATGATGGCCATTCAGACAGGTGTGAGGTGGTACCTCCTAGTAGTTTTGATTTGCATTTCTCTAATAATGACTGATGTTGAGCAATTTTTTAATGTGCCTGTCGTCCATCTGTATATCTTCCTTGGAGAAATGTCTATTCAGGTCTTTTGCCTATTATTCAATTGGGTTGTTGGGTTTTTTGCTGTTGAGTTGTATAAATTGTTTGTATATTTTAGAGATTAAGCCCTTGTCTGTTGTATTGTTTGAAAAATTTTTCTCCCATTCTGTAGGTTGTTTTGTTTTTTTCCATTTGCTGTTTTCCTTTCCTGTGCAAAAGCATGTGAGTTTGATTATGTCCCACTGGTTTATTTTTGCTTTTATTTCTGTTGCCTTGGGAGATTGACCTAAGTAAATATTTGTACAATTGATGTCAGAGAATGTTTTGCCTATGTTCTCTTCTAGGAGTTTTATGCTGTCTTGTCTTAGGTTTAACTCTTTAAGCCATTTTGAGTTTATTTTTGTGCATAGTGAGGGTGTGTTCCAGTTTCATTGATTTACATGTGGCTGTCCAGTTTTCCCAACACAACTTTCTGAAGAAACTGTCTTTCTCCCATTTTAAATTCTTGCCTCCTTTGTCGAAGATTAATTGACCATTGGTATCTGGGTTTATTTTCGGATTTTCTATTTGATTCCGTTGGTTTGTATGTCTGCTTTGGTAGCAGTACCAAACTTTCTTGATTACTGTGGCTTTGTAATATTTCCTGACATCTGAGAGAGTTATGCTTCCTTCTTGGCTTTTGTTCCTCAGGATTGCTTTAGCAGTTCTAGGTCTTCTAATGTTCCATATAAATTTTTGGATTGTTTGTTCTAGTTCTGTGAAAAATGTCGTGGGTAATTTGATAGGGATTGCACTGAATCTGTAGATTGCTTTGGGTAGTATGGCCATTTTTATGATATTAATTCTTCCAACGCAGGAGCTTGGAATATCTTTCCATTTCTTTGAATCCTATTTAATTTCCTTGATTAATGTTTTATAGTTCTTAGCATGTGAGTCTTTAAACTCCTTGGTCAGGTTTATTCCTAGGAATTTAATTTTCCTGGTGTGATTTTAAAAGGTATTCTATTTGTATATTCCTTTTCTAATATTTTGTTCTTAGTATAAGTAATGCAACCAATTTCTCAGTGTTAACCTTGTATCCTCAATTCATTGATCAATTTGAATAGTTTCTGTGTGGAGTCCACAAGGTTTTCTATATATATTAACATGTCATCTGCATAGAGTGACAGTTTTATCTCTTCTCTTCCAATTTGGATACCTTTCATTTCTTTTGTTTGTCTGATTGCTATGGCTAGGACTTCCAACACTATGCTAAGTAACAGTGGTGAGAGTGGGCATCCTTGTCTTGTTCTAGATTTTAGTGGAAAGAGTTTAAGCTCTTCTCCATTGGGTTTTATATTGGGTGTGGGTTTGTCATAAATGCTTTGATTATGTTATGATTATGTTAACTTAGTTTCCCTCTATACCCACTTTGGTAAGAGTTTTTATCATGACTGGATGTTGGACTTTTTCTGCATCTATTGAAATGACCATGTGGCTTTTGACTTTTCTTTTGTTAATGTGGTGTATAACATTGATGAATTTGCTACGTTGAACCATCCTGGTAAACCTGGGATGAATCCCACTTGGTTTTGGTGTATGATGTTTTTTCTATGTTGTTAGATTAGGTTGGTCCTAAAATTTTGTTGAGAATTTTTGTGCCTATATTCGTCAAAGATATTGGCATATAATCTTCTTGTTTGGTAGTATCTTTGCTTTAGGTATTAGGGTGATGGTGGCTTCATAGTATGTCTTTGGAAGTGTTCCTTCTTCACACTTTTGGAAAGCTTTAAGAAGGATGGGTATAAGTTCTTTCTTTGTATGTTTGGAAGAATTTGTTCTGAAGCTATCGGATATTGGACTTTTGTTTGTAGGGATTGTTTTTATTATATATTCGATTTCATTTCTAGTGCTTGGTCTGTTGAATTGGTCTGTTTTTTCTTGATTCAGTTTTGGTGGGCTGTTAAGTCTTTAGAAAGTGATCCATTTCTTCTAGGTTGTCAAATTTGTTGGCATATAATTGTTCATAGTATTGTCTTATGCTTTTTTTTTTGTTATTCTACAATATCTGTTGAGATTTCTCCTTTTTCATTTATTAGTTTGTTTATTTGAGTTTTTCTCTCCCCTTCTTGGTGAGTCTGGCCAGAGGTTTAGCACATTTGTTAACCTTTTCACATAACTCAGTATGTGGTCAGTCCTTGGGAATGTTCCATGTACACTTGAAAAGAATGTTTAGTCTGATGTAATGCCCTGAAGATGTCAATTAAGTCTAACTTTTCTATCATCTCATTTAGGATCTCTTTTGCCTTGTTGATTTTCTGTCTAGAGTATCTTTCCTTGTCCTTGATGTCAGTGGGGTGTTAATGTCTCCTACTATGATTATATTCCCATCAATTTCTCCTTTTATGCCTGTTAGTATTTTTTGCTATCTAGGTGCTCCTATATTAGGGGCATATATATTGACAATTATAATATACTCTTCTTAAATGGACCCTTTTATCATTAAATAATGTGCTTCATCTTTCTCTATGGACTTCATTTTAGTCTATTTTGTCTTTTTATGAGTTTTGCAGTTCCTGATATCCTGTCTTGTCCATTGTCATGCAATATCTTTTCCCATCTCCTCACTTTTTAATTTATATGTGTCCTTTGCCCTAAGGTGAGTCTCTTGTAGACAGCAGATTGTAGGCTCTTGTTTTTTATCCAATCTGCCACTCTGTGTCTTTTGATTGGAACATTCAGTCCATTGGTATTTAAGGTAATTACTGATAAATATGTATTTATTGCCATTTTTAAACTTAATTTTCCAGTTGATTATTTGTTTTTCTTTTGTTCCTTTATTTTTTTTTCCTTTTGGTTGGATGATTTTCTTTTATTTTATCCTTATGTCCTTTTCTTTTTAGTTTTTGTGAATATAATGTATGGTTTAGATTTGTGTTTGCCCTGTTTTTCGGGTATGTTAACCCCTTCCTATATCTGCTTGCTTTAGCCTGATGGTCTTATAGGTTCAAAGACCTTATTAAAAAAAAAGAGTCTAGGAGCTCCCATTGTGGCTCAGCGGTTAACGAATACGACTAGAACCATGAGGTTGCAGGTTTGATCCCTAGCCTCGCTCAGTGGGTAAAGGATCCGGCGTTGCCGTGAGCTGTGGTGTAGGTCGCAGACGCAACTCTGATCCTGCCTTGCTGTGGCTGTGGCGTCGGCCGGTGGCTACCACTTGGATTAGACCCCTAGCCTGGGAACTTTCATATGCCGTGGGTGCAGCCCTGAAAACATGAAAAAAAAAGTCTAAATTTATTTACTCTCCTTCCACACATTCTATGATTTTGAAGTCCTTTTTCAGCATATTCACTTTTGTCCTTTTGCCTTTCCTTGTGTTTATCATCACTTTTATAGTAGTGGTTTTTTTTTTTTCCCCTTTTAGATCTGTATGCTGGTTTATTTAAGTGATTGCTTTCCAACTGTGATTTCTTCCATCCTGTTTCTTCTTACATCTTTTTTTATTTAGAGAAGCCCTTTCAGTATTTATTTTAGAATGGATTTAGTATATATGTTCTCTTTAACTTTTGTTTGTTGGCGAAATTCATTTCCCCTCCTGTTTTTTTTTAATTACTTATTTTATTACATTTATAGTTGTACAACAATCATCACAACCAAATTTTATTGTATTTACATCCCAAACCCTCAGTGCATCCCCCCAACCTGTCTCATTTGGAAACCATAAGTTTTTCAATGTCTGTGAGTCAGTATGTATTCTGAAAAAAAGTTCATTGTGTCCTTTTTTTAGATTCCACATGTAAGTGATAGCATTTGATGTTGGTATCTCATTGTATGACTGACTTCACTTAGCATGATAATTTCTAGGTTGATCCATGTTGCTGCAAATGCCATTATTTCTTTCCTTTTAATGGATGAGTAATATTCCATTGTGTATATGTATGACTTCCTTGTCTACTACTCTGTTGATGGACATTTAGGTTGTTTCCATGTCTTGGCTATTATATAGAGTAATGTAATGAATGTGGGAGTACATGTGTCTTTTAAAGTCATGGTTTTCTCTGGATAGATGCCCAGGAATGGGATTCCTGGATCAAATGGTAATTCTATTTTTAATTTTCTCAGGAATCTCCATACTGTTTTCTACAATGGTTTCACCAATTTACATTCCCACCAGCAGTGTAATAGGGTTCCTTTTTCTCCACACACTCTCCAGCACTTATTATTTGTAGATTTTTTGATGATGGCCATTCCAGCTGGTGTAAGGTGGTACCTCATAGTGGTTTTGATTTTCATTTCTCTAATAGTGAGTGATGTTTTTGGCCATCTGTATGTCTTCTTTGGAGAATTGTCTGTTTAGATCTTCTGGCTCATTTTTTGATGGGGATGTTCATTTTTTTTTTGTATTTTTTCATTTTGTTTAGGGTTTCCTTTACTGTGCAGAAACTTTTAAGTTTAATAAGTCTCATTTCTTTATTTTTGTTTTTACTGACATTACTCTAACAAGTGCATCTGAGAAGACGTTGCAGTCATTTATGTCGGAGAGTGTTTGGCCTATGTTTTCCTCTAAGAGTTTTATAGTATCTGGTCTTATATCTATATCTTTAATCCATTTTGAGTTTATTTTTGTGTATGGTGTTAGGAAGTGTTCTAATTTCATTCTTTTACCTGTGGCTGTCCAGTCTTCCCAGCACCACTTATTGAAGGGGCTGTCTTTTCTCCACTGTATATTCTTGCCTCTTTTGTCATAGATCAGTTTGACTGTAGGTCCATGGGTTTAATTCTATTCCATCCTGTTCCACTGATCTACATTTCTGTCTTCGTGCCAGTACCATAAGATTTTGATGACTGTAGCTTTATAGTATAGTCTGAAGTCAGGAAGCCTGATTCCTCCAGCTCCATTTTTCTTTTTCAGGATGTCTTTGGCTATTCTGGGTCTTCTTTGCTTCTAAACAAACTTTAAAATATTTGTTTCTAATCCTGTGAAAAATGTCCTTGCTAATTTGATAGGGATTGCATTGAATCTGTAGGATTGCCTTGGGTAGTATAGTCATTTTGATAATATTGACTCTTCCAATCCAAGAGCATAGTATGTTTTTCCATATGTTTGCGTCATCTTTGATTTCTTTCATCGGCATCTTATAGTTTTCAGAGTAGAGGTCTCTTGTCTCTTTAGGTAGGTTTATTCCTAAGCATTAGATTCTTTCTGATGTGATGGTAAACGGGATAGCTTCCCTAATTTATCTTTCTGATATTTTATTGTTATTATATAGAAATGCAGTTGATTACTGTGTGTTAATTTTTATCCTGCAACTTTGCCAAATTCATTGCTGAGCTCTAACAGTTTTCTGGTAGAGTCTTTAGGACTCTCTAGGTATAGTATCGTGTCATCTGCAAATAGTGATAGTTTTACTTCTTCCTTTCCAATTTGGATTCCTTTTATTTCTTTTACTTCTCTGACTGTCATGGCTAGGACTTCCCAAACTGTGTTGAGTAGTAGTGGCGAGAGTGGACATCCTTGTCTTGTTCCCGATCTCAGTGGGAATTCTTCCAGCTTTTCACCACTGAGAATGATATTAGCTCTGGGTTTGTCATATATGGCCTCTGTTAGATTGAGGTAGGTTCCCGCTATTTGGTTGAAGGTTGCTCAGCATGGTTGTAATATTATTGTTTTTATGAGAGAATTTGAGTTCCAGTCCTTCTATTCTGCAGTCTTAATCCCATCCCAGATTTATTCAGCAATATTGTCTTAGATCAGTTTCCCAGTGAGAGCAGGTTCCTATAGGTCTCCAGCATCACATCCCTGTACAAGGCCCTCTGAGCAGGATCCAGCCAGTCCCACTCCTCCTGAGAGTAATCAATGGCCACATCTTTGAAGGTCAACTCTTCCTGAGAAAAACCCATTCCTGACTCCTTTTCTTTTTTGTTCCTCCTCTTATGGATTTCCTCAGGCAATGTGAGTCTTGAGAAGTTAATCATTCTGCTTTCTCCCATGAGAGTCCCTTTCTGTTTTAAACATTATTCTTGCTGGGTAGAATATTCTAGGCTGCAATTTTTTTTTCCCTTTAAATCTTTGAATATATCTTGCCACTCTCTTCTGGCCTCTCGTATTTCTGTAGAGAAATCCACTGATAGCCTTATGGGGGTTTCCTTATAATTAACACTTTGTGTTTCTTTTGCTACTCTTAGAATCTTTTTATCTAACTTTTGCCATTTTTATTATAATATGTCTTGGCATGGGCCTTTTGGGGTTCAGCTTGTTTGGGGCCCTCTGTACTTCCTATATCTTGGTATCTGTTTTCTTTAGATTTGGAAAGTTTTCAGATATAATTTCTTCAAATATATTTTCAATCCCCTTTTCTTTTTCTTCTGTATCTGGAATTCCTGTTATGCATAGAATGGCCTACTTAATATTATTCAATAGATCTCTTATATGGCTTTTGTGTTTTTTCATTTGTTTTTCTGTCTGCTATCCTTATTGGGTGATTTCCATTATTCTATCTTCCAAGTCACTGATTCATTCCTCTGCCTTATTCGTTCTGCTCTTTAGTGACTGTAACCCAGTTTGTGTCTCTGCAAATGGATTTTCTAATTTTTCTATGTTCCTCCTTATATTTCTAGTTCCTTTCTAAAGTAATTTGCATTACTGTTTTTATCCTCTCTTAATTCCTTCATATTCACCCTTAAATCTTTCAGTAATTGCACTGTCTCCTTTTTGAACTCAGTGTCTATTAGACTTCAGAGGTCTGTTTCATTGTTTACTGCTTCAGGTGAGTTCTCCTGTTCATTCAGCTGGGCATGGTTCCTAAGCTTCTTCATTTTGCTTATATTTTTCTTTTTCCATGAGTTTGCTGAAACCAACTGCTGTAGTCTTTCTGGGTGACTCTGGGGTCTCTCTATCTCAGCTGATCTCCCTGTAGTTTAGGTGGCTTCCCAGGGTGTGTGTTCCTTTTTGCTTTAACAGCTCCCTCTCAGGAGTTCTAGTCCTGTCCTGATTCCTTTTCTCTCTCTCTCTCGTTATTTCTTTTGTTCTACCCAGTTATGTGGAGGATTTCTTGCCCCTTTTGGAGGTTTAAGTTCTGTCAGTGTTCAGTGGATGTTCTATGTGAATTGTTCTACATGTAGATGTGTTTTTTGATGCATTTGTTAGAGAAGGTGAGCACAATGTCTTACTCCTCCACTATCTTGATCCTTCTCTTATTCAAATTCTGAAGACTATTTTAACCGAGGTGAAATCTTATTTTGAGAAATGATGACATTAATATCATCCTACCTTTCTATCATCCTTTGTAGTGAATATGAGAGGAAGTCACAGATACAAATAGTCCTTTTAATCTGGTTTTGTATTAGTTCCATTTCAGCATTACAACTATGATTGAAACCAGTACAATTCAGGGTGATCAGTTCAAGGAATGCTAAAGTTCACCTAATTCACAATCTCACCACTCAAGAAGTTTCTGAGACAAGGAAAGACCACATTTTTTATGGTAAACTTCTGTCTTAGAATATAGCAATTTTTCTTACACTGTAAAATGATGACTGCATTTCATTTGATATTAAAATATCCAGAGAGGAGTTCCCGTTGTGGCGCAGTGGTTATCGAATCCGACTAGGAACCATGAGATTGTGGGTTCGATCCCTGGCCTTGCTCAGTGGGTTAACGATCTGGCATTGCTGTGAGCTGTGGTGTAGGTCACAGATGCGGCTCAGATCCTGCGTTGCTGTGGCTGCGGCATAAGCCAGGGGCTACAGCTCCGATTGGACCCCTAGCCTGGGAACCTCCACATGCCGTGGTTGTGGCCCTAAAATGACAAAAGGCAAAAAATAAAATAAAATAAAATATCCAGAGAAATAAATTCTTAATCAGTGCTATTGTTCCAAATTTTAAAAATGTCTCTTCAAAATTTATAATACTTTAGTTTTCAAATATTTTTTAAGATTTATCATGTTTAAAAAAATTATATGCACTTGTTTTGTACTACTGGATATAATTTTATACTCTTCTACTTAAGATATTTTCACCACACTAGAAATTCACCTGGAGGTTTTAAGCACATGATATGCAATAGAAGGTAGGTGTACTTAAAAATATATCAGTTTTAAATAAATTCATAAGGCTTTTGGCATGAGGAATCAATAATACTTGTATATAGAATTTTACAATAAAAAGATTGTCATCACAAGACACATTTTTAAGCAAGCCCTTTAAGGATAGTTTGAATTCTTCAGATATGGAATGTTTCTTAAAAGAGCAGAGATTAACTCCTATGGAGGCTTAAAAACGTACAGTTGTCTCAGTATGTGATAGTATTACATATACTGTTTTATAATATATACATAGTAATAAGATGTATCATTATGGGCAATATATAAACAGTTGTAAAAAATGCTGTATAAGCCAACTATTTCTTTCTCTTTAACACTTAATATGCAGGTAAGACTGAGTAGAAATCCAGGGGCAGGTCATTTCTTTAAGTTTTTTTCAAATTCCTTAGGAACATCACTGTATTGTTACCAGTAGCTTCAATCTGCCTCTTCTTGGTTCTTTTCCCTGTTGCTTTGGGGAATATTCCTTTATCTCTGGGATAAACAAAACCATGCAAAGCAACTTATAGCCTTGATTTATAATGCACACAAAACAGTTTTTCAAAACATATACAGGATTTTGCTTGAGTAACAGTACTTAAAGCTTTTACTTAAAACAAATCTTTTGAGAGGAATTGCTGGTTATATTGAAAGGTTATAAGAAATCTAAAAATATTACTAGATATAAGTGTGCTTATAGTTTCCTTGGGAATTCTGCTGTGTTGTTCAGCTATCCTCTTTCTCTTACTTCCCTTGTGAAATGAAATATGATGGCCCTGCTTTTCCTTCTTCCTCATTTTAATCCTCCTGTACACCTGAATTCTTTTTTTTGTTTGTTTGTTTTTCATATTAACAATGATTTTATTTCAGTTATAGGTGTACAAAGATCATAAGTCAATATGATAGATTTTGTGTCCCAAACCCACAGTGCATCCCCCCACCCCCCAGATTGTCTTATTTGAAAAACCAAGGTTTTCCAAAATCTGTGAGTCATTGTCTGTTCTTCAAAGAAGGTCATTGTGTCTCTTTAGTTTCCACATGTAAGCGGTAGCATTGGGTGTTGCTGTCTAATTGTCTGACTGGTTCCACTTCGTATGATAATTTCTAGGTTCATCCATGATGCTATAAATGTTATTCCGTTCCTTTTAATGGCTGAGTAATATTCCATTATGTGTATGTACCATATCTTCCCTATCCACTCCTCTGTCGGTGGGCATTTAGGTTGTTTCCATGACCTGGCTTCTTCCCTCTCTAGCTGCTTTGGATGTAAAATTAGGTTGTTTATTTGAGCTTTATCTTGTTTCCTGAGGTTGGCTTGTATTGCTATATACTTTCCTCTTAGCGCTCCTTTTGCTGAATCCCAGAGGTTTTGGAGTGTCGTGTCTTTGTTGTCATTTGCTTCTAGGTATTTTTTAATTTCCTCTTTGATTTCTTCAGTGATCCATTGGTTGTTTTCTTGTTTTTGTATCCATTCAGCTAGTCTATGTCTTTTGG
>PVHT021183661.1:9078893-9128394 GCA_004024745.2 Catagonus wagneri
TTGGTTGAAGGCTGCTCGGCATTTGTTTGTAGTTTTGCTGTTTTTCGGGAGAGAAGTTTAGCTCCAGTCCTTCTATTCCACCATCTTAATCCAATCTCCTCCCACCTGAATTCTTAATTTAGTTTATATATAAATACATAGGCACATATATATGTATATATGTATTTCTCTATCAACTCATAATTCATGGCAACTTCACTCATCATCTATTCCAAGAAGATTTTTGTTTTTCTAGACAATTTTTTTTTCCTATGAGACTAATTACCTGGACAGATATTAAAATAATTTCTCTGTATGCTACTAGGATTATATTTCTTATAAAAGAGTAAAACTTACAGTTAATTCTTGAGTTAAGAAAATTTTAAAATATTAAAATGAAGAAAAGTCTTCATACATGACTGAGAATTTCCATGCCAACTGATAATATTTATAGAAAAAAAAACCAGAATGACATATATCTACAATCAGTGGATTATTCTGTTTTTGCAATAAATTAGTGATATGGAAACTTCAGTAATATTTTGTTGTAGTTCCCTATGTGTTTGCTTTGTCATGTCAACAATACATATACTCCCCTACCTGTGGACAAAAGTCAAAACTATGTGGATATCTTTTTGTAGTTTCCTTGGCAGCATGGCATTTTGCATTCTTAAGTCTCCCCAGAACCTGTTTGTAAGAAAGCAGCAATGTGAGCCATCAGTTAGAGTGCTCTAAAATATACATGTGAAATGAGTTCAGCTATTAAATTTGTCACAACATAACATAGACGAGTTTTAAATGGATCAGCAAAGCATGTCCAGAATATTTTAAGTGCAATTCAGACATCTGCCTAACTGTCCTGGCACATGTATTCCTGGAAATAATAAATGTTGAGTTGTGATGATCAGTCAACTTTTGGTAACATAGTGTATGCTTGCAGTTAACTGCATACTGTGATTTAGTCTCTCTCATTTTAGGATGGCCTCTTTGTTTTAATTTCTGCAGTGACTTCAAGAACAATGACCCATTAAAGAATGAAAGTTAAAAGAGCTTGAGAGGTATAAAGACATTTAACTTGGAACATCTGTCTAAGCAAATAATGATTTACCTGGTGAGATAGTTTCAATTCATGGTGCTAGCAAAGCTAATACGAGCTTCTGGGGCCTGATCTAAAGTTTAGTCCATAGCTTCTGATCTAAAGTTTAGTCCATAGCTACGTGAAACAATAATAAAGTCACATTTAAGTAGTCTTAACTCCTTACGCTCCTCTTAGCTATGACAGCATCTCGGATTTTCCTTGTTTTTGATGACCTTGACAGTTTTGAGGAGTGCTGATCACAGATTTTGCAGAATATCCTTCAACAGGGATATGTTTATTGGTTTTCTGATGATTAGGCAAAGGTTATGTCCTTTGGGGTTGAAGGACCCAGTAAAGGGCCATTTTTATTTCATCATATTGAGGCTATATCCTTAGGATTTATAGATTGATGTAACTTGTCAATGTTGATAGTAACCTTGATCAAATGGGTGAGGTAGTTTTTTTTCCAGTTTTCTCCATGACAAGGTTACCTTTTTCCCACTTTTCTATACTCTATGCTTTGGACTGAGGTCACTACATACAGTCTATCTTTAAGAAGTGGGGAGTTAAGCTACATCACTATAAGGGTGGAGTGTCTACGTAAATTATTTAGAAATTGTATATTTCCAAATGGGAGATTTGTCTATTCTTCATTATTCATTTGTTTATTCAATCATTTATTAATATGATAAAAATGTATTTTATATTTTGAGTTCAATTCAGTAACACTATATTTTATTGCCAGAATTGCTCACTTTGACAATTAGGTGCTCTTTCAGTTTGCTCCTGAGTTCTTTTGTATAGCTCAATCATTGTGGAACTTTTTTCCATTGTTGATTTTTACAGTCTTTATGAATTTATTATTCTATTGATGATAATTTACTTGACTTAGCAACATTATGTTACTCTGTGCTTAAAGCTCGCTAAACCAAGCTGAACTATTTTTAGGAGGCATAATTGGTTTAATTTTTGAAATTCTATTTTATTATAATAAAAAGACAACATGATATCTAGCTTCTTAACAAAAATTTTAAGTATGCAGTACAGTATTATTAACTGGGACAGTATTATACAGTAGATCTATAGAATTTATTCTTCTTGCATACTTGACTTCATTCCTTTTGGTTAGCAACTCACCTTTTCCTCCAGTCTCAGTCTATGGAAACCACCCTTCTACTTCTGATTTTGAGTTTGATTATTTTATATATTACATATAAATATAATTTTTGTCCTTCCATGACTGGCTTATTTCACTTAGCATAATATATTCAAACTCTGCCCAAGTTTTTGCATATTTAGGGATTATGTTATTTTTTAAGGCTGAATAATATCCTGTTTTATGTATATATGATATTTTCTTTGTACATTCATCTGTCAATAGACATTTGGGTTGTTTCCATATCTTGGCTATTGTGAAAAGTGTTGCAGTGAACTCTGGCATTCTGATATCTCTGTCATACCCTGATTTCAGTTCTTTTGGGTGAATATCTAGAAGATTTCTGAGTCATATGGTAGCTCAAGTTTTGAAATTTTTTAGGAAGCTGTTTACCATGGTGGCTTCACTATTTGCATTTCCCCAAAAAAACATACAAAGTTTCCAATTTCTTCATATCCTCACAAACACTTGTTATAATTTTTCTGCATAGATTTTCCCATGCTAAACAGTAGGTTCTCATTAATCACCTATTTGATACAGTAGTGTGTATATGTTATTTTCACCTTTCCAGTTCTTCTTTCCCCAAAGCAATTTTATCTATGGTAACCATAACATTGGTTTTGAATTTTGTGAATTTCTTTCTGTTTTATAAGTTCTTTTGTATATTTTTATTAGATTCCAATATAAGTAATATCATATGATATTTTCTTTCTCTGAGTGACATCACTTAGCATGATAAACTTTAGTTCTGTCCATGTTGCTGTAAATGGGACTATTTCTGTTTTTACAGCTGAGTAATATTCCATTGTACGTATGTACCATATCTTCTTTATGTATTCCTCTGTGGATGGACATACAGGTTTGTTCCATGTCTTGGGTATTGTAAATGGTGCTGCTATGAATATTGGGGTTCGTGCATATTTTTGAAATATGGTTTTCTCTGGATACATGTCCAGGAGTGGGATTGTTGGATCATATGGTAGTTTTATATTTAGTTTTCTGAGGAACCACCATACTGTTCTCCATGGTGATTATACCAATTTACATTCCCATGAACAGTACAGGAGGGTTCCCCTTTCTCCACACTCTCCATCATTTATTATTTGTAGCTGTTTTGATAATAGCTATTCTGACTGGTGTGAGATAATACCTCATTGTAGTTTTGGCTTGCATTTCCCAAATAATGTGTGATGTTGAACATCTTTTCATGCGCTTTTTTCACCATTTGTCTGGCTTCTTTAGATAAATGGATATTTAGGTCTTCTGATTTTTTTTGATTGAATTGTTCGTTGTTTTTTGATATGAGGCTCCATGGGATGTTTCTATATTTTGGAGATTAATTCCTGTTGGTTGCTTCACTTGAAAAAATATTCTCCCATTCTGTGGGTTGTATTTTTTTATGATTTCCTTTGCTGTGCAAAAGCTTCTGATTTTAATTAGGTCCCATGGCTTTATTTGCATCTTTATTGTCATTATTCTAGGAGGGGAATCAAATTAAGATGTTGCTGTGATTTATGTCACAATAGCATTCTGACTATGTTTTCCTCTATGAGTTTTAGAGTATCTGGCCTTATATTTAGGATTTTAATCCATTTTGAGTTTATTTTGTGTATAGTATTAGTGTTCTAATTTTATTCTTTTATATGTATCTTTCCAGTTTTCCCAGCACCACTTATTGAAGAGACTATCTTTCTTCCACTGCATATTTTTGCCTCCTTTGTTATAGACAGTTGACTATAGGTGCTTGGGTTAGTTTCTGTGCTTTCTATACTGTTCCACTGATCTATAGTTCTGTTTTTATTCCAGTAGTATATGCTTTTGCTTACTGTAGCTTTGTAATATAGTCTGAATTCAGGAATCCTGATTCCACCAATTCCTTTTTTGGCTAGGTTAGTTTTTTTGTTTCCATACAAATATTTAAATATTTTCTTCTAGTTCTGTGAAAAATGTCCTTGATAATTTGATAAGGACTGCATTGAATATGTTGTTTGCTTTGGGTAGTATAGTCATTTTGACAATATTGATTCTTCCAATCTAAGAGCATAGTGTATCTTTCCATTTGTTTGTGTCATCTCTGATCTCTTTAATCATCATCATAGTTTTCAGAATATAGGTCTTATGTTTGTTTAGGTAGGTTTATTACTAGATATTTTATTCTTTTTGATGCAGTGGTAAATGGGATTTTTCCTTAATTTCTCTTTCTGATCTTTCATTTTTAGTATATAGAATTGCAGTTAAATTTGGTGTATTAATTTTGCATCTAGCAACTTTACTGAACTTATTCATTAGCTCTACATTTGTCTGGTAGTATCTTTAGGATTTTCTAGGTATAGTATCATGCCATACACAAACAGTGATCTTTTATTTTTACACTTTGCATACAGTTCATGTTTTATACTCTATATTTACATACATGATCTTGTTTTATATTATTTTTCTACAGTGAATCATTATCTGAATACTGTCTTCTAAAGATGTGCTTCTGAAATTTTTCTGCTGTTCCATATGTCCATATTTACATCTTTTCCTGTGCTTGTTCCATTCCAACACTATTTTTGTTGCTATCGCTTTACAACTTATCCTCATATGGTGAGCAAGCCAAATACTAACCTATCACCTATTTTCATTTTATATTCTCTAATTAGGGTTTATTTACCTATTTGTCTTCATTTATGTCCTGATAAAAATATGCTAGGTATATTTTGCTAATGCTAAGGTTTATGTTAATTACTAATATGAATATATCTTATGTATATTTTTACAATATCACTATTATTTAATATCAACTTGTCAGTAAGATTATATAAAGTTATATACTCACATATGTATAATTCTATATTTTACATGTATCTATACATCTATGTGAATATGTATGCATATGCATACATATATATTTTATTGCATACATATATACATAGATTCAGTGATAACACTGAATCATAACAAAGGATGTTATCAATCTATAAGGCTATAGTCTTACATTTTGGAGGGAATCAGTGAGAGGATGTTGCAGTGTACCTTGTTTTTCAGTCATTTTTAAATGCTTTACCCTAGGACAACTTTTGCTCATTCTTTCTCTGCAGATGTCAGCACTGACAGTTCTGGTAGTTTAAAAGCCTCTGATTATCTCAGACAAGAAAAAAAAAGTCTAAAAGTTTTCTTTGCTTCCCTTTGGCTGCTGTCTGTCCCAGGCTAGAGGCACTAACTTACCCCATATAATAAGCCTAAAGAGCATGTTTTCTTCAGAGAGGCTTCTCAAAGTTTCCCCCATCCCAAGTTTTTATGAGACATAATTGACATACAACATCATGTAAGTTTCAGGAATAAACCATATTGATTTGGTACACTTACATATTACAATATGATCACCAATGTTGCATAAGCTGAGCTCCTTCACTATATCATGTTATTACAATTCCTTTTTTGTTCTGTTTTGTTTTATAGGGCCATACCTGTGGCATATGGAAGTTTCCAGGTTAGGGCTCAAAATAGAGCTGCAGCTGCAGCTGCCAGCCTGCACCACAGCCAAAGCCACACCAGATCTGAGTCATGTCTGAGACCTACACCACAGCTCACAGCAACTCTGTATACTTAACCCACTGAGCAAGGCCAGGGATTGAACCTGCATTTTCGTGGATACTGGTTGGGTTCTCAAACTGCTGAGCCATAACAGGAACTCCCTACCATTCCTTATTTATTGTGAGAACATTTAATATATAGTACTCTCTTAGCAATTTTCAAGTGTATGGTACCATATTTTAAATATAGCTACAATACCATGCATTAGATCCCCAGAACTTTTTCATCTTCTACTCAAGTTTGTACCCCCTGACCAACATAACCCCAACCCCCTAGTCTCAAGCCCCTAGCAATCACCACTCTAAACACCATAAGTACAAGTTCAGCTTACTGATTGATTTTATTGATTTTTGTTATGGCTTTACCTGTGGCATATGGACGTTGCTGGACCAGGGATTGAATCTGAGCCACAATTGTAGCAAAGCTGGATCCTTTAACCCTCTGTACAGGGCCAAGGATAGAACCCACATATCCACAGCAACCTGGGCCATTGCAGTCAGATTCTTAAACTGCTGGACCAGAGTGGGAATCCCTAGATCTTTTATGCATCATTTATTCATCTGTATGACTTATTTTATTTAGCATAATGACCTCAAGCTTCATCTGTGTTGTCACCAATGACAGAATTTCCTTCTTTCACATAGCTGAATAATATTGCATTGTATATATGCATACTACTTTTCTTTATCTCTTTATCCCTTGATGGACACCTGGGTGTTTCCATCTCTCATCTGATCCAGCAATCTCACTTTTGTGTATATATCAAGAAAAATGAAATTGGGATATCAAAGAGATTTCTGAATTCCCATGTTTACTGCAGCATTATTCACAATAGTGAAATCTTTAGTTAAATTTTATGGGTTTGATATAAAGATCAGAGCAGAAATAAATGAAATAGAGACAAGGAAAACAAGAGAGAAGATCAATGAAACCAAAAATTGGTTCTTTGAAAAGATCAACAAAATTGATAAACCGTTAGCCAGACTCATCAAGAGTAAAAGGGAGAGGGCTCAAATCAATAACATTAGAAATGAAAAAAGAGAAATTACAACTGACTCCACAGAAATACAAAGGATCACAAGCAACTACTATAAGCAACTAAAGAAATGGTTAGCAAACCAAGACTGAACCAGGAAGAAAATGAAATGTGAACAGACTAATCATAAGCAAAGAAATTGAAAATGTGATTAAAAGCCTCCCAAAAAACAAAAGTCTAGGACCTAATAGTTACACATCAAATTCTATAAACATTCAGAGAAGAGCTAACACCTATCCTTATGAAACTTTTTCAGAAAATGCTGGAGGAAGAAACACTCCCAAACTCACTCTATGAGGCCACTATCTCCCTGAAACCAAAACCAGACAAGGTTACCACAAAAAAGAAAATTACAGACCAATATCACTGATGAACATAGATGCAAAAATCCGCAACAAAATACTAGCAAACTGAATCCAAATATATATTAAAAGGATCATACACCATGATCAAGTGGGATTTATTCCAGGGATATAAGGATTTTTAATATCCACAAATCAAGTAATATGATACACTACATCAATAAACTGAAAAATAACCATATGATGATCACGGTAGATGCAGAAAAGCCTTCTGACAAAATTCAACATCTGTTTCCGATAAAAAAAAAAATCTCCAGAGAGTTGGCACAGAGGGAACCTACCTCAACATAATAAAAAACATATACAAAAAAATCCACAGCTAACATCTTTCTCAATGGTGAAAAATTGGAAATATTTCCACTAAGATCAGAAGCAAGACAAGTATATCAACTTTCACCACTATTATTCAACATAGTTTTGGAAGTCCTAGCCATGGCAATCAGAGAAGTAAAAGAAATAAAAGGAATCCAAATTGGGAAAGAACAAGTAAAAATTTCACTATTTACAGAGTACAGGACACTATACCTAGAAAACCCTAAAGATAGCACCAAAAAACTGTTAGAGCTCAACAATGAATTTGGCAAAGTTGTAGGCTCAAAATTAATACACAAAAATCAATTGCATTTCTATATACTAGTATGAAAGACCAGAAAAGAAATCAGATAAACCATCCCTTTACCATCACATCAAAGAGACTAGAATAGAATATTTTCATTTTTTATGGAAACATGAGACCTCAAATAGCCAAATCACTATTGAAAAGGCAAGATAAAATTGGAGGCATCAAGCTTAATGACTTCAGACAATTCTACAAAGCTACAGATATCAAAACAATATGTTACTTGCACATAAACAGAAATATAGACCAATGAAAAGGATAGAAAGCCCAGAAATAAACCCAAGCACCTATGATCAACTAATCTATGACAAAGAAGCAAGAACATACAGTGGAAGGAAGATTGTCTCTTCAGTAAATGGTAATGGGAAAACTGGACAACTGCATGTAAAAGAATAAAATTAGAACACTATCCTAAACCATACACAAAAATAAACTCAAAATGGATTAAAGTCCTAAATATAAGGACAGATACTATAAAACTCCTAGAGGAAAACATAGGCAGAACGCTCTTTGACATAAGTCACAGAAACATCTTATTTGATCCAACTCCTAGAATAATGACAATAAAGACACAAATAAGCCAATGGATCCTAATTAAACTCAAAATTTTTTGCATAACAACATAAACCATTAAAAAAAAAAGACAACCCACAGAATGGGAGAAAATCTTTGCCAAAGATGCAACAGACAAGGGCCTCATCTCCAAAAAAAACAAACAACTCAACAACAAAAAAACAGCCCAATGGAAAAATGGACAGAAGACCTAAATAGACAATGCTCCAAAGAAGACATATGGATGACCAACAGACACATGAAAAAATTCTCAAAACCACTAATTATTAGAGAAATGCAAATCAAAACTACAGTGAAGTAGTTTCACCACCTCACACCCGTTAGAATGGCCATCATTAACAAGTCAACAAATAACAAATGCTGGAGAGCGTGTGGACAAAAGGCTACCCTCCTTCACTGTTGGTGGGAATGAAAATTGGTACAAATGCCATAGAAAACAGGAGGGAGGTAGCTCAGAAAGCTAAATATAGAACTACCATCTGATTCAGTAATCCCATTCCTGGACATATAACTGGACAAAGCTTTCATTGAAAAAGATACATGTACCTCTATGTATACTGCCGCACTATTCACAATAGCCAAGACGTGGAAACAACCAAAACGTCCATCAACAGATGAATGGATTAAGATGTGGTACATGCATATGATGAAATAATTCTCAGCCATAAAAAAATAAATAAACTAATGCCATTTGTAGCAACATGGATGGAACTAGAGATTCTCATACTTAGTTAAGCCAGAAAGAAAAAGACAAATACCATATGATAGCACTTATTTGTGGAAGCTAAAATATGGCACAGATGATCCTGTCTACAAAACGGAAAAAACCATGGTGAAGGAGAGAGGAATTGTGATTCTCAGGGAGGAGTGGGAATGGAATGAGATAGCTGGGCAGTTTGCAGTTTTTGGATCCAAACAGTTACATTTGGAATTGATGGGCAAAAGGGCCCCTCTGTATAGCATAGGGACTCTGTGTGACTGGGTCACTTTGCTGTACAAGAGAAATTGAAGAAACATTAAAATTCAACTATAATAAAAATTGTTATGTGTTTGTTGTTTGTCATTTTGTTATATTTAGGTTTCTTTTGATTTTGTTAGCCTCTCAAATCATTGCATAAGACAATTCTATAATTTGTCTCAGTTATGGCCAGTTACATGTAATTTTGTGAGATGTCATTAAATTTAGATAATCAGTGGAGTATCAGTTCTATCATAAAGTAGAAATATCTGTTACTTGGAAATACTGGAGTTCAGAAAGTAAGCCAGGAATAGTAATACAAATTTTACATTCTAACAAGTAAGTAAAGGGATCAAAATATCTCCAAAGTTGTATTTAAAGAGAAAATAAATTACAAAAGAAAAAAAAGAAAAGAAAAAAGAATGGGTAATGCCTCTATTTACGAAATAGGAAGCAAAAAAAAAAAAAAAAAACAAACTTCCATTCTCAGAAAAGAAAATTTACAAGTGGTCAGAAGAGACCTAAAAATGTCCAGTGTTGCAAAACCAAGAAATAAAAATATTAACCCAGGTGTAGGACTACCAAAAAGTATCCAAGAATGAGATTAAAAATATAGTAATAGATATTTTTTTCCCACGGAATATTAGAGACCTTTGAAATAACTTTAGACTTTGCGTCCTACATATCCTTATGGAGAAATGCAAGCAAGAGAAACACTAGGAAACACTTAAAGAACTTAAGCGTGCCTAGGAAAAGAACATAGGAATGCTTAGGAAATTGTTCTTTAGTCTTCACAGGAAATCCTGACCATTTGAATTCTAAATCAGTAAAGAACTTTTCTCCAATGTCATGTTTTAAATAATATTACAACATATTCCATGTTTATTCTTAGACCAAAAGGCTATAGAAATGACTTTTGACCTATTCAAAGGATATTTCACTATTTCCCATTCAAAATTACCTTCTGAATTTAAATTTCCCTTCTTTTGTCACAGGAATTTGGTAAAGAGGTGCAACTGCTGAGAGCAAAAGTGTGTATTTTACCTTAACAGATGTTTACTGTTGAGGCAGATTGAAGTCATCAGTGTGCACTTGCTTTAGCATGCTATTTTCGTTTTAACTGTACACCAGAAACCTAGTAAACAAAAATCCCCTCAGGCTAAACTGCTGCTGTGTGTGTTTGTGTGTATGTGTTTAAGATTTTCTGGTGCCACAAACTCAGAACACAAATTGCAAATGCTAATAATGATGATAATATACTGATATGAACTATACATTAGGTCGAATCCCACAAATAAATTTTGATTAAAATGAAAAGCAAGAAAGATGTGTAGAAAAGAGAGGAGACGGTAACTTTCTTAATAGTCCCCAGCTTATTTTGTAGGTGGGAAGATCAGTCACATACTTGCATGGATGAAATTTATGGAAAAAGTAAATGAAGAAGAAATGAAAAGTTATGTCTCTAGCTATTGAAAACTTCCTTTGTTGCCTCACCTTCCAAGCAATCATGTGAATGTTCAGAGGAAGGTAGCATAGGATCCTTCAGTTAAAGGAGATTATGGAGACATATGATGTTAAAGCTTTATCTACTGCTCCATCTGTTTTTTCAACACAGTTAAAAAAAATGCCCAGGAATATGAAGGGGAATGTATAAGAACTATATGCCCTTTTCTAGTCCAATTCATGATCTATTCTTTTAGGTCTATACCGGAAGATACCAATACATCAACTTGCTAAGCATAGGAAAAAATAAAATACTTATCGGAGATATTTATATAGGAATAAGTGTTTCAAACCTGATAAAACCAGAGATATTTTTCCTAATTTTAAAACTGGGCCAACAAGAGTGGAAAATTCATGGAATGGGCTTCCAGTCTGACCTTAGTTTAGTCCCACTGCATTACATGATGAATCTTTGGGGAGATTAGTTAAACTCTTCACATTTTGTTTCTTCAGCTATAAATTTGAACAAGAAGAACATACCTCATGGAATTGTAATCATTAAACAAGCTAAATGTATTCAAAGAACCTAGTTCAGCATTCAGCATTGAATACTCACTCTAGAAACACTGGTTCTTTTTCCTTTCCTGAGTATCATCGTATATTTTGTAGTTAACTTGGTTCCATATTCTTACCCATAAACTTTCAGATGGCTTTTAAATGAAAATAATGTGTGTTAATATTTTGGCATCTGAGGTCCATTTAATGCAGGAATAATAACCATGGATTTGCCACACTTGGTTAGAAATTGTTCTTAAATTTAGTAGTTCCCATCATGGCTAGCAGTAATGAACCTGACTGGTATCCAGGAGGACGCACGTTCTATCCCTGGCCTAGCTCAATGGATTAAGGATCCGCTGTTGCTGTGAGCAGTGGTGTAGGTCACAGTTGTGACTCAGATCTGACGTTTCTGTAACTATGGCATAGGCCAGCAGCTACAGCTCTGATTCAGACCCTATCCTGGCAACTTCTGTATGCCACTGGTGCAGCCCTAAAAGACAAAAATAAAGTTCTTAAATTTAAAAACAACATCAAGGGACCCAGTTCAAAAAGGCTGAACTTTTCCCAATATCTTATCTCTCCTAAATGGTAGGTGTTACTATACTGAGTCGCTTTGCTTTCTAAAATCTCTGAGATGCCTTCTTCCATGGAGAACAGGAGAAGAAGGCTGCTTAGAGCTTAACACCAATCAGCACCAAGCATGTACTGGTGACTGAAAGAGGGGATGAAAGGGTGTATGAGAAGTTTCCCTTTTTTTCCCTTTAATTGTTCTTGGATTATAAATTGAAGATCTCTTGGTACAGAATTTGAGCATATATTGATAGAATTGCCTCTAATCAAGTAGTTTCCGTATTACTATTTACCTCTCTTTCTCTCTCTCTTAACAACAATTAATTACATGAATGGATAGATATATTGATTGATAGACAGATAGTTGGCAAGCTAGTTGCCAAATAGAACTTGCTTTGGACTTTTTGGGGGGGTGGGGGGAGAGAGATAAGCCTAGATTATTTATTCCATTCATTCTGTATTAAAGGGGATAATTAGAACACAACCTAGTCAATGGAATCTCAGACTCTATGTTACATTATTTTGTAAATATGTAAGATCTCAGAGCTTAAATTTCAGTAAGTTCTTTGAAGTCCAAGACATACTCATATACTGCTTCACATTTCCTGTGACTAGTACAAAGACTGACATACAGTTAAAATTCAGTCAGTAACCATTGACCAGAACTAAAGAACAGGTTTGTATAAATGTACTAGGCACATTAGCATAACGGAAAATAATTTAAAATATATTTATTAAAATAAATTTTATTTTTATTGCAACCCAGAATAAAGGCATATCTCAAGGAATCTGAGGAAACATATCACTTTTCTGGGTCATGTAGCAAACCATCTGTATTTTGTTACACTGATAGTATTACAGAGACAAATCTCATTGGTTTAATTTTTTAAAGAACAAAACATTTTCAATTCTGTTCCTGAGACATTTATTGAATAATAAAGGCTCAACTACTTCAAGTGTCCATGAAACCATTTTTCATTAATTTTATAGAGATCTTTAAACAGGGGTCATAATTTTGCCAATGCTACTAGTTGCCAAGCATGTAGTAAAAGGGATGAAATCATTGCATTTAAGGCATTTAAGAGTAGGTGAAATAAGAGGAACTGGAGTCTATATGTTTATTATAACACTTTAAAAATTTACAACACTATACGTGTAAAAGTTCAGTAGAACTTTTTTTCAGGCAGTCTGGTTGCCAGTGTTCAACCTTTTTTTAAGAATACTCCATATGATAAATATCTCATGTTTAGTCATTTCATCCCTTTTACTTTAGTTTGTGTTTTTCAGTTATATTAAAATGAATTTGATAGTTTATAAAGATAATCTTAGTTGTTTTATTCATTTTCCTAAGTGCAATCTACGTAAACAAATTTTTTATCAATTTTTGGTCAATTTTTTATATATGTGGGTCTCAAAAAAGATGCTTTCTTAAGGTTAATTATGCATAGTCTCTTGTTGAGGAATTTAAGATATCTGTTTTCTGCTTATTTCTTCATAGTTGTCTGTATTGATTACACTTTACAAAATATGCCTTTATTTACTCAACACTTGCTTATTATTTATTTGGTAATGTTCTAGTCACTATGGATATAGCAGTGCGTATCACATAGAAAAATGTCTGTCTCCATGAACCTTATATTCTGGAGGCATAAGAAAAAGTATCAAGAAGAAAAATATAGCACATCAAGTAGAGGTATGAAGAGAAATGTATTAGGATAGATATAGTGAATATGAGACTTTGAAGGAATGAACTTTAAATTAGGTGGTATATTGACCAAGGTCTGGTCAAGAGACATAACATACCAGTTATTAGAATGTAGAGATAATTTCCTATGAAGAATTTTTAGCTACTTGTTGAGGATCTTAGATGTTAACAAACACTAAATGTTAAAGTAATAGTAACTACAGAATATAGGTAATCCTTAGGGCCGTGGGGACAAAGAAAAGAGATGTGAATTATTGAAACTTAGGTATTTTTAGCTGGGAGTCCAGAAAGCTGGAGTTTGTTCCTCGGAGGACTTGCTGCTCCCTTACTACGGGTGTCTCTGAGATGGGGGAAGGCTCCTCATGGGCCTGACTTGTGTGTGTGTTGGGTCTGGTTCTGTGTGCTGGAAAAACTGCAAGTCAGAATCAATTGCTGCTTCTGGACAAACTTTCACATTGGAAGCATTGCTGTGGTGACTCTAATAGAACAGAAAGCGTAAAGACCTAGTAGTAGCCCGCAAACCAGAAAAACATGTTCCTTCTCTCTCCTGGTGACTTCACTATTACTCCACCGCCTCCTACTTGTAGAAGCAGTTTAGTAGGCAAAAAGGTGTGTTTTTGCAGAGTTCTGTCCAATCTCTACCCAAAGGAGAATGTAGAGAATGTGAGCTCAGAGTTAAAAAAAAAAAAAAAAAACTAATAATAAAGCCCCATTTGAAAATTTTAGTTGTTAAAGTTTTTGTGGATTAGTTCATGTAAGTTGCCTTATAAGCTATAATAAACAGTTTGAGAGGAAAGGGAAATGGGGACTCCGCTAGGTCCCACCGCATGTACTGCTATAGCTCACTAAGAAAACCCTTCTAGGAGTTCCTGTCATGGCTCAGTGGAAACGAATGAATCTAACTACCATCCGTGAGAATGCATGTTCAATCCCTGGCCTCACTCAGTGGGTTAAGTATGCGGCATTGCTCTAAGCTGTGGTTTAGGTCACAGATGCAGCTCAGATCTGGCGTCGCTGTGGCTGTGGTGTAGGCCAGCGGCTACAGCTCTTATTGGACCTCTAGCCTGGGAACTTCCATATGCCATGGGTGCAGCCCTAAAAAGACAAAAAAAAATCCTTCTTGGGGTTCCACGTTGTGCCTCCATAGGTTATGAACCCAACTAGTATCCATGAGGATGCAGGTTCCATCCCTGGCCTCGCACAGTGGGTTAAGGATCCAGCACTGCTACAGCTATGGTGTAGGCCAGCAGTTGCAGCTACAGTTCAACCCCTAGCCTGTTTTGCTGCAGGTGCAGCCCTAAAAAGCAAAAATAAATTAATTAATTAAAAAAATAAAAACCCTTCTTATATCAATTTGATCTACTCTGGGTAGCTTCAGACAAGATATTAACAATCTATAAAATAATATGCTGATACACTTTACCTATTTATTTTCCATTCTAAAAGGAACATCTATCTCCACATTCTCTTTCAGTTAGGAGGCTTTAGGATACACAGCATATGTGGTCATTCTAAACAGATGATTTAAGTCTCTAAAATGCTATGTCATGACTTTCCACTTGTCTAGCCTATTATCTAGGCATCGCAACAGTCAGAGCATCACTGGATTTTCCTTTTGAAATAAATCAGCTGATGTGTAGAAAAGCCTCATATTACTTAAAATCTGAAGTGGTCCAGTCAATTTACCTTACTCGTTTCTGTCTGGGCTTTATGGTATTTGGTGATTGTACTTCATGTTTTTTTTTTTAATTTGTCTACTATCAGTGAAAATTATTTGTTTTTCCTCCTAATTTTGGGATGTGTCTCTGTATTTTCAGGGAGTTGAATAAAATAAATTATTCAACCAATCTTTATCTGGCTATTTACTTTCTAAATTATACAAGGGAAAAAATAATTCCATCAGATAAAATATTCAAACTTTAAAAGATGTGATTTTTCCAAAGTGGAACCAGTGCCTAGAGAAAAAATATGCCTTTATGCATAACACCTCCAGTATATAAATCTTAACTCCCCACATCTCAGACAATAAGTTAGTAGTTGGAAGGAAGGAAAAATGGAAGTGAAGGAAAGGAGAAAGCAAAGAGAAAAAGAAAGAGAAGGTAAGGAGGGAGAAAGGAGAGAAAGAAATTATATTCCTCTTAAAATGATGTAGAAATGTTTTGATTAATCTTGAAATCATTGAACATACCAGTTTTGTTGTGTAAGATATCTAAAGTATATAAAATGAGATAATATACTATTTTAGTTTATTTTTCTTTCCTGAAAAAGCTCCACATATCTACCTATTTATATATATGTAGCTATATATACATATAAATATATAAAGCTAGGCATAGCTGTATTAATAAAACATTATATTTAACTTAATTTATCTGTCCTGTTTCATTTACTAATTAGTTTTGTTCAGAGGGAGATTTGGTAATCTTTATTACATGGCTACCAAAGTATTTATTAGACATATGGTAGGAATATGAAGATATGAGTTGAAAAAAATTCACAGTTAGAAACCTGAGATTTTTTTCAGGAGTTCTCTTCATGGCTCAGTGGTAAATGATCCTTTCTAAGAACCATGAGGATGTGGGCTTGATCCCTGGCCTCGCGCAGTGGGCTAAGGATCTGGCATTGTGGAGAGCTGTGGTGTAGGTCGCAGATGCCACTTAGATTCTACATGGCTGTGGCTGTGGCCTAGGCAGACAGCTGTAGCTCCGATTTGCCCCGTAGTCTGGGAACTTACATATGTCGCAG
This sequence comes from Catagonus wagneri, assembly GCA_004024745.2. NCBI lineage: Eukaryota > Metazoa > Chordata > Mammalia > Artiodactyla > Tayassuidae > Catagonus > Catagonus wagneri. Next base: position 9,095,255 of record PVHT021183661.1, read on the forward strand.
TGTGGCTCTAAGAACTCCAAAAAAAAAAAGAAAAGAAAGAAAGAAACTGAGATTTTTTAAAAAATTGTTGAACATCCTTAATGCTACTTGTATCGAATGTAATACATAAAATGTTACATATTTATTTGTTTATGCTTGTAGAAAATGGAATTTTTTTCTTTTTTCAAAGGCAATTGATTGCTCAACATATATAATTAGAAACAACAGGCAAAATAAAATATTATAAAAGAAAGCCATTATGCAAATATGCAAATTAAAATATGATATAGTTTAAGCAATCAATTGGATTTGAAAAAAATAACAAAAAAATAAATGTTTTGCCCTTAGCAAAAAAAAAAAAGGTTATATATTTTTAACGCAAGAATAGGAGTTCCCTGATAGTTCAGCAAGTTAAGAATCCAGTGTTGTCACTTCTACAGCTCAGGTCATTGTTGTGGGTCAGGTTTAATCCCTGGCCTGATCACGCATGCCATGGATATGGCAAAGAAAATAGAGTATGATAGCAAATGAGCAAATGTAAAAAATAATTTAAGTCTATTTGGTCTTCTTCTCTCTCTGTCTCTCTCTTTTTTTTTTTTTTCAGTTGCATCCACCACATAGGGATGGTCCCAGGCAGGGATCCAATCTGAACTGCAGCTGCAGCTGCAACCTATTCTTTATCTGCAGCAATGCCAGGTCCTTTAACCTAGTGCAGTTGGCTGGGGCTTGAACCCGTGCCTCAGCAGAGACAATGCCAGATCCTTAACCATGTGAGAACTCTTCTTTTTGCTTTTTTGAATATTTTACACAGGACATTTTCATATTTTACATTGGAGGATATTTTTACGTAGTCAGAAACAGTTTTAATTAGTTTTGTTTTCATTAATATTTCAATTATTACAGTTAAATTTTTAAATGAGTTCTCAAATTAGTTGAGCCTCTAGCTAATTTAGATCTAGTAATTATCTATAAAATAAAATTAGTCATTTTACTTGGTTTCAATTTATGTTCAACTGACTTACACATTTGCCAGATTCAAATCTGTTTAAACATTTACCTGTTTACATGCTTAATTAAACAAATTCACTTAGACATTAAGCTACAATCAAAAATTTAATATATCTGATTATCTTAATCACTTTGTATATCTAACAAGGGAAATATATAAATTTTATGAACAAAATATTCCTGTATACTTAGACAATGCTTAAAAATGTAATGAACCATAATTATAAATTATTATACAGATTAATTTAACCATTCAAGTCAACTTTAAGCAAGTGTATACACACAATGCAATGACTCCTAAAATCCATTACTACATTTGTATTACTGACATAAAGTGCATAAAATTTTCGATAACATGCTCACATCTTCATCCCAGGGTTACATTATCTTAATGAACTATTAAGATAATACATTATCTTAATGAAGTGAAGCATAGTGGCAATCTCCCACCTGCTCTGGTGACTTAGATTTTGTACTGTACCTAGTGGCCTATAAGTGTCTTTTGGCTCTAGGTACAACTTCTAGGAGGATTTTACCTAGACTTGATTTTAGTGACTATTTCTTACATAGTGCAACTTTTCAAGGGTTGAGTTATCATACAGCTTTCCTTCTTACTCTTGCTAAATATGTGTGTGTGTGTGTGTGTGTGTGTGTGTGTGTGTGTGTGTGTGTGTGTGTGTAAGGGTGGTGGCTGACTGTGTGTGTCTGGAGGGTATATAAGGAGTGTTGAAGTCCATTTGCTCAGCCCAACATGTAGTCTAATTTGGAATTAGACAGCTGGGAAAAACAACAAAACAAGAAAATCATTAGGTTAAAATTTAAACTTTAAAGATGTCATTTTTCTAATGCGGAACCAATAACTGGAAAAACATTTTCATAAGTTTAGCCAATTCAATATAAATTGCTAATAACCTCAATATTTTTGTTGTCTAATTACACTTACTTAGATTTTTGCCATCCCATGTATTTTATCATCAAATAAGTATGATTTTATTATATGAAATATGTGTATAAATTGTAGTATTATATAATTACTTCATGTAGAATATATAACTATTTACATCTCAGATTCTACATCCATGATTCAATTGCCCTTTTCTACTTTTCATGATGTTAATTTATTTCACTGCCCATCATTTTGCGGCCACTCACTGACAATCCATGAGCTCTGTAGGAAAGACATGTAGTATCAGTTTCAATTTGCCACATGTAATTTTCCATTGTAAAACAGCAAATGCATTCTGATTAATTTCTTAGCATATGGTAGTGGTTTTAGAGGTTTGAAGGGATGTACTACTCACTTCTCAGTAAGCCTTTTAATTTGTCATTATTATTCAACAGTTGTGGTACCATTTGCCATGTGATAATGTTTTACTTCATTTGGGCTTCTGCTGTGATAGGTTGATTCGCTCCAACATGCTATTTTTTGACTGCTGGAAATTCATTTTCTGAATGAATTTTCACTGAGACAAAGACGTATAAATAATTTTCATTATAACTCTGATAAAATTATGTATTTTTCTGAACAGATAGCCCCATATATTTATAATACAGAATATGCTTAGGTGAATAAAATAGGCTGTTTATCCAAAATTCTCCAATTATTTCAGTTGCCTTAATACAATCATCTAAGTAACAAATCAAAACATAGCATGCTGATGATAAAGTCATATAATACAATTAAAGCATTGATAGTTCAAGGTCCTAGAAAGTCAGAACAGTAAAATATGCAAAAATATGATTAATACAGTATTGTGTATCCAAAATAGAAGAAAAAGTTGAGCCAGTTCTTTTATCAGTTAAAAACATATGAAATATAAAGGGAATATTTTATATTATAGCTGTGACCTGAGACCATATGTTCAGGTCTATTATAGTCAGTCACCTCTAAATATTTACATGTATATGGGAACCATGATAAATTTTCTGTTACTCTTGTTAGCATTTCATAGATTGAAAAGTGGTGGCCAAATAAAAATAAACACAGTGATTATGCATATGAAAATAAAAATTATAAGAAAATATGTTTAAAGAGGACCAATATAATTTTTGCTGGTTTGCCTAATTTCTATGTTTTCTAAAACAAAATACTATTAATAGTGTTTTCACCTAATTTTAAATTATATTTTTCAAGACAGGAAAATTGAATATCTGAAAAATTATATTTAGTCATCTCAAATCAATTAAAAATAAATTTAGTGTATAGTATGACAAGCTCCTATTTTTTTCTTGTATTCATTATAAATGTAACTGTATTTTGAGTTAGTGTAAGCATTTAAGAGCAAATATTTATGGTAGCTCTAGAAATGTCAGCTTGAGAAATTTGACAGTAATGAAAAATAAGTAAAAGAGAATTTAAAGAATCTGAAAAAGAAGTGTGTGTGTATGTGTGTGTGTGTGTGTGTGTATATATATATATATATATATATATATATATATATCACTTTGCTATATTCCACAAACTAATGTAACATTGAAAATCAATTATCCTTCAACTTAAAAAATGAGAAATTATTAGAAAAAGTTAAGGGGAAAATAAATATTTTCTATTAATATTTCAAGAAGGATATTCTGATACATAACTCAGAAAGCACATATTTAGAAATAAAGAGCTTATTAAAGTAATAATATCATAACATCTACTTAACACTTACTAAATGCAAGAAACTGCTTTATTCTTTACATTGTTTCATTTAGTGTTCATATAAACCTATGAGTTCTTTTGATGAAGGTAATTTTGTTCCTATGAATGCAGATGAAGAAACTGAACTTCTAAAGTTTCATTAATATCCTTTGAGTCTATGACACAATTAAAATGTAAAATCCTGTCCATTTAGGTTGAAAATGAGTAGGGATGGGAGCGTTAACCAAAATAGTAACATAGGAGGCTCCTGAACTTGGCTCCTCCCAGCAATGCACCAAAAGTGCAGCTACACTTAGAGCAATTCCCTCAGGGAAACTAGATGACCACCTGCTACAAATTTGGCAAATAAAAAAATACCAGCATTGAAATGATAGGAAAGGCTGAGATACTCACTTATCTTCAACTGCACCCCACCATAGCGCCATTCAATAAAAAGGGAACTCCCCAAATTCCAGCTTCTCCCTGAAGAGCAAAGGGTTTGGACTGCCATGTAATTCTCCAACTTTTTAGACTCCCAGGTGATAGCCCCCTAAAACATACAGCTCTGAAAGCCACCCTCAGTGCAAAGAAGCAATTCCTCACAGTCCAAAAGCACTCACTCTGGCTGTTCCCCACAGGAGCTAAGCACATAATAAGGATCAGGTGTAAACTCCATTTCCCACTCTTCCCTTGAAAGTGGCTGAACTGCACATATTACAAGCTGCTGCCTCAAGGTCTGGTTTCTCATTTTAGCACAGGCTGCCTCTGATACTCCCCAGAGACCAAGAAAACTGGTCGATACTTCCACTGCCTTCTCCTTCTGACCCACCCCAGCAAATCCCCAGTATCTCCCAGAGAGCAGTTTTTACATGTCTGGCACCTCAGCTTTTGTGCTTTCACCCCCAACCGAGGGGCAGGTCCTCTAATAACTGAGGCAAACATTCATACATTCACAAATTGTCTATGCACACACAGTTTATCAGTATCAACTGGCATCTTATTTTATTGATATCGTTAATGTAAATTTGACTCTTTTGTCAGAATGAACTTCTTGAAAGTATATGGCCTATTAAACTCACATCTGTAGGAGTTTCTGCCTTGGCACAGCAGGTTAACAATCTAACTGTGGTGTCTCAGGTCACTGGGGAGGTGCAGAGCTGATGCTCAGCCAGGCATTGCCACAGGTGTGGCTTGGCCTCAGCCCCTGGCCCAGGAACTTCCATTCACTACAGGTAGTCATAAAAAGAAAAAAAAAAAAGGAGAGAGAGAGAGAATGTATGGTACTCTGTTCTTCAGTAAGGAAGTCAAGATTACAAAACGGGGAAAGGAAAAAGCTTGTTGAGAAACTGGAAATCCATAAAAAATAATGAAATTAGATCTCTATCTTAAACGATACACAAAATTTAACTTAAAATGAATTAAAGATTTAAACAGAAGACGTGAAACTGTGGAGTACTAGACAAAAACATAAGTAAACCTTCATTCTATTTGTCTTGGCAATGATTTCTTTGATATACCACCAAAGCACAAGCAACAAAAGCAAAAATACACAAGTGGCACACCACCAGACTGAGCCTCTGCACTGTAAAGGAAATAATCAACAGAGTTAAAAGGCAACCTACAGAATGAGAGAAAATATTTTCAATCCACATATCAGATGAGAGGTATATTTCCAAATTATATAAGGAACTCCTACAACTCAATAGCAAAAAATCGAATACCCTGATTCTAAAACAGGAATAGATATTTTGGCAGAAAAGACATACAAATGGCTAACAAGTATAAGAAAAGATCCTCAATCATTAGGGAAATGCAAATGAAAACACAATGAGCACAAACCTCACACCTATTTAGGACAGTTATTATTAAAAAATAATAGATAATAAGTGTTAGGAAGGATTTGGAAAATTGGAAGCCTTGACTAGTGGGAAACTAAAATGGTCCAGCTGCTATAGGAACAATATAAGGTTTCCTCAGAAAAATTAAAAATAGTAATGACATATGATCTAGCCATCCCACTTGTGGGAGTTTGTCCAAAAGAATTGAGATCAGGATCTCACAGAGATATAAGCACTCACAAATTTGTTGCATTATTCACAATAGCCACAATATGAAAACAACCTAAACACCCATAGATGGTGAATGGATAAAGAAAATGTATATACATGCAGTGGAATATTATTCAGCCTTAACAAAGAAGGAAATCCTGTCATATAGTAGAGTATGAATGAAGCCAATCACTGAAAGACAAATGTCCACCATTTGCTTAAACATTTATCTAAAATAGTCAAACTCATGGGAACAAAGTAGACTAGTAGTTGCTAGCGGCTGTGGGGAAAGGGATATGGGGAAGTTGCTGTTCAAAGAGTATATCATTCAAATTATGCAGAAAGGATAAGTTCTAGAGATCTATACAACATTGTGCCTATAATTAAATGATACTGTACATAAATATTAAGAGTTCTTACAAAGAGACACAAAAAATAATCTAAAAAGGAACAAGTCCTGATTATAAACCTTTGAGAAGAGTATGATAAAATGACATCTTCATTTTAAAGAATATTACTTTTGTGGAATTGATTGTGGAAGAAATATGCAGTGTAAGTCAGCGTTCCTTTAGGAGGTCATTGTGCTATTTTAGCAATCCAATTAAGAGATGAACGAATAAAATTTTAAGTGATTCCTTACTCTGAAATAATAATCAAAAATTTGGTTACAGATACATCACAGCACTCACTGAGTACTACTGTTCTTCTAACAATAAACTTTTAAATGACAAACTATTAGCCATGGTTATAATTAACTCATAAAAAATTTAGTTTGAGCAGCACAGTAAAAATTAGAGTGATTACCAGAACTTACGAAGTAAGGAATCAGGATCTGACTGGTTTTCTGCTACATAAGTTAATTGGCATGCAGAGGAACTGAGGACTACTCAGAAAAGAGCTCAATCGTAATTAGTGGACCCAAAAAGAACACATATGAGAAATCTGAAGGATATAAAATTGTTTTAACTAAAGTGAAAAGCTAGAAAATGACTAAAGAGTGATCAATAAGAATGTAAAAATTCAATTAAATATCCCATAAGTTATTTATGTTTTTGACTTGTGTTTTTAAGAAAGACATTTTTCCTTAAAAGAATGTTGAAATATTGAATAAGCTTATCCAAAGTGAAAGTTAGAGCAATGCTTCCTCTAGAGAATTAGTATAAGAAATGGAATACATTCTCATTTTCTCTGGGAGCAGTTTATAGATAGCAAGGACGGAATGAATGGCATCTCCAGTGCTCTTTGCATTCCTGAAGGTCTGTGATGTTCATTTTATTCAGCCATGCTGAAGTTGGAAAGTTTATTTCATTTCTGTTATCAATTGGGGAAATAACTGTATTAACTAAAGTTTTTTTTTCACTCATATTTGTTGTTTCCCAAATGATTCTCCAGTTTTATCCTACATTACTCTCTGAATCATTGCAACAACCTGGCAAATATAAGGTCAATTGATTACAGTATTTTTGACTTTAATAATTGTTTCAGAATAATATTTTAAGAAGAAAAATCAGAATGTACACTTTGGTCTGCTTCTATCATTTCCCTTATTAATTTATATTTTAATTAAATATTATAACGTACATATAATTTTTATACTTGAAATTTTATGCATATATTTTCATGCTATAAAACTGCTGAATATTATTTGATTATTAAATAACATTTGTTTAATGGATAGAGCATATTTTAAACCAATTTCCTTTAATAGGATATTCAAACTTTTTAAAATAAGTGCTTTTGCAATGCGTATTTTTATACATTAGTCTTTTTTTCTGTCTTGCTCTACTATTTTGAATTATGTTCTTTTGCAAAATCTTTAAGAGAAATTGTTGAGTGAAAATCTTTTAACACTTTAAGATTTTTAGGGAGTATTGCCAAACTGCTTTCTAAAATTTTGAATCAATGGCCTAAAAATATAATTATATTTTCCATGTTTATAATATCCGTCAAATGTATAGAATATTCTCATTAATATATCAGTGGAAATCTTTGCTAATTTGAAAGCCAAATTATTACATTGCTATGTTTTAAAAGACAACCCATTGGTTGGCAGGTAGCTATTTTTAAAAAACGGGATTACCATTGTAAAAAGCTATAGTTTCAAAATTAATAAGGTATTTATACATATATATGTCAGTACAAAATAGTACCTGGAAATCAACAAATGAGTTCCTGAGATTTTTGAGAGACTTCCTCAAAACTGTTATCTTAGATTTATATCGATTCATGATGCAATTTAATGACATGAAGTAATATGACAGTTGTCATAATCATATTGAAAAGATAAGCACTTCAATATAAAATGAAAGGCCTAAATAAAAAACAACAAAACAAAAATTATCTTTCCTTGAAATATAGGAGAATGGAGCACCCACTGAAGATTTCATTCTCTGTACTCTTCAGACATATGCAAGCATCTCTTCATGTTCACAGATTTTCTATTATGTTTACTTCATGCCTTTAACTTCTACCAGGTATCCTTCTTTCTTAGCACCCTTTACCTTTAAAGAAATTTTGCAGACAGGAACTTATTCTCCAAATTTCTGATATGAAAATCTAGAAGCATGGTAGCACTCAATTTAAGGGCAGAAATCCAATTTGAACTAGATCAATCAAAAATGGAGAATATACTGAAGCAAATACCCAAACTACAGAAAGGATAATGATGGAGATGGCTTAGTGATAACTAAACCCTTGACAGTTACATCAATAAAATCATCTCCATTTTTCTTTGCCCTGCTACCGAAGGAAGATGAGGACAAAAAGGAGGTAGAAAGCAGTCAATTGATTCTTGCATTTTCACACTTTTCTAGAGATGCAGAGTTAAGTAAAATTTTTGCTTCCAGTCCTGTTTGGAAAACACAGTTAATACTATTAAGCTTATTTTTTGTAAGGAAAAGAATACAGCACTGGAATAATGTATAATACACATTAGGTACTTGAAAAATATTTTCAAATGATTGAACAAATTTAAAAAATTACTCCTCCAAATGATGCAACCTTAAAAAAATCATGCATCTCTAGATTTTTCTTAACTACTTGTGGAAAATTCATAAGTCTTACAGATCATATAGAATCTAAATTCTTAAAATTTCTTTCATCTATCTATCCTTCACTTATTCTCAATTCATTTAAATACTGATTATCTGGAGTCATGCATGATGTTTCAGTTTTCTCCCTGCATACTATTAAGTATTCTAGGCTATCCTCTATGTCATCATGAGATCCAAGTTTGAAAAGCCAATCTAATCAGATTGTTCCCCTAGTTAGGCTTCCCATTGTTTACCAAATTTAAGGCAGATGTCTCACCTCATCAAATTCTCCCATAACACATTCTCAATCTACTTTCTTAGCCTAATTTCTCCTACAGGGAAACATATTCCAGATGCTCCAGTCAAACAAGAATATTTGCTTTTTCTCATAGAGAAACCATGTTTCCCTGCCTCTCATTCCAGAGTATTTTCTGTACTCAGAATACCTTTCTCTGGAAAATATGTCTGAAAAATGACATTACCCTAAGTAAGTCTTTCTAATAATCCAAATGAAATGTAATTTTTTCCCATTCCTTTATTTTTCAGAATTTTTTTCATGAAGGTACTATTCCTATGATTAAGGTAGCTGAATCTGAAGTCTGTTGCTTGGGTTTCAACCTTCATGGCACCCATAGTAAGTAGCTATGACTATTGGGCAAATTATTTAACCATATTATTTTTCAGTGTATTTATTAGTAAATCATGGATATTAGTGGTATCTACCTCATTAGATTATTTAGAAATCAAATGAGTTAACATAAGTAAAATACTTAGAATAACACATTGCATATTAGTAATACACAATATTTAAACTTATTTTTGTATTATTGTTGCCTAAAACTCAGAACTTTTGTTAGGTCATTTGCATTATCAATCCACATTTCTCCACAATACACACATACCTATATCTGCAACACAAACAAATGCATTAAATGCCTTTCTTCTTTTTCTTTCAATCCTTACTACTAAAAGTGACTCCCTTTTAGGAGTTCCTGTTGTTGTGCAGCAGGTTAAGATCTGGTGTTGTCTCTGTGTCAGTAAGGATCCAGTGTTGCCACAGCTGTGGTGTGGATCAATCCCTACCCATTGAAATTCCATATGCCATGGGTGTGGCCAAGAAAGAAAAAAGGCAAAAAAAAAATGACTAGCTTTCATACATAATATTTGGCTATTATATTTGAAAAATTATCTTGCATATATAATGCCTTTTTAGAGTATTTTATATGCATATAAAGGTCTTCAAAACAAATTTACTCCGAAAACTTGTTCATCATTCAAAAGACATCTAAGGAACGCTCACTCTATGCCAGAATTTCTTTCTAGGCCCTGAAAATATGTTACATGGTGAGTGTGGTATGTGGAATCATGGACTCCAATTCCCTACTTTCTGGAACCTGTATGTTACTTTATATGGAAAAAGGAAGTTCGCAGGTATGATTACATCTTAAGATGAGGGAAATGTTCTGGACGAGATGGATGGTACCAATGTGATTAAAAGGGTGCTTATAAGTGAGAGGAAGGAGGGTCATATTCAAAAGACAAGATGAAGTAATAGAAGTAGGGGTTGGAGTGACGTATTTTGAAGAGGGAGGAAGGAGGCGCAAGCCAATGAATGTTGACAGCCTTTAAAACCTGGAAAAGGCAAAGACAGAATCTTCCCTGGGAATAGACTCTTCCTCCAGAAGGAGCACATATCTCTGATACCTTGATTTTTGCACTCTAAGACTCATTTTGGATCTCTAGAACTGTAAGATAAGAATTTTTATGTTGTTTTAAATCACTTAAGTTCATGGCGATTTATTACATCAGGCTTAAGAAACTAATAAAATAATTACAGTAATGCCAACATTGCATTCTACATTCATATATCTTTGCTCTTTTATAACCCTCTTCCACATCATTTTTGGACTTGACCATGGAATTTACTTTGGTCAACAGTATATCAACATGTACAGTATTATGTTATCTGCAAACAGTGACAATTTTACTTCTTTTCCAACTGGATTCCTTGCATTGCTTCCTCTTCCTTGATTGCTTTGGCTAGACTTCCAGAACTACATTGAATAACATTGGTGAGTATGGGCATCCTTGTCTTACTCCTGATCTTAGAGGAAGAGCTTTCAGCTTTACTTTTGAATATGATGTTAGCTGTAGGTTTTTCATACCTGGTCCTTCTTATGTTGAGGTAGGTTCCCTTCATGCCACCTTTCTAAACAATTTTTATCATAAATGGATGTTGATTTTGAATTTTGTCAGATTTCTCTTAATCTATTGGGATGATCATATGGGTTTCATTCTTCTGTTTGCTAATGTAGTATATATATTGATTGAATTGCAGATGTTGAAGAACCCTGGAATATTTGTGGTAAATCCCATTTGATCGTGATGTATGATCTATTTAATGCATTGTTGGATTTAGTTTGCTAGTATTTTATTGAGGAGTTTTACATCTATGTTCATCATTGATATTGGCCTGTGATTTTCTTTTCTTTGCAATATCTTTATCTGATTTTAGTATCAGGGTGATGGTGGCCTCATAGAATAAATTTGGAAGTCTTCTTCCTTCTGCAATTTTTTGGAATATTTTCATAAGGATAACTGTTAATTCTTCTCTAAATGTTTAGTAGAATTTACCTATGAAGCCATCTGGTCCTGGACTTTTGTTTGTTGGAAGTTTTTTAAACATAGATTCAATTTCTGTACTTGGAATTGGTCTGTTCATTGTTTCTATTTCTTCATGGTTCAGTCTTTGGAGACTGCATCTTTCTAAAAATTTGTCTGTTTCTTCTGTATTGTCCATTGTATTGGCATAAAGTTGCCTGTAGTAGTCTCGTAAGATCCTCTGTATTTCTAAGGTGTCAGTTATAATTTTCCTTTTTTTTAGTTCTGATTTTATTGATTTCAGCTGTCTCCCTTTTTTCTTGATGAGTCTGGCTAAAGGCTTATCAATTTTACTAATCTTTTCAAGGAACTATATTTTAGTTTCACTGATATTTTTTAATTTGTTTTTTAGTCTCTATTTCAGACTTATGATCACCAAAGGGGAATTGAGGGGATAAATTAAGAGGCTGAAATTAACATATACTTATTACTATATATAAAATATATAAACAACATAGACTTACTGTATAGCACAGAGAACTATCCTCAGTATTTTATAACAACATGTATGGGCAAGGAATCTGATAAAAATACAACTGAATCATTGTACTGGGTGTACCTGAAACTAACACAACATTATAAATCAACTGTACTTCAGTAACAAATTAAGTTAAAATAGGTAGTTCCCATTGTGGTTAAGTGGGTTAAGAACAAGACTAGTATACATGAGGATGTGGGTTTGATCCCTGGCCTCTCTCAGTGGGTCAAAGATCTGGCATTGCTGTGAGCCTCAGTGTAGGTCACAGACACAAGCTCGGATCTGGTATGGCTGTGGCTGTGGTGTAGGCCTTCAGCTATAGCTCTGATTTGACCCCTAGCCTGGGAATTTCCATATGCTGCATGTGAAGCCCTAAAAATTAAAATAAATAAAATAAAATGATGTATTCACAAACATAATACAACCAGAGCCTTGTATATAATATATTGACTTGTACCCTCTTGCTGCTGGAAAACTTTCTGCTACCCTGTGAAGAATACCAAGCTAGCCTCTTTGAGGATAGAATATAACCAGAGAGAGGTCGCAGCTATTCCACATGTCCCAGACATACCAGCTGTTAACAGTCATGTCCCAAGTTCATGAAAAATCACAAAAATTCTGAAAGCCTTGAAATGGGAGCTTGTGCATTTTGAACTATTTTGATGAAACTGAGTAAAGAAAGGACAGGGAACGAGGTCACATGGATAGCACGTCCAGGGGAGCCATGGTATGTACTTGGATTATACTTTGAAAGGTAAGGGAAGCCACTACGTAGTATCATCTGATTTATATTTTAAATAATTATTCTTGAATCTAAATAGAGAATAGACTGAAGCTGGTCAAGTATAAAAACAGAAAATCCAATTAGAAGACTATTGTAATGATCCAAGTGAAAGATGATGGTTATCTGGACCATGATGAGTATAGTAAAGAGGGTACAGATTTCTGAGATTCAGAGATATCTTGAAAGTTGAGATGACAAGATATCTTAGTGGACTGAACATGAGTTGAAGAGAATAGGGTTTTTCATATTTGCTGATGTAGCACCAACCAAGGTAACTCGAGATTAGTGGCTTGTGGAACAGGCAAATTAGATCTCAGTTTTGGACATATGAAGTTGGTGATGCTCATCAGACACCTGAGATGAGTTCTTGAGCAGGTAGTTCTTCCCTAAGCAAAGCCAGAGATCAGGGAAAAGATAGGTCTAGGTGGGAAAAGAGCTTTTCTAGGGAGGAAGTGAAGAAAGGGAAGCAGAAATCCCCACAACTGATACCTTGTACTTTCCAAAGCTGAAACCATGGGAAGAAGAGAAGTAACCAGTATTTTTGCAGGACACTATAATCAAATATTATCTGCCACTGTATCCTATGTGATTTCCACACACACAAAATCTCGCTAAAGTTCCTATTTTACAGATGGGAATAGCCAAGATTTTAGGAAGTTTAAAAACCAGCATCATAAATAAGGTCACAAGGATGAATTCTCTAATTTATTAAATTACCAAAACTCAACTTTCAAACATACATCCTACGATATGTAAATAACTGAACCGCAGAGCCGTCATTCCCTATGCTTATGTAGAATTATTCACTGCAAACTACTAAAGTTTCATTTGTCATACACAATGTTATTTGAGATTGGAAATCCCTAGTTGCTCCCTATTTTACAAACCACAAACCACTCACAGCTGGGATACAATCCATTAATACTTATTCAGGACTCTGTAAGACAGTTTATCCAGAGCATAAAAAAGGAACGAATAAGGCTGTTAGATGAGAACAGTCACATTACAACAATTCAGCTTGGTTATTACTGCAGCACTTCTCCCCTGTTGGTTATCTCCTCTCATTGTCAAGCATTTTCCTACACTTTAAACATCCTTTTTATTTGGAGGGACTAGAGAACATTTCATTAAGATTATCGTAAAACCAACAACTAATATCAGCTATAAATAATTTCATTGTGTAAGCCAATAGGATATAAACATTTCCTACTCTAATATAAAAAGGTGAATAGGATGTGTGAAGGAGTATTGAATCCAGAAGCTCAATTTTATTCTCTGTCTCTTTTCTGATTTCAGTTGTTGAAAGAGAGAGAAGGAGGGAGGGAGTGCCAACACAAAGAGCTGCTTCTAAAGCAGATTTTAGCACCTTTGGCTTACCTTAATTTAAGCTCCACAGCAACTGGGATTTATGATGAAGAGACTGCTTATATAGATAAAAAATTTCAAAGCATTTAAAAGCAATCAACATAGCAACATCATTGAAAATCAGAGACAGAAAGTGGCTCACTGTTGGGTTACTCATGAAGCTGATGTCCAAGGCCACTATCAGAGAGTTGTGATTTAAAGTGAACTAGAATATGCATATGACTATATTTGCATAAATATTAAATGATGACACATATATGCAGATAGCTGTTCAATGTTTTTTTCTAATAAGAACAAAGCATTGAAAAAAGACTGGATACTACTGTGAAAAATGAAATAACTCATGGACAAGATACAGAATGTTCTCCCCACTTGGCCTCAAACTGAGTTTGAGGATACCCTTAAACAGCACAGTCCACCCTCCATATCCATAGGTTCACATCTGAGGATTCAACCAACCACCATGAATAGGAGGGCCAAAGGTAGTCAATGCCATTTAATATAATGTACATGAGCATCTGCAGAATTTGTTATGGGCAGTCCTGGAAGCAATTCCCTGCAGGTACTCAGGGACGACTGTATTGCCTTCCCTCCTACAGCCATACAGCCCTGTAGCCTAGGGTTGCGGCACTAGTTGAGGATTGTCAAAATTGTAGGGGCAGAGACAGAGGAGTTGAGAATTACTTAAGAGGGAGACTCCTACACCCTTAGTCTCAGATATTCTAAATAATTATTTCTGAGTTGTGTTTTGAGAATCTGCCATTTTAACAAGTACATTTTGAAAAATACAGGTCAAACCGCGGTTGGTTGTTACTCTTCCCTTCTAAACCCTCTTCACTTATTCCATTCCCATTGCTGAGAATATTCCTTATCCTTTCGGGCAGTTAACTCCTAGTGATATTTCATGTCAAAAATCTACATCTCTTTTTTTCTCTGTAATGGTTTTTTCCCCTTTTGTGTTCCATTAGCATTTGCACGTATCTCCATGCAAAGCTGATTTCTTAAAGCCTCTGATTTAAAGCATAGATCTCAAATGAGCAGCACCTGGGAGCTTGTTAGACATGAAGACTCCACCTCAAATTTACTTAATCAGAATCGATTTTTAACAAGATCCCAAGCTGATTCTTATGCACATTAAAGTTTGAGAAATACTTCTTTTCACTTTTCACAGTAGCTTTTTTTTTTGAAGGCTCTCTTTTGGTAAAACAAGAATTTCTCGTAAACTCTGATTGAGTCTTAGAGGATATTTCCTTAGCTTTTTGCACAAAATCAAATCTATAAAATGTATCCCTATAAATGTCTTAAATAGGAGATATAAAACAATTCTTACTACTACAGAGAAAGCAGAAGAGAAATGTAAACATATAAAAAAGATTAAAGATTAACACAAATCAGGAATAAAGAGGTGTATGAAAAAAAGGAGACAGAAATCCATTGTTAGATACTTCATTTTGAGATGAAATCTATTTCAAATAATTTATTTCCTTTTTGTATCATAGCAACCTCATACAAGCAATACTTGATACTACTTGTTTAACTTAAAACTGTCTAGTCTATTTTACCCCAAATTTCAGTGTCAAAAAGGTGTTCTACTCTGTTGTGAACAGAACAGACTATTACCAAAGAAACACTACTCATCTGTTTACAATAGTCACTTTAAAATAAGCTTGTAGAATTTTCTTAAAAATTCTCAGTGTGAGTTCAGCTGCCTTAAAAAATCCCAATTCAGGAGTCCTGGGCATGGCTAGAAGTTTCCATCTTTATCCTGCTCTCCAGTAGATTCTGATTCATGTGATCATGGGAGAGTACTTGGCCAAATATATAGTTATTATTTGTTATGGATTGAATTGTGTTCCCCCTCAAAATGCATTGTATCCCCAAGGCCTCAGAATATGACCTTAATTGGAAATAGAGGATAGATGTAATTAATTTAAATTAGGTAATACTGGAGTAGGGTGAGCCCTCAGCCAATTAGCTGATCCTTGTAAGAGGAAAGAGAGAGTCACAGGTGAAGATGGAGGCAGAGATTGCAGTGATGCTTTAAAAAGCCAGGAAGCACCAAGGATTCTGGGTATTCCCAGAAGCCGGGAGGGGAGCACGGAGCAGATTCTCCCTCAGAGCCATCAAAAGGAAGCAGCTCTGCCGGCTCCTTGCTGTTGGATTTCAAGGCTTCAGTTCAGAACTGTGAGTTTTGTTTTCTTCGTTCTGTTAACTTTAAGATGTCAGGCTTGTAGTACATTTTTACACAAGCCCTAAGAAACACATTATTTGCATTCATCTTGATTGAGCTTGCGTACTACTCTTGTTCTTACTGTCAGAACAGAAGTTCTGAAACATTAGGATATATACCATGATGTCGTGTACTTGTTTGAGGTTACTGAACTTTTTATCAACAGAATCTGTAAGGCTTGTTACTGGGCTTCTGCTTCCTTCTGATAGAGCTCACCTGCTGATGACTCTTTAAGGTTTGAGTTCGCGGCACTTATATATTTCATTGAAGGTTAGCAGGGAATCCAACCAGAGTATAACATTAAATTCCATCTCTTTGTAAATATCATGGAGGGAAATGAAATAAGGCTTTACATTCAGATCTTCCTCATTTCAAAGTCTATGCACTTTCTTCACTGTGGTAGAACTTTACCTTGAAGGCTCTTTTTGGAGTGGGGAGGGTAGGCGTTAGGGTCCCAGGTTCGTAAACAGATAATCTGAACAAATAGAAACTTTCCCTGTGGAGGGAATTTATTTTTGTTCTGAAATTCTGGAAAATGTCTGCAGGAGATAATGAGAGGAGAGTAGCTGAAGTAAAGGGCATCTTTTGTGAAGCTTTGCTGTGTTTGGGGGCACACGTGGCCAGGGCTGGCAGAAAGGCACTTCTCCTCTCCTATGCACAGAAACCAACCCTGCTGTGGCAAGCTGTATGGGTGCGGTAGCATTTGAAAGTGTCCAGATGTGGCATCCTTGGCAATTCATCTAAAGTCTAAGAACACTGGCCACAAAGAGAATTTATTTATCGACTTTCAAAGAAATAGATCAGCCCCATTTCTCATAACTGCGGTCTTCACTCAAATACCCCTCATCAGAGAGGCCTTCCTTTACTGTGCTTTCAGAATTAGCATTCATGGCCCAGTTAATCTAGCAGAGGATGCTGAAGAAATTTCTTTTTTATACCTGTCTGAAATTACGGTCTCTATTCCTGTTGTTTGCTCCTGTAATACTGGCTTCTCTTACCTGGATAGAAGTTCTTTGAAAACGGGAAGCTTGGTTACAGTGGACTCTTCGGTCTAGGGAGATACCTGGAGTATGCAAGGGCTCAGAAGTATTTTGGAATAACTGAATAAATAATCCAGGGAGCTGAATCAAAAGAGGATAAAAGTGGCAGCAGTGGTATGAAATAAATCTGTGGGTAGAATGAATGGAGACTTTTTGTGTGACACCCGTTTTGAGGCACTCAGAAATCATTTGGAACTCACAGAATGTTTCATGTTCTGGTAATCATGCTGAAAAAGGCTCAGAGACACAATTTGATTAGAATACATATGACAAAAGTATGTATTTGTATAAATATTATTTGGATTCCTCTCTTATATAAACACGAAAACATACATTTTAAATTACTGAAAGCTAAGGAAAAATGAGTGGTAATCCCCCAAAAATTGGTACCCTAAGTGGAAAAGCACTTTTTCATATTTTCAACCCACTAGAATCAACACAAATTTATTTTAAGGACATTCAGTGTTGAGCTCATTATGCACTGAGGATACACTAACATATGAGATAAATAGTTACTGATTTCATGAGCTTCTGTTTGGAATTTCAAATCAGAAAAAGGCTTTGGACATGAGGAATAGCTCAGTGCTATGCCCAAGGAAGGCCATAGGTGTGTAACTAAGCCAAAATGGAATAGGGATGGAGAGAGGGGTGGCGTCCAGAGATGGTGATGTTTACACTGTGACATGAGAGAAGCAAAACCTCTATGAATGAAGGAGGTGGGAGTTTGAGTGTGTCTGTGCACATGTAAATTTGTATGAGTGCATTTTGTGGTTACCTCAAGAGTGGGGATGAGGCAACACTGGAGCTAATAATAGGAAATACTCCATTTCATTAGTGATTAGAAAAATGAAAATCAGAGTTCGCTTGAGGCTCAGCAGATTAAGGATGCAGCTTTGTCACTGCAGCAGCTTGGGTCACTGCTATGGCACATGTTTGATTCCTGGCCGAGAAACTTCCACATGCCTTGGGCATAGCCACAAAAAAAAAAAAAAAAAGGAAAATAAAGATTACAATAAAAATCATATTTTTTGATCCATTATTTGGCAAAGATTGAAACCTTTGACCATATCAAGTGTGGCAGAAGCTGTGAATCAAGAGTACTGCTTATACTGGGAACTATATCTAGTCCCTTGTAATGGAGCATGATGGGTATAATGTGAAAAAAGGAATGTTCAGGGGTTCCCATTGTGCCTCAGCAGTTAGGGAACCCAACTAGCATCCAGAGAATGCGGGTTCAATCCCTGGCCTTGTTCAATGGTTAAGATCCAGCATTGCTGTGAGCTGTGTTGTAGGTCGCAGACGTGGCTCAGATCTGGTGTTGCTGGACCCTTAGGCTGGGAACCTCCATTTGCCACAGTTGCGGCCCTAAAAAGACAAAAAAAAAAAGACAAAAAATGTTTATATATATATGTGTGACTGGGTCACTTTGCTGTACAGTAGAAAACTGACAGAACCCTGTAAACCTATAATGCAAAAAATAAAAATCATTAAAAATTAACAGAAAGTACTGATTATATATTGCTGGCAGGGATGTAAAGTCACAACCAGTACAGAAAACTGGGATTATTTTGAAATTTAATACACTCATACACTGTAATCCCCTAATTTTAATTTTGGTTGCATACCCTCCACCAAAAAAAAACTCGTATATATACACAGGTAGACAAATACAGATAGTTTTATATAGCAGCACTGTTCATACAGAAAACAATAAGTGAGCCTTAAAAAAGAGGACCTATTATTCATTTAATTCTGTATAACTGAGACCTAGTGGAAAGGGGAAAAAATTATGCAGGGATGTGTAATCATGGTAAGTCAATTGTGTTAGCTGTGCTGATAGTCTTGACTGAAACAGGTAGTAGGAGTGGAAACAAGAAGGGCAGGAAGCAAAGTTAGCAGGTACCACTGATGCGATCCATTGACTCATTGTGGGGATTGAGAAGGAAGGAGTCTGAAGGACTTCAGGAACCAAATCAGTCCACACTAGCATTAATTATTAACGTATCAAACAAAGGAAAGGAAGCCAGTATAGGAGATGGGAAGAGGAGAGAGGTTGACTGAAACCTAAATGTTAGCCTTTATGTAATCTCACAGTCATTTGAAGAGGACTGGGTGGTGAGTAGTTTCTTTGCATATTTAATAGTCACTTATATTGGAAAAAAAAAACATACAATTTATGCATGTTTTGTTTCTACATTCTTCTTAAAACTGAGACATTGAAAATTATGATATCCGTTTCATCATAGTTAAATATTTTTTGTAAACATAAAAATAGATTGTATATCCATTTATTTCAAATAAGAGGAGGATGTTTTCTGTTGTTTGTGCCACTGTATATTCATAGATCACTTTTTAAAGCTCTCTTATCGTTCCTGACACTTCAAAAGAGGATATTATCCCAACTTGGCACTTGTTTCCTCTGCATATGGGGTGGTTTGTTTTTCTCTTGTTGATCCTTGAAGACTTTCATTTGTTTCTCCCATATGGCAAAAATGGTTACGTGTTTTGTGAGCATCTGCAAGGCAATATTTAATACCCTCACATTCCTAAGAAATTATGTTCAAGCTGACACATGTTTTCACAACCAATGTAATTAAAATGTGTAATGTCATACCGCTTGAACAGAGTAAGAATCTACTGTCAGTTTTACTGAATATTAGGAGTCTTATCTGATGCTTTATCCTTTACTTTGGACAAAGCCGAATATTAATTCATTTCTTCAACCACTCAAAGTGTGTCTGTTTTGATTACTGTGTTTTTTTTTCTCTATTTGATCCAACTGTTCATCAGAAAAAAAAAAAAAGGATGACGATTGATGCACAAAAATTATAAGACATTGTAGATTACACTATGAGCTTCATATTTGTATGTCTTGTTCATACTAGATGTGACTAAATTCTTGGGTGTTGTAATTTAGAGATTTTTTAATCCTGGAACAAAAATCCCATCCCTGAGGCTTCTTTTGTATAAAATATTTTTTGTTTGTTTTTTGGCTGCCCCACAGCATATGGATTTCCTAAGTAAAGGATAAGATCTGAGCTGCATTTGCAACCGATGCTATAGCCACTCAGGATCCTTAACACATTAATCCACTGTGCTGGGCTGGGAATCAAACCTGCTTCCCATTGCTCCAGAAATGCTGCTGATCCCATTGTACTACAACAGGAACTCCAGGTTTTTTTGTTTGTTTTTTGCTTTGCTTTTTAGGGCTGCACCCATGGCATATGGAGGTTCCCAGGCTAGGGGTCTAATCAGAGCTACAGCTGAGGCCTACACCACAGCCACAGCCACACCAGATTCAAGCCGCGTCTGCGACCTACCCCACAGCTCAAGGCAATGCCATATCCTTAACCAACTGGCAAGGCCAGGGATGGAACCTACAACCCATGGTTCCTAGTCGACTTCTTTTCCACTGCGCCATGACAGGAACTCCATAAAGTAGTTTTTAACACATCTTTTGGTATTCTCTTCAGAATCAGATTAACAGGCCTTGTAAGGAAAAAACTATCATTGCTTCAAGTTTTCAAAACTATACCGCCGCTTGACAAACTCAATATTCAATCACTTTACCTCTAAAAAACCTTAAGATACTTCCAAAACGTAAATCCAGCATTAAAGGGCAAATGTGTTTTCACTATAGAGAGGATATATATATGCTACATGAGACAGCACTCAGATGAATAACTTTTTCAGGGATTTTTACGAAATCTATTGTACCGTTTTAAATTCATATTTTTTATACCAAGCTGAGTGTGAAACACATGATATTTCCCCCAGGAGGTTTTCTAAATAGTGCAGTTTGGAAAAGTCTTCTAAGCAGTTACTGAACACTGCCATTAAAATCTCTATTTTATTCCTCTATATATTGAAGGTCAGCAAACTTTTTTTCTGTGAAGAACCAGCTAGTAAATAATTCACGCTCTTCTGGCCATAATGTCTCTATAGCAACTTCACAACTCTACTATGGTACATAGAAAGCATGTCTAGATGATAAGTAAACAAATGGGCATGATGGCATCCCAGTAAAACTTCATTTTCAAAAACAGGCAGCAGGATCCATGGACCACAGTTTGCTGACTCCCACTTTAATCAGTCATGTTTTTTTCTGCTGGGTAGAAAACACATGCTTTTTACCCTGTTGAAAAAATCATTAGCAAATGGTAGAAAGTTATGTAATGAACCAAACCTAATATCACTACTGGAATGAAGGAAACCTCCTCATTGGAAATACTTTAATTCAGCTTTTTGTTCATCCCTCTAATACTTATCAAACAAATAGTAAGCATCAGCCTTTATGTTGGGAACGAGAGGACTAGTGATGGAAAAAAAAACAACCAGTCCTAGCCTACGGTAACCTACATTAAATGCTCTGAGGCACATACCTATGTGTTTGGGAATGGTATTCTCTGCTATAAGAGGTAAGAAGTTAAATAAAAATCATTAGATATTTTTCTTGCCTTTTTTTCCATGATGAATTTTCAAGTCTTTTTATATCCTAAGTAGTAGACTTGACTGCTTTTGGCAGGAATGAGGTAAGATAGAGATGAAAGAGAACAAAATTCTGTCGTGTAGGTAATAGAATGGAATATAGAGAGCTTATAGAATCTGATAAAAGTTATGTTTCAAATGATAATGGAAATGGTAAAAATTTGTATTGTAGCTTCATTTCCCAATCTATTTCAATACATTTTTCCTAGTAAAAGAAAAAATATGCATGAAATTATATGATTTGGGGGCATCTGTTTAATAAGGACACTCCAAGGTGCTCTATATAGGTCACTTCTGTGACCCTAAATAGCAACCATTTTAAGAGTTTGAAATTATTTTCCGTACTTGGAAAACTTACAGTAAAATTTAAACTAAAAAAATTCTGAAGCCAAGTCAAATTAAAATTCGTCTTCCTACCTCAAAAAAAAATCACTTACTATTTAACTCAACTGTGCATAAGTAAGAATTAATAACCACATTGAAATTACTGTATTATAATAAAGACAGCAAACTTTATCATTTTGAAAATCTTGACATAATAAAAAGTGAACATCACGCCTTTTTTCACATATTTTTAAATTCATTTTCAGAAAAATGACTCTTTGGGTGTGACTCTTATTGTCCTTTGCAAATAGTTTTAATAACTGCTCAGTTTCAATATGGACTAAATACTTAATATAAAATATCAATAAGAGCTAGTGTTTAAAGATCTATTTTTCACAGAAAACAAATCAACTACTTTCTCTGGCACTCGAGAAATGACAATCTTCTATCAGCAAAACCCAGCTCTAAGGATTTGTGGGGAAATTTTGTAATAATCTCTAACATGGCAACTCTAATGCATTTTTCAGAGAAATTTTGACTTCATGGAATTTTCACCTAATTGCAAACTAATCACTGTGGAAGAAATAATTCCACTCTGCCCACTATGCCAACCTCATAGAATACTGATTAGAATTCAAAGAAAAAATGCTTTTAGTATACTCAGCCCAGTGCCTAAGGTTTGGTAAGCTCAGACTCCAGCTTCTATTGTTGAGAGAAACAATAGAAGCTACTGCTAAGCTAAGTACATTTCGTTTGTCTGTAAGAAAATTAGGATAAACTGAAAATCTTCTTGTTTCCTTCATCTTAAAAATGTAGCAGTTTGGTAATTCTTTTGTCGTTTATATAGCTTCAGTGTTTAATACTTCTTATCAGTTTCAGTTTTAGCCCCATACTCACAGAGCACATCACTTTGTATATTTAAGTTATCTAAAATAATACTATTTACATTGTTTATCTTATTAAAATATTACTTATTTAGAGCAAATGTATTTTTTCTTTTTTAAATCATTATAGATTACATGTAACATAGTTCTCTCTGCATTATGCTATGTATAGCTCTAATGGATACAAGTTGCTCATGTTTTAAAATTATCTTGGTTTGGAGTCAAGGGCAGTCCATCCTTCTAATATCCTTGTCTCCTTAATGTTTATGAAAACTCATTATATATACTATTCATTATATATAACTCATTATGCATTATATATGCTACTTTCATTGTATGTGCGTTACAAACTATTTTTTGTGGAGTGTTCAGACACAAGCCTGTGCCTTATGTTTGCATGAGAGTACTATCATTGAACTAATATTTCAAGATCCTACATTCTAAGTATAATGAATATTTTTCTATTCCAAAGTATTTTGTAAGGTATGACCCAAAGGAAAGGGTCTATCTTCAGTGTTCCTATTAGTTTTAACTGAGTGTGACTATGAATGACAATGATGTGTTTTCAAGGTTTGACAAATACCACTATCTACCTTTCTGTAAGAGATCTGTTATTTGACTACTCTTTTAAGTGACTACTTGGTTCCTGGGAAATTGGTTCAAAAAATATTTAACATCTTTACAAGTAAAAAGGTAATAATGTAACCAAAGATTTAATCGCTTTGTAGGGAGATTGCCATGATGGAGAGTTCTGACATTCTTCTAGGCTAGATGTTCTAAGGATGACTGAAGGAAGCAGGTCTGATTTTTTGTGGCTTGATGATGGATAATTACAGGCAATTTAAGTACTTCATCCTGCGGTAGTGCATTTTTAAAGAATTTTAATGTGAGAAGGATGGAGAAAGATTACCATATCTGTCTTTTAGAGACGTGGATTATAATCCCATTTGTAGATTTCATTTATTTTCTCTTGCTCTATTACATTTCCTTTCTTAACTTGTATGGCATAAAAATAACCTCGACTTGCATTGCAAATGGGATAAGGATAATTTGTCAAGGTAAATCAGGATCAACCTGTCTTCCATCTTTCTGTTTTATAGCTCACCTCATATAAAGTGTAAAGTCACCTTTAAAAGTACTGGTGTGCCCAAAGAGCTCTTGTTTTCTTCTTCCAAGGCTTCAGGAATTACTGGTTTGTAACATCACCCTCTTCTTCCCCCAAATTCCCAAGTATTTTCTGAGCTGCATATTTTCCCTGAAAAAAGAATATAGATTACCATCTAATGCACATTAATCTCTGTATTTTGATATTTGTAGGTAATATACTCCATCCAAAGTATGGCACAAGGTGTCCATCTGTAATGCACTCACCTTTTTGAAGCAAGTCTGAGGCATTTCCTTATTGTATAAACTCGTTATCTAGAAAATTGCTATTATTTCAGAAAAGTGCAATTTTTTCAAATTATGTAAGGATTATGTGCTCTTAAGAGTACTTTGAAAATGACAGGTTTTCCAAAGAAGTCTTAAAAGCATTTATGGGAGTCCAAAAAAAAAAAAGTGCTTTCAGTAAGAGGAAAAAAACTTTGATTCTGTTAAGTAGATCACCAAAATTATTCTTTACATAGTTTCTCTTAGAAAGTCGTGTATTTCCTACTTCTTTTCATTTCCATTCTCATAATTGTCTTTCCTAAGATTATTATATGTAATGTAATTTTGATTACATTAATGAACAAGTCTAGGGGAAATACTCAAAAATAGAAAAGCAATATTTAAAAAGGGAGACCAACTGGAAAACTCACTGTTAGCAGCTTTCTGAGTAGATGTCTAGCTCTAGAATTCGCATTTATGATTAAGTCATCATAGCAGTTTACTCACCAGCAGCATCGTGAAGATGAAGGCATAGCCTCAAAAGCTGACTGTAGGTCTTGATATTAAAAAAAAAGTCGTATAATTTATAGAAGTACTTACAACACATTTTGTTTAATTTCTGTTATAATCCTGTGGACATAAAAATCGGCCATAAAATCCACTATTTCAGTTGTTCAAAGATAATCAGTGGGATTCAAAAGCCCTTGGAAACAACAGTATAGTTTTGTCTGTGAGAGTACCTAAGTATTTATCTTTTGCTCTTCTATAGTTATTAAAGACTATACAATACCTCTGAAACATTACCACAATATAGTTTCATTTATATACACATGAAACAGAAGTTTTAACATGCCAGTAAATAAATTTCAGAAAGCAGACATTAAAAGTAAAACCCAAGTCAGCTCTTAATTTGTTTATGTAACCTATAATCCTAAAACTTGATCAATTACTTCTACAGCCCAGATCATATCTTTTCCAACCATCCATAGCTGGTAAAAAGGTAAAGTGATGAAATCAATAGTTTCTTAATACATTGATTTTTGAATACAGAAAAATAAATGGCAAAATTATCGGCCAGTGAGCATCATTTCTGTGCTGTTTTCAATGATGCACATGCTTTAAAGTTGGAGAAGACTACAACTACTACTGCATGAGGAGAAGTCACAATGGATTTTGATATTTTAACGCATTCTGAGTGTCAAAGAGATTGATATAATTTTGTACAATGTCTTGAAATGAGTACCTGCCATAAAGTGATGTGCACTGAGTACTATGAAATTACTATTAAAATCCTAGCTGTAGAACAAACATGGTTGGTGCCAAAAAACGTATGCCATTCTGCTACGGCAATGAACACATTTTTAAAGTATATTGATTTTTTTCCACACATGTTTAATCAGTTCTCACAGCTACAGTCATCCCTCAATATCCATGTGGGATTGGATACAGGACCCCCCAAAATAGCAAGGTGTGCAGGTGCTCAAGTCTCTTATAGAAAGTGTCATAGTATTTATATGCATGTAACCTAGGCATATCCCCCATATATATATATATATTTTCCCACTATGTTCTTTTTGCCTTTCTCATCTAAAGTTCACAGTCATAGTTCAAATGTCATCTTCTCTGTAAAACTCTTCCCCAGTGGCAGCTTTCTTTGAGTTCCCTTGATACTTCATGCAGGGACTAAAATATTCACTAATTTGCTTATTTCCCCTTATTTTACTATCTGCAATACCCAGAAGTATTTTTGTACAATCCTCAGAAGGGATTATACTTGATCTCTTTTTATCTCTAGTAGTGCCAATAGTATTTTTTTGCATTGAAGTTTATTTGACATAAAATATTATATGTTGAAGGTATAATATACTAATTCACAATTCCAAAGGCTTTTACTCAATTTATAATTTTTATAAAATACTGGCTATATTCTGTATCCTTCCCTCTCCCCTCGGGCAACCCCAAATTTGTTCTCTGTATCTGAGTCTGCTTCTTTTTTCTATGTAATAGTTTGTTGTATTTTTTCATATTACGCATAAAAGTGATATCATAGAGTATTGCCTTTCTTGACCTGATTTATTTCACTTAGCATAATAGTTTCCAAATCATCCATATTGTAGGAAATGACAGTGGCTCAGTAGTATCCCATTGTCTGAGTATATATCTGCATACACACCACACAAACACACACACATACACACTACTCTTCTTTCTTCATTCATCTGTTGATGGGCACTTAGGTTGCTGTAATATCTGATTATAAATAATGCTGCTTGAACATTGGAGTACATGGATCCTTTAAATTAGTGTTTTTATTTATTTTAGGTATATGCTCAGAAGCAGGATTGCTGAGTCATATGTTCTATTTTTAGAGTTTTGAGGAACCTCCATACTGTTTTCTACAGTGGTTATACCCACTGACATTCCCACCAACTTGAGTGTGTGAGAGTTCCCTTTTCTTTATATACTCGCCAACATTTGATATTTATATTCTTTTTTACCTTAACCATTCTCACAGGTGTTAGACAATATCTGATTGCAGTTTTTGGTTTGCATTTCCCTGATGATTAGCAATGTTAAGCATCTTGTTAATGTGCCTTTTGGCCATCTGAATGTTGTCTTTAGAAGAACGTCTATTCACGTCTCCTACTCATTTTTTAAATTGGGTTGTTTGTTTTTATGATGTTGAGTTTTAATATATTTTGGATATTTACCACTTATACATCATGTCATTTGCAAACATTTTTTTTTCCCATTCTGTAGTCTGCCTTTTAATTTTGTCCTTGATTACCTTTGTTGTGTAAAAGACTTTAAGTTGAAGTAAGTCCCATTTGTTGTTTGTTTATTTTTGTGTCTATTTCCTTTGCTTTACAGGATAGATCCAGAAAGATATTGCTATAATTTATATCAAAGAATGTTTGTACTGTGTTTTTCTTTAGGAGTTTTATGGTTTCTGGTCTCACATTTAGATCTTTATATTTTGATATGTTATTTTGAGTTTGCACATGATGTTTGTGAATTTCTAATTTCATTATTGTGAATTTCTAATTTCATTATTTTATATGTAGCGTCCAGTTTTCCAACACCATATTGAAGAGACTGTCTTTTCTCCATTGTATATTCTGCCTCCGTTGTCAAGGATCAATTTATCTGCATGGGGTTTTTTTTCTGGGTTTTCTATCCTGTTCATTGATTGATATGCCTATCTGTGTTTTACTACCATACTCTTGATTACTTTAGCTTTGCGTATAGTCTGAAGTCAGGGAGATTGATACCTCTGGGTCTGTTCTTAAGATCGTTTTGGCTATTTTGAGTCATTTGTGTTTTAATGAAAAATTTTTAAATATTTTCCTAGTTGAATGAAAAATGTCACTGATAATTTGATAAGGATTGTGTTTAATCTGTAGATTGCCTTAAGAAATATACTGGTTTTAACAATATTCTTCTAATCCATGATCACAATATATATTTCCATTTCTTTGTGTTGTCACAAATGTCTTTCATCAGTGTCTTCGAATTTTTTAAGTACTAGTCTTTAACCTCCTTAGCAAGGTATATTCCTAAATAGCATATTATTTTTGATGCAATAGGCAATGGTATATAGGATTGCTTCCTTAATTTTTTAATAAGATTTGTATTTTTTTCATTATAGCTGATTTATAGTGTTTTGTTAACATTATACTGTACAGCAAAATTATACTGTACAGTCACACATACATATGTATATTCTTTTTCTCACATTATCCTCCATCATGCTCCATCACAAGTGACTAAACAAAGTTGCCAGTGCTATACAGCAGGATCTCATTGATTATCCATTCCAAAAAAAATAGTTTGCATTTATTAACCCCAGATTCCCAGTCCATCCCACTCCCTCCCCCTAGGCAACCACAAGACATTTCTCCAAGTCCTGGAGTTTGTTTCTTTTCTGCAGAAAGGTTCATTTTCCCCTTACACTAGTTTTGAGATATGTGATACCGTATGGTATTTGTCTTTTTCTTTGTAAGTTACTTCACTTAGTATGAGAGTCCTAGTTGCATCCAGGTTGCTGCAAATGGCATTACTTTGTTCTTTTTTATGGTTAAGTAATATTCCGTTTTGTATACATGCCACATTTTCTTAATCTATTCATCCGTCAATGGACATTTAGGTTGTGTCCATGTCTTGGCTATTGCGAACAGTGCTGCAGTGAACATATGGGTGCATGTGTCTTTTTCAAGGAAAGTTTTGTCTGGATATATGCCCAAGAGTGAGATTGCTGAGTCACATGGTAGTTCTATATTTAGTTTTCTAAGGTACCTCCATATAGTTTTCCATAGTGGTTGTACCAATATACGTTACTACCACCAATGTAGGAGGGTTCTCCTTTCTCTACACTCTCTCCAGCATTTATTTGTGGACTTATTAATGATGGCCATTCTGACTGGTCTGAGGTGGTACTTCATAGTCATTTTGATTTGCATTTTTCTAATCAGTGACATTGAGCATTTTTTCATGTGCTTCTTGGCCATCTGTGTATTGGAGAAATGCCTATTCAGGTCTTTTGCCCATTTTTCCATTGGGTTGTGGGTTTTTTATGTTTGTTTGTTTGATTTTTGCTGTTAAATGTATAAGTTGTTTGTATATTTTAGAGTTTAAGACCTTGTCAGTTGCATCATTTAAAACTATTTTCTCCCATTCCATAGGTTGTCTTTTTTTTTTTTTATGGTTTCCTTTGCTGTGAAAAAGTTTGTCAGTTTGATTAGGTCCCATTGGTTTATTTTTGCTTTTATTTTTGTTACCTTGGGAGACTGAACTGAGAAAATATTTGTAAGGTTGATATCAAAGAATGTTTTGACTATGTTCTCCTCTATGAGTTTAATGATGTCTTATGTTTGTCTTTAAGCCATTTTGAGTTTATTTTTGTGCATGGTGCGAGGGTGTGTCCTAGTTTCACTGATTTACATGTGGCTGTCCAGTTTTCCCAGCACCACTTGCTGAAAAGACTGTCTTTTTCCCATTTTATATTCTTCCCTCCTTTGTCAAAGATTAATTGGCCATAGGTGTCTGTGATTATTTCTGGGTTCTCAATTCTTTTCCTTTGGTCTGTATGTCTGTTTTGCTACCAGCACCACATTGTCTTGATTACTGTGGCTTTGTAATATTGTCTGAAGTCTGGGAGGGTCTTGCCTCCTGCTTGGTTTTTGTTCCTCAGGATTACTTTGGCAATTCTGGGTCTTTGGTGGTTCCATATAAATTTTTGGATTGTTTGTTCTAGTTCTGTGAAAAATGTCATGGGTAATTTGATATGAATTGCATTGAATCTATAGATTGCTTTGGGGAATATGGCCATTATTACGGTATAAATTCTTCCAACCAGGGAGCATGAAGTATCTTTCCATTTCTTTGAATCCTCTTTAATTTTATTGATTAATGGTTTATGGTTCTCAGCATATGTCTTTCACTCCTAGGTCAAGTATATTCCCAGGTATTTAATTTGGGGGTGCCATTTTAAAAGGCATGTATTCTTATTTTCCTTTTCTCATATTTCATTGGTTACATTGGTTGCATTGTAGACTAACAGTCTC
This sequence comes from Catagonus wagneri, assembly GCA_004024745.2. Classification (NCBI taxonomy): domain Eukaryota; kingdom Metazoa; phylum Chordata; class Mammalia; order Artiodactyla; family Tayassuidae; genus Catagonus; species Catagonus wagneri. The sequence goes on from PVHT021183661.1 coordinate 9,125,131, forward strand.
TGAATGTTAATCTTGTATCCTGATCCTTTGCTGAATTCTTTGATCTGTTGTAGTTTTTGTGTGGAGTCCTTAGGATTTTATATATATAATATGTCATCTGCATACAGTAACAAATTTACCTCTTCCATTCCAAAATTGGATACCTATTATTTCTTTTGTTTGTCTGATTGCTGTGGCTAGGACTTAAAATACTATGTTAAATAAAAGTGAGAGTGGGCATCCTTGTCTTACTCCAGATTTTAGTGGGAAGGCTTTCATTGAGTATTATACTTGCTGTGGGTTTGTTATAAATGCTTTGATTATGTTAAGGTATATTCCCTCTATAAACACTTTGGTAAGCATTTTTATCGTGCATGTGATGTTGGATTTTGTCAAATGCTTTTTCTGCATCTATTGAGGTAATCATAAGGTTTTAACTTTTCTTTCTTTAATGTGGTGTATGATGTTGATTGATCTGTGTATGTTGAACAATCCTTGTGAACCTGGAATGAATCCCATTTGGTTGTGGTGTATGATCTTTTTTATATTGGATTCAGTTGGCTAAAATTCTGTAGAGAATTTTTGCATCTATATTTAATGAAGCTATTTGCCTATAATTTTCATTTTTGGTAGTATCTTTGTGTGGCTTTGGTATTATGGTGATGGTGGCTTCATACAATGTGTTTGGGAGTGTTCCTTCTTCAACATTTTGGAAAAGTTAAGGATGTGTATAAGTTTCTCTTTGTATGTTTGGTAGAATTTGCCTGTGAAGAAACCTGGTCTTGGACTTTTGTTTGTAGGGTGTGTTCTTATTACATATTCAATTTCATTTCTAGTGATCAGTCTGTTCAGTTGATCTCTTTCTTCTTGATTCAGTTTTGGCTGGCTGTATGTCTGTAGAAAGTTGTCCATTTCTTCTAGGTTGTCAAATGTGTTGGCGTAAATTGTTCATAGTATTCTCTTACTTTTTTTTTTTTGTATTTCTTTGGTATCCATTGAGATTTCTCAGTTTTCATTTCTTATTTTATTTAGGTTTTTTTCTCTCCTCTTCTTTGTGAGTCTCACCAGTGATTTGTCAATTTTGTTCACCTTTTCAAAGAACCAACTCTTGGTTTTACTGATTTTTTTTTCCTATTGTTTTGTGAATATTTTATTGATTTCCTCTCTGATCTTTATGATTTCCTTCCTTCTGCCAACTTTAGGTTTTGTTTGTTCTTCTTTTCCTAATTCATTTAGGTGGTGGATTAAGTTGGCAATTTGAGACTGTCTTCCTTTTTGAGGAAGGCCTGTATTGCTGTGAATTTCCCTCTGCTTTTGCAGCATCCCATGGATTTTGAATGGTTGTGTCTTCCTTATCATTTGTTTCAAGGTATTTTTTAAATGCCTTCTTGATTTCCTCATTGGCCCATTGGATTTTTAGTAGCACATTGTTTAGTCTCCATGTAGTTAGTTTTTTCTTATTTCTTTTCATGTGGTTGATTTCTAGTTTCATGCCACTGTGGTCAGAGAAGGTAGTTCTATCTTAAATTTGTTGAGGTTAGTTTTGTGCCCCAGTATGTGATCAATCCTTGAGAATGTTCCATGTGCACTTGAGAAGAATGTATGTTTTGATTTTTTTTTTTTTGGATATAATGTCCTAAAAATATCAAGTCTAAATTTTCACTGTGTCATTTAGGATCTCTGTTGCCTTACTGATTTTTCTGTCTAGAGGATCTGTCCATTTATGTGAGTGCAGTGTTAAAGTCTCCTACTATTATTGTATTCCCATCAGTTTCTCCTTTTATATCTGTTAGTATCTGTTGTATGTATCCAAGTGCTTCTGTGTTACAGGCATATACATTACAAGCATATACACTGATGATTATAATACCCTCTTCTTGAATGGATCCTTTGATCGTTAAATAACATCCTTCTTTGTCTTTCTTCATGGCCTTTATTTTATTTTATTTTATTGCCTTTTTTTTCTTTTTTTTTTTATGTAGAGCCTCACCCGCGGCATATGGAGGTTCCCAGGCTAGGGGTCTAACAGGAGCTGTAGCCACTGGCCTTCGCCATAGCCACAGCAATGCGGGATCCGATCCGTGTCTGCAACCTTCACCACAGCTCCCGGCAACGCTGGATCCTTAACCCACTGAGCAAGGCCAGGGATTGAACCCGCAACCTCATGGTGCTTAGTCGGATTTGTTAACCACTGAGTCACGAAGGGAATTCCCATGGCCTTTATTTTAAAGTCTATTCTGCTTGGCATGAGTATTGCAAATCCTGCTTTCCTGCCTTGTCCATTGTCATGCATTATCTTTTCCTATCCCCTCACTTTCCCATCCTCTCACTTTCCATCTATGTGTCCTTTGCCCTAAAGTGAGCCTTTTGTAGAAAGCATATTGTAGGTTTTTGCTTTTTTATCCAATCTGCCACTCTGTGTCTTTTGATTGGAGCATTCAAAAGGTAATTGTTGATACATATTTATTGCTATTTTAAACCTTGTTTTCCAGTTGATTCTATGTTTCTCCTTTATTACTTTAATTTTCAGTTGGATAATTTGCTTTTATTTTGTGCTTGTGTCCTTTCTTGTTAATTCTTGTGAATGTAATGTTTGGTATTGATTTGTGATTGCCCTGCTTTTTACATATGTTAACCCCTTCCTGTGTATGCTTGCTTTAACCTGATAACTTTATATGCTCAAACACATTATTTTAAAAAAGCCTGGATTTTCTTACTCTCCTTCCCCACATTCTATAATTTTGAAGTCCTTTTTTAACATCTTCATGTTTTTCCTTTTGCTTTACCTTGTGTTTATCATCACTTTTACAGTATTTTTTTTCCCTTTAGATCTGTATATTGGCTTATTTTAGTGATTGCTTTCTAATTGTGATTTCCTCCATCCTATTTCTTCTTATATTTTTATTTAGAGAAACCCTTTCAGTATTTATTTTAGAATGGGTTTAGTATTGCTGTACTCTTTTGGCTTTTGTTTGTTGGAGAAATTATTTATTTCTTCTTTTATTTTAAATGATATTCATCCTGGATAGAGTATTATAGGCTGCATTTGTTTCCCTTTTAGAACTTTAAATATATCATGCTACTCCCTTCTGGCCTGTAGTGTTTCTGTAGAGAAATCAGCTGATAGCCTTATGGGGGTTCCCTTATAATTAAGGCCTTGTGTTTTTCTTACTGCCTTTAGAATCCTCTTTTTAACTTTTGCCATTTTTATCATATGTCTTGGTGTGGGTCTATTTGGGTTCAACTTGTTTGGGACCCTCTGTGCTTCTTTTTTTTTTTTTTTAG
>PVHT021183661.1:9133538-9180214 GCA_004024745.2 Catagonus wagneri
CTTAGCTCTTTCATTTCATAATGTTCTTTTTTCTAGTCATGACCTTTTCTTTTTTGCCTAGAGAAGTTCTTTAATATTTGTTGTAAGATTGATCTGCTGAACTAATTTGGCTTTTTCTTGTCTATAAAGAATTTGGTGTTTTATCCATCAAATCTAATTGAGAGCATATTTTTGACCATAGGTTTTTCCCCCCTTTCTTAACAGTAAGTATATCATGCCACTCCCTTCCAGCCTACAGAGATTTTTGTGAAAAAAAAATCATCTGATAATGGAACTCCTCTATGTTTATTTGTTGAATTTTCTCGTTTTTAATATTCTCTGTCTTTAATATTCTGTCTTTAATTTTTGTAATTTTAATTACAGTGTGTCTTGACATGTTTCTCTTTGAGTTAGTCCTGTGTGGGATTCTCTGTGCTTCCTTAAGTTGGGTAACTCTTTCCCAAGTTATGGAAATTTTTGGCTACTATGCTTCCAAATATGTTCTCTGTCACGTTCTCTCTCTCTTCTCCTTCTGGGGCCCCTAAAATGTGAATACTAGTGTACTTGATATTGTTTCAGAGGTCTCTTAAACTGTCTTCATTTCCCTTTATTTTTTTTTTTTTTGGTCGTCGTTGTTCAGCAGCAGTGATTTCCATCACTCTGTCTTCCAGCCCACTGATCCAGTCCTCAGTATAATTTAGTCTATTGTTGAGTCTTCTAGTGTGTTTTTCATTTCAGTTATTGTACTCTTCATCCCATTTTGTTCTTTATATTTTCTAACTCTTAAAATATTTCAACTTTTCACTTTGTGCATCAATTCTTCTCCCAAGTTCTTTTGATTATCTTGATTCTCATGATGCTAATCTCTTTCTCGGGTACATTGCTTATCTCCACTTCACTTAGTTCTTCTTGTGGGGTTTTACTTAGTTCTTCATCTGGAACATCTTCTTTAATCACCTCATTTTGGCTAAATTATTATTTGTATTTTTTGTATCTAGTTATATTCCCCAACCATGGAGGAGTGACCTTCTGTAGATGTCCTATGTGCCCCAATAGCACACTCCCCTCTTGTTGCTCAAGTTACATACTCTAGGAGTTCCCCCTACAAGGACTACATGGGTCCTCCTACTGTGATGTCTACTAGGTGAGTAATCTGGTAGGCTTGGTTGACTCCTAGGCTGGATGGCTGCCAGACTCCGACTTTTGCAGAGGCTTCTGGCTGCTTTCTGATGGGGCCTGTTCACAAAATGACTGAAAAATTCAAGGGAGCACTGGGGCTAGTGTTGGTCATTGATGTGCTATTTTCCAGCTATTGTAGGTGATGCCAGGTCCTGGGGATATTGACAAACTACTAGCAGGCCAGGTCTTAGAACTGGTTGCAGGGATCAAGGATCCTAGAGCTTGTGTCAGATTACTGTTGGTGGGGGGAGCAGTGGTTCCTGACACAGTTACGTATGAGATCCAGGGTGTCCTTTACTTTGTGTTGACCTGCTTTTGGGAAGGAATGGGGCCCAGTTGGTCCCAGAGCAGGGTCTGTCCTACAAGTTCTGGACAGGTTGGGTCCACAGGCTCTAGGATTGTGTTTTTTCTGTTTCTGGTGTCTGTTTCCTGGTGGGCAAGGTTGATCCAGAGGCTAGAGCATGTCTTAGGGAAGGCAGAGTTAGTGTCTGCACACTGGTGGGTGGAGCTGAGTCCTGGCCCTCTGGTGGGTAGGCTGGTATCTAAACGTGTGTCTAGCTGTGGTTGTGGCTCAGGAAACTTGTCTGCTGACGGTTAGGACTGTGTCCCTGCCCAGTTAGTTCCTTGGCCTGAGGCGTCCCAGCGCTGGGATCTACAGGCTGTTGGGTGGGGCCAGGTCTTGGAGCCAATGAGCTAGATGGAGGCTTCCACAGTGGTGCCTACCAGCATCACTGCCTGTGTGTAGTAAGAACTCTGAAGAATGTTTACTGCCAATGTCTATGTTCCTTGGCTGAGTTGTAGCTGGCCCACACCTCTCCAGGAGGATCTCCAAGGTCTTAGCAGATAAGTCTGTTCCAGATCCTGTCAGGTTACTACTTTTAGCCTGGATCTCAGAGTGTGATTTTGTGTGTACCCTTTAGGTGTGAGGTCTCTCTTTCCCTCATTCCTGTGAGACTCCTGAAATAAAGTCCCACTTACCTTCAAATGTCAAACGCTCATTGGCTTAACAAATGTTCAAAACTCTTACCTGTGGAGAACCTCTGCAATGTAATTATTCTCCAGTTTATGGCTCACCCATCCGGGTATATGGGACCTGATTATATTTTGAGTCCACCCCTCTTAACCATCTCTTTTTGGTTCCTTAATGTCTTTATTTGCTGAAGATATTTTCTGATAGGTACTGGTCATTTTCATAGATGGCTGTTTTGTGAGTTGGAGTGATTTGGTGTGCTTGTAAGAGGAGATGAGCTCAGGGTCTTGCTACTCCACCATCTTGGCTCACCTTCAGCAGATCCTCTCCCTATATTTAAAGCATCTCTAGATTACCTACAATGTGTAATATTATAATACTATGATGCCAACAATGTAATGCTATGTAAATAGTTGTAAATATAATATAATGCTATGTTAATAGATACAAGCTCATGGCAAAAATCAGGTTTTACTTTTTGGAACTTTCTGGAGATTTTTCTCCAAGGATTTTTGATCTGTGATTGGTTGAATATGCAAATGCATGATCTGTGGCTGTGGAACCTATGGATATGGAGGGCCCATTGTGTTAGATATCATTAGTTTTTTTTCATTGCCTAGATGTTTTTCCCCTCTCTATTTTTATGTAACTCACAATTAGGTATAGAGACTTGTATATTTTTGTGTTCATACAAGGAAGTATGAATGAGAATGATAGGTGTACTTACAAAAATTAGAAAGGTGATTTATTTCTGCTCATGATTAATAGAAATGTTCAATCAGCCAGCAGTTGGAAAATAAACAGATATTGTTCCAATGTAGTTAAAATATCAGGGGTTAACTGAAAGGTCTGTGATATATGAATTTATAATATTTTTTCCTGCTTTGGCTTGGGAGCAATGCTGTTGTTGTGACCCCTGTGGGTATTTTTCAATGAAGTGAAAATAGTAAAAGTATCATAGATATTTGTGTGCACTGAAAATTATTTGCCAAATATTAGTCAGTCACGATAACCAAGCTAATACCTTTAAAAATCCCATACCACATACATGTGTTCAAAGTACCTTTCTGGACAGTGATAAAAATGGCTCAGAAATCTTGAAAATGTCAAAAATAAATATAAAAAAAGAATATCAAAAATACAGAGTGAGACAGTTTATAGATAAGGAAATAGAGAAAATGTTTTAAAATGATTACAAGCCCTATTTCATTTTCTTGCAAATCCTGCATTTGATGGCTTTGCCAATAAGAAAGACTTAGAGGCTCTATTAGAGGACTTGTTCTGTTAAATTCACTGTCTCTGTGTCTAATCCTAAACCAGTAAAGCTATGTGTGGGAAAATCACCTGTTGATAGGACAGAGAGGGAAAGATGTAAGGTGTGTTTGTGGTCTCCTTTGACCTTAGAATTATCAACAAGTTCCTTTTCCTATCTAGTCCTGGCTCTCAAGGGGTACTTAACATAATTGGTACTGCCTAGGTTGAGGGAGAAGCTAGTACCAAGTACTCCCTATTTTGTCTTTTGTTTCTCTGTGATGACAAGTAGCTGTCAGAATAAACAGCACTGTTAGGGCACGAGTATGCTACCCAGCAGAGGAATAGAAAGACATATTTCACTTGCATTGTTACTGAAAAACTATGAAACTATGAACTACACCATTCTTTGTATTCCTCAGGTCTGTATTTTACCAATGGATATAATAATATTTCCAAAAATTCCATTTCTGAGTAAATATATATGTGTGTGTGTATGTATATACATGTATATGTATATACATAGTGATCAATTTTAAAAGCAATTTAATGCAGTTTGAATGTTTTTGATAAAATATACCAACATTCTAACTTAATATGTATCAACATTCTAAATTAAGCCTATCAGTGATTTTTTTGTTTTATTTTGTTGGAATAGTGTAAAGAGTTAATAGGCTATGCATATCTTTGAAAATAATTTTCATGGTTAAGATTTTAAGAGGTGACCGTCTAGTTTAATTAAAAGAGGTTCTTATCAAGAGACTAACCCTAATAGAGTGGTCTCCTGATAGTTTAAAAGTAAATTTATCTCATGCTTTGTAATGCATGCAAATTCTATAAACTTTTTACTTTTCCAAAGATTTGTACATTGATGAAAATAATTATTTGAGTAATCTGCCCTTTATGTCAACTGTAAGAAAAATTATTTGTAAAGAAGAAAGATCTCCTTATTGGCTTCATTTTTAACTAAGACTAGCATAAAGCAAAGATTCATAAAGAAGACACTATTTACCATTGTGTACACCATAATGAAATTCTAGTTTTGTTAGTATATTTTACATATATTCCTTATTACTACTTTATTTTTTCATCCCTGAACCAGATCAACAAACTATCAGGGTAGTGTACCATTTCTAAATATCAGTATTTCATTAGTGAAGTTAAATTGCTTGGAAAATCTACCAATGAATCTCCTTTCAGGAAGTGATGAAATACCACCGAGTAGAATAGCCTGTAGTAGGAAATACCTGGGTTAATAAATGAGGATTAGGTGAGTTAACATTGGCCCTTTAGTCAAGTCTCTTTCCCTCACAAGGTCCACACCCAAATCCTTACCGCTCGTACATTATATACCATCAGATGCTAGGAAAGGCAAAGCCAACAAAAAAGTGTTTGAAAAATTTAAAAAATTACTGTTTGTGGAGGAGTTCCCATTGTGGCTCAGTTGTTAATGAACCCAACTAGCATCCATGAGGATGCAGGGTTGATCCCTGGCCTCACTCAGTGGGTTAAGGATCTGGTGGTGCCTTGAGCTGTGGTGTAGGTTCCAAACGCAGTTCGGATCTCACGTTGCTGTGGCTGTGGCGTAGGCTGGCAGCTCTAGCTCCAATTAGACCCCTAGCCTGGGAACCTCCATATGCTGTGGGTGCAGCCCTAAAAAGATAAAAGACAAAAGAAAATACTGATTGCTCTAAATATTTAGATAAATGCAATATTACGTGATCTAGTCATATTTTCATAAGACGATAAGCCTCTTAAACCTGGCAAAGTAGATGCTGCCAATGATCGCAATAGAATACACTGAAACAAAGATATTTATTAACATGTGCCAACAGCTGTGATTGTTGTTTGAAAATTCTCTTAGTAAATACTGTTAACAGTTCTACAGTCTTTTAAAGATTAAAAATGGCTATTAAAATCTAAGAGTTAATGATATGTTTGAATTTCCATAAATATTAATTACATACTTCTTATATTTACATCAGGGAAATGAATGTATATCAACACAATGTCTAATAATTTATTTAGAATAACAACACTTTCTATTGTATGGAACTTAACAAAAACCTTTCAAAGTACATTTTAACCTCTCAAAATACTGCAACAGGCGATCTATCCTTATAGTAAAAAAATAAAGTTTTTTATGGTGGTAAAGTGACTTGAAAATTAATGCATAATCATTGGGGCAATTGGTATTTGAATATGAGAGAAGTTTTAAGTATAATCTAATCCCTTTTTTAGTATAATAATTTATAACACAAATTTTCTCTGTATTATATAAACATACTAAGTGAGCTTCCTGGGAGTAATTTCAGACTGTTTTTAAGAATGTAAAGTTACTTACTGATCTACACATTTACTTCAAGGAATGTTAATTGTTGCCATCTTTAAAACTAACTTATCATATGCTACACATAACAAAGAAGTAAATTGAATTGATTAAATATGAAACAGTGATATAATTTATGAGTGGATAATATTTTGCTAAATCAACTGTCTTTAAGTAATATTCAAGTTCTGTACTCATTACTAAATTGTTAAATCAACCCTCCCAGCCTAAAATAGGTTCTTCATCCTACTTTCTTGGCTAACAATATTCTAGAAACTTTTAGATAGCTAATTTATTTCTACCGTTTATAAATTAGTGCTAGAAAATTCTGAGGGAAGTAAACTGGTAAGAAAAAAGGAATGTAGGCTTTAGAGTTAGCACAGACACTAAAAAGGTGGATTAAAATAACTTTAAAATCACACTTTCTTCATGTAAAATGAAAGCTATAAAGCCTAATACATAAAGTTAAATACATAAAGATCAAATGAGATTTACATGGTTAAAATGATGGTATGTGTTAGAGATGTATCCTTGATTTTCCCAATTTCATACTCTGAAACACTGGCATTTTCCAGCAGACAGAAATCAAATGTTCTTATCCCTCTGTTCTATTTAAGCCAAAAATACCATCTGTAAAACCAGAGATCATGTTTCATGGACTTTAGATAACAAAGGCTGCACAGGCTAAATGCTAACCCTTAATCCATGATCTTAAGGGTTGAACTCTAGAGAGGTTCCTTTGTCCTTTCAAGGCAGTAAAATACTCAGACTGTGTGTGTGTGTGTGTCAAGCATAGTCACTTGACTTTATCCAAAACCTGAAATTTAAAAAAGGTCTCTTTGCAAACATTGATACTGGCTATTCAATTCTATTAATAAAAATCATCATAATGCTATGTGTAGTCAAGTAGCTTACTCATTTGACCTACTCTAGACTTTACAATAGTCATACTTGTTTGGGCATGGTTGCCAAAACTGAGAGGTGTCTAAACAGTGAGACAGACATCAACCTTTTGGAATATAATAAAAATAGGTTACTTAGTAGCTGTTGTCTTTTTAAAGAGGTTATTCATAGCTGAAATAGGAACTACATGTATAGTCATGTTTCTGAGTAGCTGGAAAATCTGATTTCTCTCTGTCAAGAATAAAATCAGCTGTAATGATAAATTACAAATCTAAAGTGTGATGTATATTCTTCCTCTATGAGATTGTGAATTAGCATGAATTGGTGGGGAGAAGCCTCTCTGAAATTGGTTGTAGGTTTGTAACATGAGATGTGCATAGGTGTCACTTATACATTTAATTTTCAAAGTTAATAGAGGCCCTGAATGTGTGCAGTCTGTGTATTTCTACTCAGCTTAGGTCAGTTGGTTACACAACACCCAGAGTTTCTTAGGAAAACAAAATTGAAAATAAAACAGATGTGGAATTTAAGTTATGCTCAAATGTTTCCTAATGTATCAGTCAGTGTCATTGGAAAAAATATGTAGTGGAACTGATGATGGTCGGACTATCTAACAAGGTAAGAAATTTTTCAGCTTTATCACTTGCTCCCCTTCTAAAACCTGGCAAAAATTGATGCCTTAGTATTTGGAAAGACTTGGTCATTTGACTTAAAACAGAAGAACCAGTACAAACTCCTGGAACACAATATGGAGGGAATATGCTAAGAAGAAATCAAGATTTTTCTTGTCTTGCAAGTTCTTTCCCAACTAAGATTAGAAAATGCATACATGGTGGAACTTATTAAAATAATGAAACAATTAATCCTTCCAGAGTCTATGGAGAGACTGAGGTTGTGAATTAAAATGAGTATCCAAAGGGTGCTGGAGCCTTATCTTATTAAAAAAAATTTAAAAATAAACCTGAAATTTCACAAACCTGTGTGATTATATAATTCTTCTATTAAATCAATGGCTCTTAAACTTTTATGTTCATCATGAGGATCTGATTAATGAAATTAATTGTATGGCACCACTGCTTTTCTTGTTCCAGCCAATTGTGGGAAGTAGGATTACTGTTACGGCACAGAAAAATTTATATTTCTAAAAGCCTTGCTTTCTGGTATATATACATACCATGGATTATAGAGTCATGCTACAAGTTTTATACTCTTTGATAGTCTGACAAACTATTACTAAAGACAGGTGTTTCTGTATTTTTTAATTCAAAACTAACTTCTAAAATCAGTCTTCCTTTTTTTCTGGAAATTTAACTTTTAAGAATTTGTGACTTTTTTGCATTGTATTTGTTACTGAAAGTTATCAAGACTCCAGGGCAAAAAGTTGCTCCATATCACATCCTACAAAACTGATTGTAATTTGGCTATAAAAGGAACCTTCAAATTGTCTTCTTCATTTATGCCTACCATACAGGAATTGTTGAACTACATATTTGCTTTTAAACTATGTCTTAAGATATAGAATTGAAACTGAATAATCTCTGAGACAGCATATTTTAAACAAATCATTTATTCCTTCCTGAACAAAACAATTAGCTGATTATGATTATCTTTTTAAATAATGAATCTAAATATTAAGGATGGCATATGGGGGATACTCTCAGAAATTAATCCATGTTTTCTTCTACTCTGGGAATAGCTGAATTGGACAGACAAATCTACCATCAAAGAGGAAAAATGTAAGCAAATACTTAAATAGTTTTGCATGATGCAGAGATCAAGGAATTCTGCTTTCTCAAACTCAGCTACCTTCTGTGACATCTGTGGGAATGAGCTTTAATGTGTGACTGAAGTACTGGGCTATAGGTGATAGAAGCGACATGCCTGCCAGTTTCTGGCTTGCCTAACATCTTAAAATTTCATATTACTTACATCTGAGGTCATGACTTTTATTTTTTGTAAGTGGTGGCAAAATACCATACATAAATAAGCCCATTCAAGATTTGAAATAAGACACTGACATTTTGAGTTTAGCCTCTAGCTCAAATTTTTATCTGACCACATATTCTTTGTTGGGGTTTAGCTTATAATTCTACACCTGCACTAAGACTTCTGATTAATATCCCACCAGGTAAATGGCTTGTATCATACACAGAAAGGTAACCTCAAAATTCTCTGATTTTTCTGGGGGTTTGATAAGATTCTTTCATCAAGGCGGTATGGAATAATTCTAAGGAAAGATGGCTGGTGTAAATTTCCTACTTCAAAGATTCAATAAATTAAATGAAATATCTTAATTGTGAGAAAGCTTTTTTCCCTTTAGGATAAAAATATTCTTAAGCACTTATTTAAATCTCAGATGAAATTTCTAGATTCTTAAGGAATTTGAAGAGTAGGATGAACTTTAAATTGCAATGCTTAAAATTCCAAAAACATAGCTAGATAACAATATCCAATTGTTAGATGTTAAAAGCTAATAGTGATGATTATTAAGTCAATCATCATAAAATCGCCATCGAAATTTCTGAAATATTTTAAATAGTGGGCATATTATTACAGAGCATTTTTTAAAATTTAACGTTTCTGTAGTAATCCTAATGAAAGTAAATCCTTGGGCAAATTAATATTGTTTGATAACTTGGCTTAAAAATAGCTATATATCTTCTCTGAACTTTTCACAGTGTGAAATATAATAGAAGTATAGCATTCAGTTTTATGTTAGATCATGAAAATTCAAACATATTTTTAACTAAAATGATATGTTGAAAGATTTATCACTTGCAAACCTGAGGTCATGCTGCATACTGACTTATTTATTCGCTATAAACTACTTTGAAATGTTTATGGCGTCTCTCAGGCCAGCTTTTACTGTGATTTTTTTGCTCTATAATTGTAAGATTCACATTATTTTGGAACTTTAGTCCAAAATAAAGGAATCATTTTGGTGACCTGAAGTCTTGAATTACCTATACAATTTCTATAAAGATGTTAATCAGGAAGAAAATTTAAAAGTAACCAAATCTGGTTTTACGTGTACATATTCATGTGATAAATAGTGTCTTCTCACAGCCTTCTTAACTTTAGGCTCCAAGTTCAGAAAAATAAAACTATTGAGTTGGCTTTTATATGAAAATTATTTTTAGTATTTCTCAAATGGCCACTAAGTAACTCCCAAGGATTATTCCCTCCCTTATAAAAGGAGAATTAATAGAAATAAATATACATGGGTGATCGTAATATACTAACAATGCTTTTGTAACGATTATCCTGTTTATCAAACTCACAAGAGCTGACAATTTTAAAAAATAGTCAAACTTTTCCAAGCTGAGTTGTGTACAAATAAAATACTTTGTGAGTAGGTTTTGAAAGAACGTTTCTTTCCACCTGTTTCATTACAGATAGAAGCATACTCATTGTAATGTATAATGTTCTAATTTTCAATAAATTAATATTTAATAAGACTTTCATCCTAGATGAAGCTATCATTATCAGTTTGATAGTTAACGCATACTTTGCTGGGTGAATGAAAGACACTGGAGTTTTGTTAGTGTTCTACTTACTGTCCATAATGTGCTTTTTGCCTAAGAAAAATCTTGACTTAATCCTTATAAAATAGTTAGATGTCATAAATCAAAAAGAGGATTCCATTTGCCTGCCTTCTTACATTAATTGCTACAATAAATTATTTAGAACCACTCAGTCTTATCAAAGAATGGTTTTTCTTTTTCCCTTATGCTAGCCTGAAGCTCTCCTCTAAAACTACAGCATAGAAGAGAGAAGCAGTTAAAAAAAAAAATCTTTTTTTCAGTGAAGTATTTTACTTCCTCTAGACTACTGGTATAGCAAGAAATAGAGTTCATGACTAGATTATTCTCAATGAAAGCTGACCTCAATATCCGAAACAGATTCCTTCAGAATATTTAACTGAACTGAGTCAAGAGTTTCCAGAGCTCTTTTAGACCACAGCTGGTGGTCGCATGAAAAGAGCTGCCAGGCAATCAAAAGAGCTGCTGGGCAATCCAAGATTATTGAAATGAGTATAATTAGATAGCATTGAATGAAACTTACAAAGAAAATACAATTACGCTGTTTCATTAAAACATTTTTGATATTATTTTTGACATTTGAAGTGGAGATGTGAGCTAGAACCATACTTTTTTGAAATATTGACCAAATTAAATGGGTTAAAATCTACCTTTTAGAGCTTAAAGTTGAGCAAAAGGTAGTTTTAAGAAATGAAAACCGATTTTAATTTTTAACTTAGCCCAGTTCGTCAGTCTGACGTGGAACGTGTCACCTATTACATATCATGGCCCTAAAGAGATGAATAGATTTTAGAGAAAATAATGTAAGCAAAATGGTGAGCACTGACCCTAAAGTAAGAAATAATCATTGGGAATATCCTAGAGCAAGATAATGGCCTCAGATATTTCAATGTGTCTAATTATAAAATGGAATTTTAGGTTGTTATATACATTATTCTCAATATTGCATAAAACAAATACTGTATCCTGCAGTCATTGATCAGAACCTTCACAAGAAAGTGATTACAGGCAAATTCAGTACATGTGGTCTTTTATAAAAAAATAAAAATTAAGGAAGAGAGGTTCTTGACCCTTATTAAAAACAGAATAGAGAGGAAAAGATGCAAGGAAAAGTACCCAAGAAAAAAATATGTAGTTGAAGTGAGTTTGGAGAAATTTTTAAGCCCCAGAAATTTCTAAGAAAGTGGAAGAGAGCCTGAGTTTTAACAATGATTGGGATGAAGGTTTGAGCCATTTGTAAATAGCATGGATGAAGGAATTCCAAAAGGTCATAGGATTTATGAATTTGGCAGCTAAATTCTTGGTTATATAAAGATTACATAATGTCTTTATATATTTTAACAACCATTATATATGTTTTTAGGAAAGACATATGAATGATTAATGATATTGGAAGAGTTAAGTGGCTTATGACAGTATGTCACAAACAATATCAGTGGCATTTTTGAAGAGTAAGTTCAATGATAATTCTTTGAAATTCTTTGAAATAAAAATATACTTTTATGCCAATACATTGTCAAAAGATCTAATCTCAAAGAAATTCTTTAACATGTATTTCCCTAGTGACTAATGTTGTAAAATATTTTTATGTGCTTATTGGTCATTCACATCTTTTATATATTTTTTCAAATTACGAATACATATATATAAGGTTTTTTATCTTCAGTAATTTAATATTTCAAAATACGTACTATATTTATAAAGTATATTTGAGACATCTCTATCATTTTCATAAACATACTAGGTATAAGCCTTGTTTATCATCTATAATCTAATTTGTTTTTACCAGTTTTGAGATGTAATTTACTGATGTGGTTCACCAATTTGAAATGTACAATTTAGTGGCTTTTAATAGTAAGACTACCTTCAGAGTCCTGCAGCCATCCTCACAAGCAGTTTTCATCAAGTCCCATCCTCCGTACTCATCACCCTCAGCTGCTCCTCCCCTCAGTCCTAGGCAACTGATAATGTACTTATGTAACTATGGATTTGCCTATTCTGGACATCCCATATAAACAGAACCTTTATATGTGATCTTTTCTGTCTTGTTTTTTTCAGTCGAAGTTGCCAAAATCCATCCATGCTGGAGCATATTTTAATATTTCATCTCTTTTCTTCAGTTTTATTAGAGTATGATTAACCTCATGTTTCGATATTTTGATATACATATTTTTGAAGTGATTACTGCAATCAAGTTAATTAACACCTCACAGTCAACTATCACCTCACATAGTTAACCATTTGGAGGGCATGTGAGATCTGTTCTCAGCTAATTTCAAGTGTATTATACAGCGTAGCATAGTCAATATTACTATTGGCTGTAGTAACCATCAGGTACATGAGGTCTCCAGAACTTGTTCTTCTTATAAATGAAAGTTTGGGTCCTTGGACAGTAGTTTTGGAAAAATTTATTTGTCATGTTTTCATGATTTTTGTGTTTTACCTCTTACTGTTTGAGACCATAAGGAACCGTATATTTAAACGTTTAATCTGTCTCTTCTGACAATTATAGAGTTTATTATTGCACACAAAACCTAATGCTTACTGGGTTGTAAGAATTCTTTATTAAGTAGGGATACAAGTCCTTTGTCAGATATATTATGAATATTTTGTCCCCTTCTTTGCCTTGTTTATTTGCTCAATAGAAATTCGTGAAAACAAGCTTTTAGTTTCTGTAAACTACCGTTTATTTTTATAGCTTATTCTATTTAGTTAAATTACTTATTGAACTACCGTTGACATATAGTAGTAGTTTCGGGTATACAACATAGTGATTCAATGCATACTATATGAAGTTATTATAAAATACTGACTGTAGTCACTATGCTGTACATTACATCCCTGTGACTTACTTATTTTATAACCTCTAGTTTGTAGTTCTTAATCCTCTTTACCTATTTTGCCTGGCCCCTAGATCATTCTTTGCTGTCCTGAGAAATCTTTACCTAATCTAAATTACAAAGATTTTCTCCTGTGTTTTATTCTAAAACCTCTTTAATTATAGCATTTACCTTTAAGTCTATAATTTGAGATGATTTTTCAGTATAATGTAAGATGAGAATCATTGTTCATTGTATTCCATGTGGAAATCCATTGATCCCAGTGTCATTCGTTGAAGAGACCTTTTTTCTCATCAATTTGTTACAGTACTTTTATGAAAACGAAAGGAGTCTGTGTGTCTGTTTCTTAAAATTGAATTATATTCCATTAATATCCTTTTACAGTATCTTAATAATTGTAGCTTCATAGTAAGTTTTGAAATCAGTGAGTGCAAGCCTTTTAACTGCCATTTAAAAAAAATGGTTTGCTATTATAGGTCATTTTCATTTCCATATAAATGTTAAGACCAGCTTTTCAGTTTCTAAATATAAACTGCCTGACATTTTTATTATTGAGGGGTTAATTTTCCCAAAAGGATTCCAGCACTCATCTGTAGCTTTTATAATCTACATTTATATTCCTTCATTGTCATTTTTGTTTTGTTGTTAGTTTGGTATCCCTTTTCCAATCTCAATAATGGGCAGATAATAGGAACTCATGATGCTCTGACAGGGCAAAATTGTGCTACTAACCAATCTGCTGCATTATGAAAGAAGGCCCGAAAATTGTAAAGTCATATGCTACAATTAAAAACTTACATAGAGTTTATATACTCACACAGACATACAAACACTGTGGGTCAGTGGGTTAAGGATCTGGGAATGTCACTACAGTGAGCTAGGTTGTTATTATGTTGTGGGTTTGATCCCTGGCCTGGGAACTTGCATATGCTGTGCACACGGACCCAAAAAAAAAAAGTATTCTTCTGACTACATTTCTAAAATTTATTTATTTTGAAAATGTCAATGAGGAAATCATTTTATACAAAATACTGTTAATAATAAATACATGCAATCATTGAGTAGATTAAGTTTTTAAGTGCTTACTATGTACCGAGAAGTATGTTAGCTTAGTGAATACAACAGACTTTGTAAAGACAAAAACAAGCAAAAACTCAAAAGTCTAGAGGTAATAAGTGCTGAAATTGAAGCATGGTACACCCAAGCGGCTAAACATAGATACAAGCACCTCTTTGTTCTTAAATCAGGGCCATTGGCCATAATGAGCTTTGAACTTTGAGCTGAGATCTGAAGGATGAGTTTATTTTTTCTAGGAACATCATGACAAAGATGATAATGTTAGAAAACAAAGGAACAAGGCATATAAAACATAGCAAGATGAAAAGTCATGACACTGCCATACATTGCTGCCTATTGATATTATAGCCCCTCTTCCAGATGATTTCTTTGGGAGAATAATTACAGCACTAACAACTGTAAAACAAAGGAAACATAGAAGGAAGTAAAGACATGAAGTGGCATTTTTATTCCTTCCTTCAATTGTGATGTGGGCTGTCCTTGCTTGCCCAGTAGAAAGATTTGTTTTGGGCATGTAGGGCACATAATGCTGTCGTAAACACTTAACTTTTAGGTTTAGAAATATACTTTAATTTTAAATTTCCCTGACCTGAACAGATAAGAGAAAATGAGAGATTAAACAACTGTCAAAATAATTTAGCATCATATCCATAATCAACTGACTTTTTTTCCCCCTTACTGTAAGTAGAGACATACTCTCTTCCTGTTTCATAAAATTCAGTCCGGACTCCTCTTGATTTTTATAAAGGCAATAAGAAAGAAAAGACATAGACTGCTCATTAATAGCATATATGGCTTTTTGATCAGGGTGGATCTGGGTAATTCCGTTTACTACTGGTGAAGGCATTGCATGGCAGACTAATTGCTGGCTATAAAGGTTGTGTTCATTGTGCTACGCTTATCAACACCTAGGGAAGAATTTTATTTTCCCAGCCACCATGCTACCTAATGCTGTTTTCATTTTTTTTTTAACAGTACCATTGATTTGTACAGGTTTTGTAATTTGTGTCTTTCCTTTTAATACCCTCTGCCTTAATGTGTATTTTATGGCTTATCATTTACTCAGGTCACGATCCCATGGACTACCAGATAAGTTAAAGATGTTTGATTGTGACCTTGCTGAATTCCCCTATGTGAAGCCAGTTGTCCAAAGAAGGAAGTCACAGCAGTGGAAGAGAGAATACAGATTACATGTAACTATAGTCCAGCGCTTCCAGGGGAAAAGGCCCATAACATTGATCCATACCTTCCTCCTACAGAGGTGGTGGTATACCCATAAAAAACCGAGGATGAGTTACATAAATTATCATCCATTGAGAGGGGGAAAAGAGGGGGAAAAGATGAATCAGTTCATTGTTGAATGAGGAAAGTGTATACTCAGTTTTCATGTTATCCAAGAAAAACTTCTTAAAGGTGACCAAGTGTCAATTATATAAAATCGTAATTACAGTGATGCATAGCAATGTTAATTTTTCATCATACAATTAATGTTTATTAAAGAATAGCAATAAAGTATAACTTGTATTATTTAGGAAGCAGTATCGAACTTTTCATCTCTGTATTTTTAAGTTGTAGAGAAGTGTTTAGAAATACGGCTTAATAGAGTTTCCACTGTGGTGCAACGGAACGGAATCCAACTAGTATCCATGAGCATGAAGGCTTGATCCTTGGCCTCGCTCAGTGAGTTAAGGATCCGGTGTTACTGTGGTTGTGGTGTAGTCCGCAGCTGTAGCTCCAGTTCAGCCCCTAGCCTGGGAACTTCCATGTCCCATGGGTGCAGGCCTAAAAAGAAAAAGTAAAGAAGTAGGGCTTAATGATACATGGAGGTTTTAGGAAAAAAGTATGATATAAACTCTGTTCCTCAGGGGGAAAAAAAAAAAAAGGGCATGTGGCTGCTCTCAGAGAGGAGAGAGAAGGATCATTCAACCCTTTAATAGACAGTGATAAAAACCTGGGTGAGTGGTGAGTCATTGGTTTGGAAGTGGATGTGCCTCACAGCGTCCAGCTATATGGTGTCCTGGTCTGTTCTGATATGTCACTTAGAAGCCAGATTTCTAGAATGCTCCATCACCACATGACAGAAGTCGTGAGCTGGAAAATCTCAATGCTGTCATTCATTCTTCTGCTCACTTAACAAATATATATGGTGCTGAGTTCTGAGAGTGAAGAAAGGAAAGAAAAATACCCTGCTTTCAAGGAACTTATTCTACTTTGGCATAAAACAGATACAGAAACAATTACCTTACATTGACATGGGTGATAATGGATCATGAAAGCAAGGGAAGGGGAGATGGCTTAGAGGGAAAGTTTACCAAACAGGGTCCAATCAGGACACAAATAACACTCCAGTAATTTTAACAAGATATGGATGTGTGTACATGTATAACTGAATCACTTTGTTGTACAGCATAAATCATTGCATCATTGTCAAACAACTTCAGTAAGACTTTGAAAAAACAAAACTTTAAAGTTAAAAACTTTAAAATTGTTAATACTGTTGGACTGTTATGAGAAATAGAGAAACATTGAAGTGTAGCGGTGGTAGTAACTTTAATTAACACCCCTTAGGCTGAAAAGAGTCCCTCTTCTTAACAAAGACATTAGATTGAAAATCCCAGAGGAGGAGATTTGACTTGTAAGGCCAGGTCACTGCATGCAGCATGGTATACACAGACATCCCAGGAGCTCAGAGGAAGAAGCTCATGGAACAGGGACTCAGACCTGGAAGAAGGGCTGCCAGAAGGTGGTTCTGTATCTCCAAGGAGTCAAGGTGAGGGTAATTACGGGAGTGTTGTAAAGAACTGGACACTGAGATCAACTGCTACTGTTAGGTGAATTGCTACTGCAAAATCAAGCTGCACTGCTGTGATCATGCTGATGGGAACAAAAAGCAAACCTGATTCTGGAAGCAAAAAACAAGATCTGAATCCTTTCTCCCTCTGATGATTTTCTTGTCTCCCTCTGATGTCTCTAGTAGCAGAAGCTAATGTAGATCCAACTAGTAAAGCTGCAATACGGTTTACAGAGTCTTTACTAAGCACAAGAGAGTGAATTTTAATCTGAGAAACAATAGTCTATCACCTGGAAGAGCAGGAAAATATAGGGAAGTGAAGGGCAGTGAAATCAGCAAAAACTTCACAAGAAAGGGAACCCTGAGCGGAAGATGAGAGAATGAGCAAGGGTTTTCTAGAGGCAGGTAAGAATTTTGGTATGAGCCAGGACTGCAAATCATGAAGAAGGGTGGTCTGCTAGAAGAGAAAACTAAGATGACTGATTTACCAGGAATACCCCTGGTAATGTACATTTGAAAGGTGATGCAGATAAAACTGGTTGGATTAAGGAAGAATGTTGGATTATGAAAACCTCAGAACATCAGAGAGTCATTTGAACAGGCATTCAGTTTGCAGCCATTAATGCTTGTGAGGCTAGTATTATGAGGTAGATACTTACACTAAAGGAAGCCTGACATGATTCCAGGTTTTAGAACAATTGCGTGGAGGAGGAGGAGAATAGATTAGAATCCAGCAAAGGAGTTATTCTTAAAATACATAATTATGGTGATGAAGGTGGTACAGGATGGGAGAGGAATGCCCAGCAAAGGAGAGTCAGTCCCAGAACCTGAGTGTGCATGGACTAGGGCTTCTGAAGAGACCACTGCTGTACTTACCTGAAGGAACTCCACTGTCAGAAACACTCCTACTGCAGACTGGGGTTGGGCAGCCTGGGTCGGGAAGGTAGTAGCCCCATGATTCTGGCTCGCCCTCCTGCAGCCTGTTGAGTGAACAAGCAGAGGGTGCTCATCTTCTTCCCAGTCCAGCGTGCCAAGGAACAGCCAGTGATGGGGAGTTCTAATCGGTGAGCCTGGTGGCACAGAGCCCAGAAACACAGCTGGTGGGTGATACTGTTGCAAGTGAAAGAGCTGAGTACAACAAAAATAGCCATTGACCATTCCATCATCCCCAAGACAGTGCTGACAAATCCCAAACAAATTATACAGGAAAAATTAAACAGACTTTCAAATATGTTTAATATCAACCACAAGAAAGAAGAGCTTCTTTCATATAATGAATTATAGTGCCAATAATTCATGAATTTAAACATAAGGTGAATGAACAAACTTTCGTCTGGGTGCTAGAAATGTAGGTTATAATCATCAGCAGTGAAGCAATCACTTAGGTAATGTGAATTAATAAATCCCACAACTGTATATCTTAAAACAAGCAGGCACAGAAAATTCATCAGACCCTTGAGAGACATCCTCTCAAGGTGAGGAGAAGAAAAAGGAGTAGTAAAGTGGTAGCGAGAAGGAAAAATAACGATGTGAGAGCATTTCAAAGGGTTGCATGACATGGATGCAGAATCAAAACAGCATTTCAAAAGAGGAAAGTTTGTTGGATTTCTACAGTTGTGAAAAACACATCAAAGAGCATGAGGTCTAAGATGATATAACCAATTTTTTCTAGAAGAGAATGACATAGCCTTTTGAGAGATCAATGTCTATAGACTGGATGGGCCAGAATCCAAACTACAAAGTTTTAAGGTAGTAGAAGTGTTATTGCGCCCCCCCCAAAAAAAAGCAATCAAAAAAAACCAAAATATGGCAATGTTCGAGAAAGTTATTTTCAAAATTAGCAGGCATTATAACTAATTTTGAGGTTTTAAAGTAGACTTTTCTTCTTTATATGTTGAGTATTTTAAATTTAAAGAAATATTAGTATCAGCTCTTTACAAAAACCTTTTTATGTGCCACATAGAACTTGTGCTAAACACTTCACATATATTATTGCATTTAATCCTCATGTATTTAGTAGACCACGAGACAGCTCTAAGGAACAAAGTAGTTTCATTAAAGTCACAGTGCAGTATGTGTTGCAAATCTCCAACTAGGAGATTTGCGTCTTTCTTTTCACATTTTTTAAAAATATCTTTGAAGCTCTTATATCAGGCACACCCACATTTATTACTGATAAATATTCTTGATGATTTGACCTTTTTATGAGCTGCTCTGTTTCTTCTAAGACTTATTATCTAGGGATCCACATTGATATTAACAAAGGCAAAAACGATCTCATATTTATTTTTTGAGTGACAATTTTTTCATGTCTTGATCAAATCTAACATCTTTACATTTCAAATTTCTTTTAGATAACATGTTGTCAGGACTGCCTATTTTATCTAGTCTGATATCCACTTTTAATGGGAATAGTTAGTTTACATTTAGTGGAACTATGAAGTGATTGGATTTGAAGTTTCCATTTTTTTAATTTTTTTGTCTGAACTATTACTTCTGGATTAATCAAAAATATTTTCTGTTTCCTTTTAGACTAATCAAAAGTGTCTGTATTTTAATTACTCTGTTGGTTCATTTAGCTATAGCTATATATATATTTAAAAATTGTTATTGTGGGGATTGCAATACTTTTTCTCTCATCAGAATCTAGATATGTGTAATATAATGTTTCATGTAAAATATAAGAACCTTGCACACTTCCCTTTACACTTTTACATTCTTTGTAAAAATTGTTTTCATATATTTTACATCTCATAATAGATAATTTTTTGCATTTAGGTATCAACCGACTTTTAGATAAGAAAAAATGATATTCTCTTTAAAGTTACTCAGGTGGGTTTTCTTTCTGGTGTGATGCTTTCTTTCCTATAAATTCATGTTTCCTTTTACTTAGGTTGATAACATTTCCCATCAGCCTGGAGAAATTCCTCCAACATTTCTGTATAGTGTAGATACGGTGGTAAAAAATTCTCCCAGTTTTTGTCGATCTGAAAAGGTATTTTGCCTTTATATTTGAATGATAGTTTCACTGGATATAGTTTCACTGGATATTGAAGTTAGGTAGTCCTCACTTTGATACCCATATGTATGAATTTCTTAGCATGGCTGGTTAAATAATGGCAATCCTCCACAACATGGTTAAAATTTCAGTTGCTGCAATGTATTAGGTGTGAGTAATTATATACAGCACCAATTTTGCTGTTTTCTATTCAGCTCACAAATCATCATATAAGTAACAGATACATGTTAGGATTAGTGATCGATCACATCATTTCCAAGTCTTTCATTGATTGATCACTGCACACCTGTTACTCAGTTCAAGCACAGGAAGCAAAGCATGCCACTGTGTCAAATTTTTGGGTCTTACTGATAAACTTCTAACATTTTACAAATATAAATACTCAAAAACTTCTGACATTTTACAAATACAAATACTCAAGAAAGGGAACTGGTCAACAAAGATGAAAGTGCAGCAAAGAAACAAAAAGTTATAATTGTCGAACTGTGATTTAAGTTGAACATAAAAGGAGCTATTGATGAAGGCACTGTTGACTGCTGTCACTAAAGAGACTCTAGATAAGTATCCAGCAAATGGCCGTGTTCTCAATTTATAGATACTTTACCATTAAAATTGATCCATTACTCTTTGAAAAGGAAAGACGACTCTATAGTATATGTTCTTCATATGTGGGGATCAAAAACACATTTAGTAACTTTATGAAAGCTATAGAAACCATTTTTAGAAACATGACATAACAGCTTTAGAAATTTACACACACTTAAAAAAATATGAAATAGCTAAGAAACTGATTTTTTTCATTTCTCAAGCAAACTATTCTCTATTTTGAAAGATGAATTCACTTCAGAGACACGATAAACAAACACACACAGTGAAAGATAGAGTTAATTTAAAAAATTCTGAAGCAATGTGGACAATTCATACTCAAAAAATAAGTGTAGGAGTTTCTGTTTTGACTCAGTAGATTAAGAACCTGACATTATGTTCATAAGGATACAGGCTCAATCCCTCATCTTGCTCAGTGGGTTAAGGATCCAGCACTGATACAAGCTGTGGTGTAGGTCACAGATACGGCTTGAATCTGGTGTTGCTGTGGCATAGACCTGCAGCAGCAGCTCTGATTCGCCCCCTAGCCCAGGAACCTTGAAAAATAAGTAAATAAATGTGATTAAATCTATAATTGGCATGAATGTAGTATTTAGGCTGCTAACCATAGAGCTCTCTGAAATGCAAATTTTCAACTGCTTCAGGAGGCTCTAGGGTTACTTTGGAGGTACCTCTTGTTCAAGAATCCTGGGTAAATGTTGCTGAAAATACTGGTCCTCTAAATCTTTTAAACTACGGTATCCTATATGCTTTAAACAGTAGGATCCTTGTTCCATGTTGAGGTGAAAATAAGTTTATCATTTAAAAATAAATAAGTAAATAAATAATAAATGAAAGAAAAAACTGACTTGGTGATATTGGGCAAATTCTAAAATAAACAACCTATTCATACTTTTAACATTAGACACCATCACAACTTGACTGTGATTATGAAGTGACTCAGCTAAATTCCACCTCTACACTACCACCCACTGGCATCGTGAAGAGTACATGGACCAGAATGATTTATGCTGCTTCACAAACTGATAAACTCTGAGAGCTCATTCATTTCCATTTAGTCTCTTTAAAGAAATCAGTAAGGTTCTCCTTAAATAACCAGCAAGTCACAAGAATGTGCTTGACAATCAAGAGCCTCACAACTGCAGTGTTTTGTCAGTTCTTAACCTACCTGATGAAACAAAATATGCTCTCTCTCTCCAGGACATGCGTGTCATTAACCACTGACTATAGTGCTGTTGAAAATGATCATGAAGCATAGATCTGTATACTAATATGAATTGAAAGTCTTATTTCATTACTTGCCTTCTGTCATACTGAATTAGCTTCATATCACAATTGGCTGTTTACGAAATAAGGAAGAATTTGTTGTAATTAGATATCTATTTCATATTTATAAAAAACATATAATTTGAAATACATTAACTCCTGTAAAATGGCAAAAATAAGTCAGAGGAAGGTTCATGGGGGTAATTTCCCCAATCATATTTTTTTCTTTTTCTGAGTGTGTGTATGTATGTGTGTATATTATATAATACATATGTATGTGCAAATATATATCCTTATATTTTTGCATGATATACTTAGTTGATGTAAGATATAGATTTAGCGTTTCATTGTCTTGATTTATGTGTATATAGATACATGCATACATTTAAATACTTCCTTATGTGAATAGAGATTTTTGTGTGAACATATATACATACATATATAATTTAAATCCTTCATTTGTGATTCGAATAGGAATTATGCCATATTTGGAGGTTAATAAAATATGCATATGGCATGGTCAATTTTCAAATTAGATATTTTAGATCTTTCTTTTCTTAAAACTAGTGTTTTGAGGGGATTTCATTTCTTAAAACTAGTGTACCATATTCATAAAGTTTTTTGAGATATACCGTTGTAATCTTCAAAAACTATTCCAAAATTTAGTTTTACTTATCATTTAATCTACCACCCAGTATTATTTGAAAGGCTTAACTTGCTTGTTACATTTTTATGATTTTTTACACTTCACTGTTTTCAGTTTTAGACTTGGGTATCACTTAATTTTGTTTTATTAGCTCAGAGGGTTCCTTATTGCATGTAGTAATATGTATAATTAACTGAAAAACCTACATACTTTGGTAGGATATATAAGTTTTATAAAATATTTTCTTCTCCCACGTAACTTATATCTTTGTCACATCATTTACCATGAATTAATGTTTTTTGCTTGTATAAAACCCTACCGCTAGACTG
This sequence comes from Catagonus wagneri, assembly GCA_004024745.2. Taxonomy (NCBI): domain Eukaryota; kingdom Metazoa; phylum Chordata; class Mammalia; order Artiodactyla; family Tayassuidae; genus Catagonus; species Catagonus wagneri. The sequence continues at coordinate 9,156,266 of PVHT021183661.1, forward strand.
TATATGATAAAAGCTAAGCACAGAGAAAAAAAAAAATAAAGGTAATAACTGGGTAGAGAATGAGGAGAATGTTGAAGGTGGTAATTACCAATCAATGCATCTGTTTCCGTCAGGTAAAGAGCTTCCTTGAAATGTTTGGTCTCAGTGGATAAGAAAAAATACATAGATAACAGCCAACAAATATTAACTTGCTACTCACTGGCTAGGGACACGTCCAGATTCACATGATGTTCAAGGAACTGTCTGTTCTGTAACTCATGAAATCTGGATCATCATTTTATTTATGTCATATTATATGAGCAATGGAACAGAATTTGTCTCTTTAGACTTGCTGTTTCTAAGCTGTCTTGACTTCCATCTTGGTTTCTCTTGTTACCGTTGCAGCTAGATACTTAATATCAACTTTTTAGTTCTGAAATTGGTGGAGCATGTATTTCCACTAGTCCTTCTGATCCCTAGAAAAATATGCTAATCTCTTTAGATCACCCGTACATGGAAGTGCCATCTCACTTTGGATAAATAGAAGTTACACAGATTATTTATTACATTAATTATTTCAATGTACGGGAGTTCCTGTTGTGGCTCAGCAGAAATTAACCTGACTAGTATCCGTGAGGATGTGGATTTGATCCCTGGCCCCGCTCAGTGGGTTAAGGATCTTGCATTGCTGTGACCTGTGGTGTGGGTTGTGATGCAGCTTGTATCTTGTGTTGCTGTGACTGTGGTGTAGGTTGGCATCTATACCTCCGATTTGACCCCAGAAAACTTCCATATGCCACAGGTTTGACCCAGTGACCCTGAAAAAAAAAAAAGAAAAAACTACTTCGATGTTCATAGCTAATGATTATACTATGATGAACCTATAGCAATAGAACCAAATAGACAGGAAGTTGTAATATGAAACATTGCCTCCTACAAAAGAGGAAAAGGGAAACATAGACTGGCAAGTGTAAGGAACACTAAGAGAAAGTGGCATTATGAATAAGAAAGAATTATGCTCTACCTTCCCTGCCTGCATTATTTTGTTCTTCTCTGATAACTGGAATTTTCAAGGAATATATTCCACAAAAAAATAAGGTTTAAAAAAAAGGAAAATTGAGAGTTCCCACTGTGGCACAGTGGGTTAGCGATCTGGCTTGTCTCTGTGGTGGTGCCAGTTTGATCCCTGGCCCAACACAGTGGGTTAAAGGATCCAGTTTTGCCATAGCTGTGGCTTAGGTCACAGCTGAGGTTTGGATTTGATCCCTGGCCTGGGAATTTCCATATGCCACGGGTGCAGTTGAAAAAGAAAATAAATAAATAAAAATAAGAAACTTGAGGTTTAGAGAAGGTGCCTTGCCCAAAATAATGCAACACTTAAGACATGAAGATAAGATTCAGTCACAGACCTACATGGCTTGGCTTTCCATGTTTTTACCTGTTATTCACGTTGGACCCTTTAAAGTGGCTTTCATTGAATAGTGTTTTTTGTTTGTTTGTTTGTTTCATTTTGAATACACTGAGGTAGAAAACCAGGAATAGATGATAATGGTTAACATACTACGTTTACTACAGAAAAAGGCAAGGATGGATTACCACTTTATCATAAGAGGCCCTGTACCTGATAGTTGAAGTCCAACATCAGGTACACTGAAATGCCCAGTCAAGGAAACGCTGGATCAGGGCAGAATGTTCCCCACACCCCACTGACTCTCGCCTAGAGGAGCAGGAGAGGCATCAATTCATCCTAAGGTGAATAAAAGATCTAAGTGGGATATAAGTCCCTCCCCAAGGGCAGAGCATGCTGGGAGAAGTGCTAGGGATACAGAGGGAAATCTCTTTTGACTGAAATCAACAGTCAGGAAGAACAGTCCTATTTAATACTCAAGGAATTTGACATATAAGGAATCTAGTTTTCCCTCTAGAAAGATTTGGTCCTAAAATCTCTATGAAAGGACTATTAACTCTAAGGAGGTAAGCCTTGTGAAATTATGGTCTTCATAGACATCATTGAGGAAAAAATATCTTTTATTTTCTAGAAATATATAAAATAAGAGCAATAAAATAATGAACCAAATTACTTGCTTAGAAAACTTTGACATTTTTATCAGCCATGTATTACATTTTTATATCTGTTTAGATAAAATGAAATTACTTTTAAAAGTAATAAAAACATTAAAACTAATGCGCCTCTGCCACCTTTCTCTAAGGAAATGTAAATTTCCTACTTATTATAGCCATAAGTTTTATCACCATGAATTTATATAAATATTGACATACAAATCAATCTGTGACTAAGTTTATTTGTTCCAATATTGCTATTAATATCATTTTCAATTCCTAACTCTACATAAACAATTTGACTATTTACAAAAAACAATTTGGGTATTTGTCAATGTTTTACATTTTTTGTAGATGAAGTTTCTCTTTGATTAAATGTTCAGCTTCAGTTCTACTTTTCAACAACATGAAGGATAGACTATAAAAGTAAAAAGATTAAAAAAAGCTCATAATTATCCTCCTCACCCCAAAATGACAGTTTGGGCTCATTTAAATGATCCTATGGAACCATCACAACTTAAAACACTTTTTTGTGGAAAGTAATTTGCATTTTTTTATTTCGTTTTTATGTATTTTGAGGGAAATAAGTTTTTTTCAGTAAACTGCATATTTTTGAATGTTATGTCAAAAAGTTTAAATATAATTTACTTGCTAAAAATATTTTCTTCCAATATAGATTTCAAATCATGGCAAAATTAAAATCTCATTTTAAGTTTATGTAAATTGCTTTTAAAAAATAAAAACACTGAAAATTTACATATTTTAGTCATTCCATTTAGCTTTATATGTATATATAATAGTATAATTTATTTATCACACCTTATAAAATAAGAAAGATTCATTGTGCAAAAAAAAAGCATTAAAACACTTCAAATAATGCAATCAGTAATAAAGCTTACTTGTAGAAAATTATTATTATTTCTCTTTTTGAGGGCTGCACCTGAGGCATATGAAAGTTCCTAGGCTAGGGGTCCAGCTGGAGCTGCAAATGCTGGCCTGTGCCGCAGCAACACAGGATCTGAGCTACATCTGTGAACTACACCACAGTCCATGGCAGTGCCAGATACTTAACCCTCTAAGCGAGACCAGGGATCTAACCCACATCCTTATGGATACTAGTTGGGTTCATAACCCACTGAGCCACAATGTGAATTCCTTTATTCATTTTTACTGTTGGAAGATAGAGGTTATGTTGACTTTTGCTTTTAAACATGATGTAGTAGTGTAAACAAGATTTACTCACCATAACAGCTGGATAAATGAGAAATACATGGAACAGTTGTTTTCACTCAATTGACAATGGGCAGAGCTAGACAGCAATCTCTAAAACAAAAGCAAAGAAAGCATTGCTTGCTGTCTGGAAGTACATTCCAAACATAGAACAGGGGCCAGAATTCCACAGCAATCGTATTGAGTTGTGCAAACAGATGCAGGAAAGAAACTCAAAGTCTGAGAGGACTAGCTATTGTGGAGTAGAGTTCCATAAAGTAAAGAAGTCTGCAGAAGAAAAAGATGATGTTAAAACTCTGCATAGAGATGTCCTTGAATCTTTGCTGAAAGTTTGGTTCTACAGGAACCTCTAACCATGCGGTCTCTGGCATAGGAAATGGATTTAGTATCAAATTTATTTTCCCCTAAACAGCCTTGGTCACAAAAAGTCGATGTTAGAGATTTTTGCTCCTGGGAACTGATGCCCAAAAGGCTGACCTTGGTGGGTACCTCGAAAATGCCATTTACATAGAGGAAACTTTTATATCATTGCCACATTAATAGGTAGAATATATACTACCTCTAAAACTTCTGTCCACTCAGCCATCACTCTTTTTGTCTTTGTCTGTGTCCTAATAACAGTGAGCAATTTCATGAGTCGGTTTTCTGTAAATTTGAGAGAGGCAGTGACAGGACTTCCCTACCTATTTGGGGGGCATAAAATACACATTCATAGAGAAATGAGGTGAGTGAGACCTAATCTGGCAAATCCAAGAAAGGAAAAATAGAAAAGATAGTACTAACTCCTCCCCATATTCTTATTCACCAAGTAAATCCTCTGTGGGTATATCCAGATACAAATGATTTTCATAAGGGATGGAGTTGAAACTCTGCCGTACAGGTCAGTGTGATACATTTTCATGAAGGAGTGGCAGACCAGGATTGAACACTTTTCTTCTACTGTGTACTGTTGGAGCTCTCCCAAGAAACACGAATGCCCTAAGAAATACAAAACTATTATTTTTCTCCTTTTTCCTAGGTACTCAGATTTTTATCATGTTAATAATCACTAGATTGGGATCCCAACGTATTTGTATTACAGATTGATTCAACTCAATCCAAGGTCTGTCTTTGTATAATTAGCATTTTCCCTCCCATAGAGATAATGAAATGCTTTTGAACACCAAGGTGAAGTCATTTGCACCATGAACACAATCATTCTATTGTAATTTATTTGATGAATATCAATTGACTGATTAACCAGTATGTAAATCAGGACCTTAGTTGGTACAATGTGCCCTCTTTGGAAATATGTCTATTTAGGTCTTTGATATATCTTTTGATTAGATTGTTTGTTTTTTGATAATAAGCTGGGTGAGTTATTTGTATATCCAAAATGGCCAATTGATTTTATTTTTTATTTCTTTGTTTTTTGTCTCATACACTTATTATTTTTATAATGATTTTTATTTTTTCCATTATAGCTGGTTTACAGTGTTCTGTCAATTTTCTGCTGTACAGGAAGGTGACCCAGTCACACATACATGTGTACATTCCTTTTTCTCACATTATCATGCTCCATCATAAGTGACTAGACATAGTTCCCAGTGCTAAAGCAGGACCTCATTGCTTATCCATTTCAAAGGCAATAGTTTGCATCTATTAACCCCAAATTCCCAGTCCATCTCACTCCCTCGCCCTCCTTCTTGGCAACCACAAGTCTGTTGTCCATGTCCGTGGTTTTCTTTTCTATGCAAAGCTTCATTTGTGCCACATATTAGATTCCAGATATAAGTGATATCATATGGTATTTGTCTTTCTCTTTCTGACTTAACTTCACATACTATGAGTCTCTAGTTCCATCCATGTTGCTGCAAATGGCATTATTTTGTTCTTCTTTATGGCTGAGTAGCATTCCACAGTGTATATATACCCCATCTTCTTAATCCAATCATCTGTCAATGGTCATTTAGTTTGTTTCCATGTCTTGGTGATTGTGAATAGTGCTGCAATGAACCTGCAGGTTCATATGTCTTTTTCCAAGGAAGTTTTGTCTGGATATATGCCCAAGAGTGGGATTGCTGGGTCATAAGGTAGTTCTATGTATAGTTTGCGAAGGAACCTCAGTAGTGTTTTCCGTAGTGGTTGTACCGCTTACATTCCCACCAACTGTGCGGGAGGGTTCCCTTTTCTCCACACCCTCTCCAGCATTTGTTATTTGTGGACTTATTAATGATGGCCATTCTCACTGGTGTGAGATGGCACCTCATTATAGTTTTGATTTGCATTTCTCTAATAATCAGTGATGTTGAACATTTTTTCATGTGCTACTTAGCCATCTGTATATCTTCTTTGGAGAAATGTCTGTTCAGGTCTTTTGCCCATTTTTCATTTGGTTTGTTGGCTTTTCTGCTGTTGAGTTGTATAAGCTGTTTGTATATTTTAGAGAAAAAGCCTTTGTCAGTTACATAGTTTGAAACAATTTTCTCCCATTCTATAAGTTGTCTTTTTGGTTTTTTTTATGCTTTTCTTTGCTGTGCAAATGCTTGTTAGTTTGATTAGGTCCTGTTGCTTTACTTTGCTTTTATTTTGTTGTTTTTGGAGACTGACTTGAGAAAACATTTGTAAGGTTGATGTCAGAGAATGTTTTGCCTGTGTTCTCTTCTAGGAGTTTAATGGTGTCTTGTCTTATGTTTAAGTCTTTAAGTAAGCCATTTTGAGTTTATTTTTCTGCATGGTATGAGGGTGTGTTCCAGCTTCATTGATTTACATGCAGCTGTCCAGTTGTCCCAACACCAGTTACTGAAAAGACTCTTTTTTTCCCATTTTATATTCTTGCCTCCATTGTCAGAGATTAATTGACTATAGGTGTCTGGCTTTGTTTCTGAGTTCTCTATTCTGTTCCATTGATCTGTATGTTTGTTTTGGTACCAGTACCACACTGTCTTGATTACTGTGGCTTTGTAATACTGCCTGAAGTCTGGGAGAGTTTTGCGTCCTGCTCAGTTTTTGTTCCTCAGGATTTCTTTGGCCATTCTGGGTCCTTTTTGGTTCCATATAAATTTTTATTTTGTTTGTCGTACTTCTGTGATAAACGTCATGGGTAATTGGATAGGGATTGCATTGAACCTCTAGATTGCTTTGGGTAAAATGCACATTTTTACAATACTAATTTTTCCAACCGTGGAACATGGAATATCTTTCCATTTCCATCCTCTTTAATTTTATTGATTAATGTTTTATAGTTCTCAGCATATAAGCCTTTTACCTCCTTGGTCAGGTTTATTCCTGGGTATTTGACTTTTTGGGGTGCAATTTTATTTATTTTTTTAAGATTTTTTTTTATGAATTTTATTTCAGGTGCAATTTTAAAAGTTATTGTACTTTTATATTCCGTTTTTATTATTTCATTATTAATATACAGATGTGACTGACTTCTGAATGTTAATCTTATATCCTGCTACTTTGCTGAATCTGTTTATCAGTTCAAGTAGTTTTTGAGTCCTTATGGTTTTCTGTATGTAGTATCATATCATCTACATATAGTGACCACTGTACCTCTTCTCTTCCAATTTGGATATCTTTTACTTCTTTTGTTTGTCTGATTGCTATGGCTAGAACTTCCAATACTATGTTGAATAACAGTGGTGAGAGGGGGCGTCCTTGTCTTTTTTCAGATTATGGTGGAAAGACTTTCAGCTTTTCTCCATTGAGTATTATATTTTCTGTGGGTTTGTCATAAATGGCTTTTATTATGTTAAGGTATGTTCATTCTATACCCACTTTGGTAAGAGTTTTGATCATGAATGGATGTTGGACTTTGTCAAATGCTTTTTCTGCATCTATTGAGATGATCATGTGTTTTTTTTTACTTTTGTTAATGTGGTGTATCATGTTGTTTGATATGCATATATTGAACCATCCTATGAACCTGGGATGAATCCCACTTGGTTGTGGTGTATGATCATTTTTATGTGTTGTGGATTCGGCTGGCTAAAATTTTGTTGAGAATTTGTGCATCTATATTCATCAGAGATATTGATCTGTAGTTTTCTTTTTGGTGATATCTTAGTCTGGTTTTGGTATTACAGTGATGGTGGCATCATAGAATGTCTTTGGGAGTGTTCTTCCGTCTTCAAACTTTTGGAAAAGTTTAAAGAGGATGGGTATAAGTTCCTCTTTGTATGTTTGGTAGAATTCACCTGTGAAGCCATCTGGTCCTGGACTTTTATTTGTACGGATTGTTTTTATGACATATTCAATTTCATTTCCAGTGATCAGTCTGTTCAGTTGATCTATTTCTTCTTGATTCAGTTTTGGCAGGCTGTAATTGTCTAGAAAAGTGTCCATTACTTCTAGGTTGTCAAATGTGTTGGCATACAGTTGTTCATAGTATTCTCTTAGGGCTTTTTTTTGTATTTCTACAGTATCTGTTTTGATTTCTCCTTTTTCATTTCTTGTCTCATTTATTTGGGTATTTTCTTTCCTTGTCTTGGTGAGTCTAGCCAGGGGTTTGTCAATTTTGTTTACCTTTTCCAAGAACCAGCTCTTGGTTTTACTGATTTTTTTTCTATTGTTTTATGAATCTCTATTTTATTGATTTCCTCTCTGATCTTTATGATTTCCTTTCTTCTGCTGACTTTAGGTTTAGTCTGTTCTTCTTCTGATTCATTTGGTGGTTGGTTAAGTTGTCAATTTGAGGTTTTTCTACTTTTTTGAGGAAGGCTTGTATTGCTATGAATTTCCCTCTGAGTACTGCCTATGCTCAGTGACTCTTAGCATCCCGTAGATTCTGAGTGGTTGTGTCTTTGTTATCATTTGTCTCGAGGCATTTTTTAATTTCCTTCTTGATTTCCTTATTGACACATTGGTTTTTTAGTAGCATGTTGTTTAGTCTCCATGTAGTTAGTTTTTTCTCATTTCTTTTCCTGTGCTTCATTTCTACTTTAATGCCCTTGTGGTCAGAGAAGATACTTGAATTAATTTCTATACTCTTAAATTTGTGATGTTAGCTTTGTGCCCCAATATGTGATTGATCCTTGGAGAATGTTCCATGTGCACTTGAGAAGAATGTATACTCTAATTTTTTGGATGTAATGTACTGAAGATGTCGATTACATCTAAATTTTTTGTTGTGTCATTTAAGATCTCTGTTGCCTTACTTACTTTCTGTCTAGAGGATCTGTCCATTGATGTGAGTGGGGTGTTAAAGTCTCCTACTGTTATTGTGTTCCCATCAATTTCTCCTTTCATATCTATTAGTATTTGTTGTAGGTATCTGGGTGCTCCTATATTAGGGGCATATATATTGATGATTGTAATATCCTCTTCTTGAATGGATCCTTTAACCATTAAATAGTGTCCTTCTTTGTCTTTCTTTATGGCCTTCATTTTAAAGTCTATTTTTTCTGATATGAGGATTGCAACTCCTGCTTTCCTGTCTTGTCCATTGGCATGAAATATCTTTTCCCATCCCCTCACTTTCAATCTATATGTGTCTTTTGCCCTAAGGTGAGTCTCGTATAGACAGTGGAGTGTAGGTTTTTGCTTTTTTATCCAATCTGCCACTCTGTGTCTTTTGTTGGAGCATTCAGTCAATTATCATTTAAGGTAATTATTGATAGATACATATTTATTGCCATTTTAAACCTTGTTTTCCAGTTGATTCTTTGTTTTTCTTCCTTTCTTTTTTTGGTTTGATGATTTCCATTTATTCTATGCTTCTGTACTTTTTGCTTTTTTGTGAATGTAATGTTTGGTTTTGATTTGTGGTTGCCTTGTTTTTAAAGTATGTTAACCACTTCCTGTATCTGCTTGCTTTAGCATGATAGTTGTATGGGCTTAAACACATTATTAAATTTTAAAAAAGTATCTGTGCTTTCTTACTTTCCTTCCTCACATTCTATCATTTTGAAGTCTCTTTTTTTCTTTTTTTTTTTAACATTCATGTTTAGATCTGTATGCTGGCTTATTTAAGTGATTGCTTTCCAATTCTGGTTTCCTCCATCCTATTTCTTCTTGTTTTTTAATTTGGAGAAGCCCTTTCAGTATTTCTTTTAGAATGGGTTTAGTATTGCTGTACTCTTTTAGCTTGTGTTTGTTGGAGAAACTTTTCCTTTCTCCTTCTATTTTAAATGATATTCTTGTTGGACAGAATATTCTAGGTTGCAGTTTTTTTCCTTTCAGAACTTTAAGTATATCTCACCACTCCCTTCTGGCCTGTAGTGTTTCTGTAGATAAATCAGCTGATAGCCTTATGGGGGTTCCCTTATAGTTAACACCTTGTGTTTTTCTTACTGCTTTTAGAATCCTCTCTTTAACTTTTGCCATTTTTATTATAATATGTCTTGGTGTGATCCTATTTGGGTTCAACTTGTTTGGGGCCTCTGTGCTTCTTGTATCTTGATATCAGTTTCCTTTAGATCTGGAAGCTTTTCAGTCAGGCATCATTTCTTCAAAATATTTTCAATCCCCCTTTTTTTTTTCTTCTCCTTCTTGAATTCCTACTGTGGAAGGATTAACCCGCTTTATATTATCCCATAGATCTCTTATATTGCTTTCCTTTTTTTTCATTTGGTTTCCTGTCTGCTGTGCTGATTGGGTGATTTCCATTATTCTGTCTTCCACATCACTAATTTGTTGGTCTGCATTATTCAATCTGTTCTTTATTGCCTTTAGCTCAGTTTGTGTCTCTGAAAATGAATTTTCTAGTTTTTCTTGGCTCCTCCTTACATTTTCTAGTTCCTTTCCAAATCAATCTACGTTGCTGTTTATATCCACTCCTAATTCCTTCATTCTCACCCTTAATTCCTTCAGTACTTTCACTATCTCCCTTTTGAACTCAGTGTCTGCTAGACTGCAGAGGTCTATGTCATTGTTTGCTGCTTCCTGTGAATTCTGTTATTTTACCTGGGAATGGTTCCTGAGCTTCTTCATCTTGCATTTTTTTTTTTGTCTTTTTCTGTAGCTCTGATTAGAACCCAGCCTGGGAACCTCCCTATGCCACAGGTGTGGCCCTAAAAAGCAATACATACATACATACATACATACATACATAAACGAAATATTTTCTAAATATCTGATTTTTATTCATTACTACCTTAAGTCTATACAATGTTGTAATATTGCATACATACTCTATATGATTTCACTATTTTATATTTGCTGAAATTTGTTTATGGTCCAGCTTAAGGTCAATTTTTATAAAGATAATACTTGAAAATAATGTAAATTCTCCAGTTTGAGGATGTAATAATCTCTACATATGAACTTGTCAATATTTTTAATTATTGTGTTCAAATATTACACTTAATATTTTATTTTTCTGCTTTTTTACCTATAGAGGTATGTTAAAATCTTCAACAGTAATTCTAGATTTACCTGCTTCTTTTATGACTTTTCTGGATTTTTGCTTTATGTATTTAAATGATATATAACTGTTCTGTCCGACAGAGTAACTGCTGGCCACATGTATGTATATGCATTTAAATTAGTTAAAATTTAGTTAAAACTTAGTTTCTCACTCACAATAGCTGCATTTCAAATGTTCAATAGTTACACGTAAGACAGTGGCTTTTATGTTGGCCAGTGCAGATACAGAACATTTCTGTCATTCCAGAAAGTCCTACTGAACAGAATTGCTATGTAATTACATTTACACAAATTTAGATTATATCTCCCAGAAACATAATTTTTTTTAATGATTGTAAAGTGTCTCTCTATATTCAAGAATTCTTTTTTAATTCCCTCTCTGTCTGATGTTAGGGTAATTACACAATATGTCTTTTGGAGAGTTTTGCATGTAGTACATTTTCCCGTTTCTTAATTTTCGTTGTTTATGTGTACCTGCATTTTAAATTTATCTCCTTTCGAGGCAAAAATGCTAGAGTAGGTAACATACTTAAACTCACTTTAATACTGATATGTTTGAGTTCGAATTTAACATCTTATGTGCTTTCCACATATTAACTTTGTTCTATATTTTTCTTCATTGTTTTTCTTCTTTTAGTTATATTCTGTACTTTTACTTTTTCTTTTTTTTTTTTTTTGGTCTTTTTAATGCCACAACTGCAGTATATGGAGGTTCCCAGGCTAGGGGTCCAATCAGAGCTGTAGCCCCTGGCCTGCACCACAACAACATGGGATCCAAGCCACGTCTGACCTACACCATAGCTCATGGCAATGCCAGATCTTTAACCCACTGAGTGAGGCCAGGGATCAAACCTGTGTTCTCATGGACGCTAGTCAGATTCATTTCTGCTGAGCCATAGTGGGAACTCCTATTCTGTACTTTTTCATCAATCCCTATTTTCTTTACCACTTTGGAACACAGTTTATATTTAATATTTTTGCAACTCTTACCTTCCAGATTCTAACATGTATCCTTAACATATCTAAAATTAGTAAATATCTGATGCTCTCAGCAGGAAATAAAAATACCTAGAGTACATTGGTTTTAAGTTAAGGATTTATATGATATTTTTAATATATACACATAAAAATTCCCTCATTCCCTCTTTAACTTTCCAGTAGGGAATTTTTCTTTCTAAAGTACTTTCTTGGGATTTTCCTTAGTGTACATCATTCAATGGCATCTGATTAATTTTTGTTCACTGAATTCTACCTTCATTCTTAAAATACAGTTTTGACTAAGTTTAGACTTGTATAAAGCAGTTATTTTCCCTTACCAGAGTGAGGAGACACCTCCTTTTGTTTTCTGCCTTGCATCTTTCAAAGAGGGCTGTATGATGTGATTGTCACTTCTATAATGAAATTACCTCTTGTTTTAAGATTTCTTTTTATCTTTGGTTTACTTTAGTTTATCTCTGATATGTATTGGTATGGATGTATTTTTTTAATTTGTCATTTTAAGAATATGCCAGCATTCTTGAATTTGTGATTTGGGTTTTTTATTTGTTTTATTAAGTTTCAACCATTCTCTCCTCCAGTATTGTTGCTGCCCTTTTCTATCCCCCCCTCCCTCTTTCTGTCTCTTCTCCCTTTATCAGTCTTACTTTAGCCTGACTGGAGCCGGTATGCATCTTATCATCAACTATGCCTTTTTGTTCTTTTTGCCTCTAGATAATTATTTTCTTACCTATATCATAGTTCGTTAATTTTCTCTTCTGATAAATCTAATCCTAGGTCTAACTCATCCTCTGAGTCCTTAATTTTTGTGTTTGAGAGTTTTTGTCTCATTTTCAAATCTGCTGTGCTACATTTCATACTTTTAGTTCCTTCTGTGCCTTTCACCTGTCTTTTTTGTCTTCTCAGACATACTTGCTGTAGTTATTTAATCTGTTTTTGATAATGGCAGTATCAGGGTTCCTGTGATTCTGGTATTCCTCATAACACTTTTTCTTTTTTAACTTTATGTGCCTAGCAATTCTTGGCTGTGTACTGGATATTGAATTGTTTAAATGGAGGGAATGTGGAGAGCTAAACTCATTGCCTTTATTTTCTTTAGAAAGCATTTATCAGTCAGAAACCACTTTATTCCAAATTCAAGCCCTGAGATGCTCAGGCCCACACGGTGATTCTGAACACAACATCGGTCTCATACAATAACTGTTTTACTTCTGGTTCACTTTATTTTGTGAGGTTTAAGGTATTTTTATAGAGGTGTAATTGGCATATAACATTGCATAAGTTTAAACTATACAACATATTAGTTGGATACATTTATAAGCTGTAATAGGATTACCACAATGACCTCAGCTGATACGTTTATCGCATCACATATTTATCATTTCTTTTTTTGTGTTGAGAATAAAGATTTGGTCTCTTAGAAACTCTGAAGCTTTAAGATAATATTCTTTACCATAATCACTGCATTGTACATTCAGTCTCCATGTTTTATTTATCTAATTGTTGCAAACTTATACCCTTAGGCAACATCTCTCCAATTCCTCCATCCCTCAGCCCCTGATAACCACCTGCCACCCTCCATTTTTACAAGTTCAGTGCTTTTTTAGATGCCACATATAAGTGATAACATATGATATTTGCTCTTTCTCTGTCTGACTGATCTCATTTAGCATAAGACCTTCAAGTTCCACCCATATTGTTGCAAATGGCAGGATTTCCTTCTTGCTCTTGACTGAATAACATTCCATTGTGTTTGTGTGCTTTTTTTTAAAGTTTTAGTAAAGTATAGTTGATTTACAATGTTCCATTCACTTTCTGCTGTATAGCACTATGACCCAGTGATACATACACACACACGGTTTTTAAGTGTTTTTTTTTTTAAGTATCAGCTTTTGTTCTTTTTATTTTGTTTTGCTTTGCTTTTTATGGCTGTACCTGCAGCATATGAAGTTCCCAGGCTAGGAGTGCAATCAGAGCTGCAGCTGCCAGACTACATCACAGCCACAGCAATGCAGGACCTGAGCTGTGTTTGCAACCTATACCATAGCTTATGGCAATGCCAGATCCTTAACTCACTGAGCCATGCTAGGGATCGAACACTCGTTCTCATAGATACCAGTTGGCTTCCTTACCACTGAGCCACAACAGGAACTCCCTTAAGTATCCGTTTTGAATTTTGGGGAGTTATTAAACTCCATTACTCTGGATTGGTTCTTCGACTTGGATTCCCTCTGGCCTGCCATTCTACCAAAACTATGACCTATTTTGACGGGTCTTTGTTTTAAATGGAAAAGGCCTTCAGAGCAAAACCAGGAATTTCTTATAGTAATTAACCGGCTTACGTTGAAGCAGAAGCTGTGCTATGAAGTCGCTTGGCTTTAATACCTAGCTGATCATGTAAGTACCTTCAGGAGTTCACAGCCATCTATCTTTCTCTCATGCTGCTATGTATTGTTATTATCAGTTATTGTTACTTAATAACCCATCTCACAAATCAAGTACAGGTACCTAGTCTTATGCATAGTCCTTGGCTATATTTGTACTTTTGTTAAATATGCTGTAGACAAACTGCTAAGAGTGTTTCCTTGATTTAATGATGCAAAGATCTTAAAGTGCAGTTTTTAGAAATCTGAGTCTGACATAGCTCTTTGCATACATTATTTATATGTTTCTCCTGATTATGACAGGGGCCCTAGTTAAATATTCACTGAACATTTTTCTATTGCACAGCTATCTTGTTTTAAAGTCTTAAGTTCTTTTATTTTTGATATAATAATATAGTTCATATTTTTAAAATCAACATTAATACAGTTTATTTACAGGTTTAATTTTTCTGAGTTTACTCCTATTTTTTTTATCTCTTTTTCCCATGTCTTCATATCTCTCAGTTTAGTTCTTTTTGCCAAAGGTTGGCACGTAGTCATTTTAGTGAGAGTCTTTTGGTCTTAAGACTTATTCACTAATATTCCAATATTCACTAATACTTACTAATAATCTTCATCAAAATTAACTTATTCTAAATTATTTCTTCTAAATAACTAAAAATTATCTTCATTTTTCTTCCTTAAGTTATCTTACTATTTAGTGAGTGTTCATCAAACTATAAACTTCTGAATTGTTAATTGTGTATTGAGGGCATTCTGAAGATATGATCACACTGTTTTCTGGCATTGAACATTGTATGTATTAAAAACTTCATTCATAAATATTTTCATTTTGTAGTTTTATGTATTTTTTTATTTTTTCATTGATGCTTTGCCATTTCACCAAAATGTCAGTGGACTTAGATTTTCTTTTATTTATATTATAATTACTCAGTGCACTTTCAGAATAAGAACTTGTAACTTATTTAAGTTCTGAACAAAAATTCTATTAATTGAGATACTACTTTTCTACCGTTGTCTTACTTTTATTCTTTAATACCTTTTATTCAGAAATAGAATTTTGCAGTATATCCCCAGATTTCTTAACTTTTTGATCATACTTGTATTAAAGTGGCCTTTTTATCTCTCTGTTGTATTCTGTGTGATGTCCTCAATACTGTTTTACCATCCACTGTTCTAGTCAACAAATGTATTCAGTCTAGATTTTCTCACTATAGCCTTTCAGTAAATAATTCACTTTAAAAATCTGTTTAATATTTGCTTTTATTTTTCTTTTGTTTGGTTTCCTTTAAAAAAAAATACTGCCTTTTTCAACCTGGGATTTATGTATGCACCCATATTTCTCTTTGACTATTTTCTTATGATTAAAGTCTTTGTAAGAATCTGTTATAACATTCATTTCAAGTAGAAAGTTTTTATATTCCAATGATTAGGGGAGTTTTAGCCATCAGTGCATTAGATTATTTTTAGGTGTTCTCTTGTATAGGTAGTAAGGAATCCCCCCTACCACCACCATTCTCAGATAGCTTCTTTCTTTGCAGCCGTTATTTCAGCTGCCTCTATTCAACCCACAGGAAAAAATCGGATCTTTAAGAAAGTGTAAGTTATCTGTTCCAAGAGTATATAAAATAGTTTTGCAGATACAGGCACAAACATAGTTAATGCTTTGGCTCAACATTTGGTTCAGAGATTTGTCTGTTTATACACCTCCCCATATTTGAAGCTTTCCAGGATTTAAAGGCCCAGACAGTGATTGAAATTTTTTATTACTTTGTTTTGTTTTGTTTTATTTTTTCTCCATTTGCAAAGTCTTTGGTAGAAAGGACCAAAAATCATTCCCTGGCTTGGTGTAGTCAATGTGGTTGAAAGTAACCATTTTTTACATGAAGCAATTGTAGTAATTTACTCTGGAGAAGCTGACCTCCTGTCCACTTTGCCTTCTGCTTGTACCTAGGGTTCAGTAATCCTGCAGCTTCAGCCTGGCTTATTACTGCATGTTTTTATTCTATTTCTGGCACACAGAGATTTTTATCTTGTGTTGAGCCCAGCAGTGCCTTTTAGGTTTTCTTCTTTAATATTTTATCATTCATTACTATATGTTTAGAACAGAGAGGGTGATCAAAGCATGAACTCCATGCTCCAACTTGACCTGAATGCCAGTGGCATTGATTTTTTACAAAAGTGTGTAGCTGCTTTACAGAAAATTAGACCTACCAGCCCTCAAGCAGATCATATTGACCACAAACATAAAGGTGCAATTATAAATTATGCATCATGCAGAGAAGATAGCAGAAACATAATGCCTCTTTCAATGAAAATAGTTTGTGATATTGAGTTTGCTTTTACCAAGCATTCAACTCAATTGCCAGATGACACCTAGCTGTCCTAGCTGTAGACTTAGAGAGGCAGTGCTTTGATTTTTCATAAATGCATATACATGCTAATATTTCAAAGCATAACTCTTTGACTTCTGCTCTGCTAAAATAATTTTTTACTATTTATTTAAAACTAAATAAATATTAGTATTTAAAACTACTCTACCATTTTTTAAGTAAAAATATTTTATTTTCTTTTTCTGCATCTATCCTGGGCATGATGTCTCTATTAAGTAATTGAAGGAAACAACTTTGGTCATAAAACCTTGGGTCTATCAAAAAACTTTTTGTGGGCTTTGAAGTTTTTCTTCATTTATTATTCTTTTGCCTTGCAATAATTGTTAGGTTCACATCGATGAACATTAGTTAAAGCAGAATTATTTAGATTAAACAAAATAATACAGTATCAGTATTGCCTTTTTCCTTTAAGATAATTTTGGTCAATGATTGTCCCATAAGTTTGGGGGGAAATGAATATTTTAACTCCTTAGAATTTATCTTGGGTTATCATTGAATAAACTTCTCTATACAATAGCCACACTTGACAGTATATGTATATTTTGTGTATAAATGCACTAACCAAATGCTGTTATAACATCATCAAGATGCTGAGTATCTGTTTAATAAGGCTTGTGACTTCACACACTCTTGGGCACTAATTATCCTGGCTTTGTGATGAACTCCAGAAGAATGATTTAACTATACATTTGGGCTGTATTTTAAAGTTGTGGCTAAAAAGATAAGACACCAGGAACCAAGGCATGGAAACCTAAGGGAAGGTTAAATTTCAGGAGATTTCATATCAAGTTTATCAAATAGACTTAAAGAATCTCCTCCGATGTTTAACCTGTTTTTGTAAGAGATCACTGAAATAGGGCAGTAAATTGTGTGAATTTTATGATAAAATGTATTTGGCTAGACATCGCCCATGGAAATTTAAAAAGGGTATTCACTTAATGTGCTATACTGTGATACTCAAAGTTACACCTAAGGGTTAGAGGGCAATTTATTTGAGGCAGCTGTCCCAAATATGAACAAAATATGAAATAATGAATAATAATATCAGATAAAAGAAATGTAAGGATATAAAACAAACCAACCATAATAATTCAGAATGATTTTTTTGCATGTAAATGCATGCCTTATCCTATTCGGATGATAGAAGTGGAATGCAAAATTGTGAGCATGATTAAGGCAAAAACAAAGGAAACACTATGTTATCTGTTATTTTATGTACAGTCCATTGTTCAAAAACAAAAAAAAAGTATTCAGATAAATACAAGTCTGCATGCTACTGATACCTTTTTTTTTTTTTTTTGTCTTTAGGACCACACCCGCACCATGTGGAGGTTCTCAGGCAAGAAGTCAAATTGGAACTGTAGCTGCCAGCCTATGCCACAGCCACATCAACGCAGGTATCCGAGCTTTGTCTGCAACGTACACCACAGCTCATGGCAATGCCTGATCCTTAACCCACTGAGTGAGGCCAGGCACTGAACCCACATCCTCATGGATGCTACTCGGAATCATTTCCATTGAAACACAGCGGGAACTCCAAGTCTCCATGCTGCTGATACTTCAGAAAGATTTATTCCATAAATGCTCATACATTGGACACTTTTTGATTACGTGAATATCAATTTTTTAAAAATTACCCGTTTTCAGGAAATAATTTTCTGTAAGTGACCAAAATAAATATAAATAAATATTTAAACTTGCAGCTTTCTACTCATCTGGATTTGTAGTGAATAACCTATAATTGTCTGGATAAAAGTTTATAAATTTCTTTTTTTTTACATCAAATATTCCTAAGCAGTGCTTTTTAATGATTAAGAGAGCAGAAGAAATAATTGTGGAATATCTGAGGTTCTGTTGATCTCAAGTTTTCCACTTAGTGTGAGTTTTTTTTTTTTTTTTTCAAAGAATCATAGGTATCTTGAGACTCACCACACCTCTGCTTGTAAACATGGCCAAGATTCTCATGAATGTAATCTGGGTATAGTCTAATAAATTGAAATACATTTTTACAGGGATATAAATACAAATAATTTTAGGCTAAAATAATTTCCAATTTAGGTAATACCAAACCAACAGTTACCGTTAATTTTAACATTGTAACCTAATGATAAATTTCTAAGTCCATTAATTTTCCTTGAATAATAGAATGATTTTTACCAGTTGCATTCATTTTCTATTGCTGTTGTCACAAACACAGTGCCTTAAAAAAATACCTTTTATTATCTCACAAATCTGTGTGTCAGAAGTTCAGACACGGAGTGAACTGTATGTTCTACTCAAGCCTTCACTAAGTGTTGATTGACCTTAATTGTTACTATTTTACATCACATTCAGCTAATAAAATCCTGTGGCTATTCTTCATGGACATGTTACAATAAAAACAAAATAAAAAATCTACAATAGGGCTCATTAACTAAGAAAGAAAAATAATAAAATGTCAATTTATGTCCTCATTTGACTTAGATTAATCATTCATTCTTAAATAACCATTCAAGCTGGCAGCTGTAGCTCCAATTCAACACCTAGCCTTGGAACTTCCATATGCCTCAGGTACGGCTCTAAAAAGCGAAGAAAAAAAAAAATCAAGTCATACATAATCTGTTTGTAAGTGATTAATCATTTACTAAGCACTTATTAGAAGCCAGGCACAGGAGTGGACTCTGTTATACTCTTACTGTTCTCTTCTCAGTTTTTGTTTATCTTTTTGCCTTCTGATATTATCTCTCCTCCCTTTGACTTTGTCTTAGTTTTGCTATAATAAGGTATGTATAAGTAACTTGTTCTTTAAATAATATATTACATATGTAATATGTATGTATATATAACTTCTCTAGGTTATGTATAAAACCTCTCTCTTAAAATAACCTGGGATGGTAAATGTGTGTTTAAATAAGAAAACAAATGATTAGAAATACAGAAATAATTTTATAAAGACCTTAAAAGAAGATAATGTTTAACATTGATTATGCAGTCTAATACACATAAAAAATTTTGCATACTTAATATGTATTATATAAATATTAATATCACTGATTAAATTAGTTGAAGCAAAGGGAAGTGCTATCCAGGACTAGACAAAAGGATGGTCTGAAAGTGAGTACAGTTGTATTTCAAGACATGGATCTCAAAATCTGAGTTCTTTCTTAAGAGTCTCCATAATTCTTTAATCTTGCTCATAGATTTATCCCTTGCTATAATCCCAGGCTTTGCACAATAATTCTCTTTGTTACTGTCTGTAAACAGTGATACCATGAGCTGTACTAAGTCAGGGGTCAGGTCCTAATTGTTTTGTTTTTCCAGAATCTAACACAGAACTGGCATTTGAATTATTGGGTATAAATCTCCTATAAAGAGGTCTGAATTAACCGTTGTGGTAAACAATCATCATTTCAACCTCTGAAATAAAATATGGAGTTAGAGAATGGAGGACCTAAGTTTCCCTTCCTGCCCAGAGACTATAATACTTTGCTAACTAGTCTTCTGCTCTGTGTTTTCCTTTAAGTTTTCCTCTGTTTGGATCCACTGTTAGTCCTTTGTTTAAGAGCCTTTTCAACAAACTGAAATCTTCTTAGCATAGTGCTTTCTACTTTTTCTGTAAACCTTTCTTTCTCAACTATTCCTCCAAATCCTCTAGTGCACCAAGCTGCTTGCTTTTTCAATGACTATCCATGAACCTGTGCATTTATATTTGCTCCTTAGTGGTGGAATATTGTTTTCCTCTTTATCCTACCCTTCCTTCACATGGCACCTCCTTGGTAGATGATGCCTTATTTGTATGCCTCTAGCAGTTAGTACTACCTCTTCTGGTTCCATTTATGCCTCCTCACAAGCTGCTATTATAACACTTATCTCCAATTACAACTGGAAGTACTTTTGAGTAGGGGCTTTGTCTGTCTCTTTTGTGTAAGCTCGGCAGTGTAGAACTGTGCTTGTGACTAAGTATAGAGACAAATGCACAATGAAGGCAGAAAGCCAAGGAGAAAAATGATAAAATTTAAATTAAAATTTAAAAAAGAAATAACAGATTTTAAATAAAGGTAAAATAAGAGGAAATACAATTTTAAAATGACAGTAAAAATCGTGAAAAAATGGTCTGTGTGGCTTTTCATCTCGTTTTCCACATTGGATCAGAGATGCCATCCTGATTTTTTTCCTTGCAGCTATAAATAGAACTGCAGTTTTCCAAAATAGCCTCAGGAAATACAATCACTGAAGCAGAATTTTTTTTGTTGCTATTTAGGTTCCTGTTCCCTTTAAAATCCTTCAAATTAAGCAACTTCTTCAAATTCTACTTGTGGTTATTCATATAATCTACTGTTATATCAGTAATTTCTGTATTTCTGTTAGGAATACTCTTCATGAAGATTTGGCAATTCAAGCATAAAACTATAACGTAGAGGGCTTAAGTATCACATTAGTTTATACTATGTTCAAAATAACTTTATTGGAGTTCCCGTCATGGCACAGCAGTTAACAAATCAGACTAGGAACCATGAAGTTGGGGGTTTGATCCCTGGCCTTGATCAGTGGGTTAACAATCCGGTGTTGTGTGAGCTGTGGTATAGGTCACAGAGGCGGCTCGCCGGTGGCTACTGCTCCAATTTGACCCCTAGCCTGGGAACCTCCATATGCTGTGGGTGCGGCCCTAAAAAGGCAAACAAAAAAAAGTTTTATCTTTTCATGACCTGAATGTATTGAAGTTGGATTTCTATGATACATAATTCAAGGGAGTGTCTTTTCAGCTGTGATCCTATTTACACTAAATTTTAGTGGATTTTAAATGTATTCTATTTTCTAATACAATATTTAGAAATGTCTTCTAAATATAAAGCTTTTATTTTAAACATTTCAACATTATAGAGAATCAGTTTCCTACGATCACTCTGGCCTAGAATATGGGTTTTGAGACATACCACCATTTACATTCGCACCATGAAAAAATTAAATACTTAGGTAAACACCCAAGTAACTATGTATAAGATCCATATGAGGAAAACTATAAAACTCTGCTGAAAGAAATCATAGAAAATCTAAATAAATGGACATAAAGACTCAGTGTTGTTAAGAGGTCAGTTCTTCCCAACTTGATCTATATCACACTCAATCTCACTAAAAATCCTGGAAAGTTACCTTGGGGAGATCAACAAACAACTAATTCTAAAGCAAAGCTATAGAGATATTTTAAAAATATCAGTGGTTGCCAGGGGTTTAGTGAGGGCCAGGGAAAAATGAATAAGTGAAACCCAGTACATTTTTAGGAATGTAAACTGTTCTGCCTTATAGTGTAATGGTGGTTATATGGCGTTATGCACTGTTGAAACCCATAGAACTGAACCATATAAAGAGAGAACCCTAATAGAAACTGTGTGTTTTTTGTTTGTTTTGTTTGTTGGCTTGCATTTTAGGGTCACACCCGCAGCATATGGAACTTTCCAGGTTAGGGGTTGAATCAGAGCTACAGCTGCTGGCCTACACCACAGTTACAGAAACGTGGTATCCGAGCTGCATATGCGATCTATACCACAGCTCATGGCAATGCCACATCCTTAGCCCACTGAGCAAAGCCAGGAATCAAACCCAAGTTCTCGTGGATACTATAGTCAGGTTTGTTACTGCTGAGCCATGACAGAAACTCAGAAACTATGGGTTTTATTTAATAGTAATGTTATCAGAATCGGTTAATCAATAATAATACATGTACCACACTACTGCATGGGGAAATGTGTATGTGTGAGTGTTGATATAGGGAAATTCTATAATTTCTGAGAAATTTTTATGCTCTAAAATGCTCTTAAAAAATCTATTGAAATATGTATCTTTAGTAAAATGAATACAAGCAATGAATGGGAAAAATATTTTTAGTACATGTATTGAAAAGTTTTATCCACGTTATATAAACAAGTCAAAAATGAATATTAATGTGACAAATTATACAATAAAAATGGTAAAAATATTGAATAGGTAATACACAAAGGAAAATACACAAATGGCTAATAAATTTCATGAATACTCATTATCATTACTCTCAAGGAATTAAATTAAATCACAATGAGTACTAATATGCACCTAAAATCAAAAAGTCTGACTGTACCAAATATTTACAAAGACACAGAAAAATCTAAATATTGCCTATGGGAGTATAAAGTGATAAAATAACATTAGAAATGTGTTTGGCAGTTTTTAAAAGGAGTTGAGAATACACCTATCCTGTGAATCGGCAATTTTACTTGTTATTTATTTATTTATTTATTTTTGGCTTTTGTTGTTTAGGGCCACACTGTAGGCATATGGAGATTCCCAGTCTACAGGTCAAATAGAAGCTGTAGCTGCGGACCTACGCCACAGCCACAGCAACAGGGGATCTGAGCTGCATCTTCAACCTACCTGCAGCTCCTTGTAACGCTGGATCCTTAACCCCCTGATCAAGTCCAGGGATAGAATTCATGTCCTAATGGATACTTGTCGGGTTCATCAACCAGTGAGCCATGACGCAAACTCCATGTTTTACTTTTTAATATTACTCAAATGATATGAAAATTTATGTCTATAAAAAGACATACACACAACTCACAGATGCTTTATTCATAATAATCAATGCTGGAAACAAAATTTCTATCAACCACATTATAGATTAAAATATTATAATCTATTCAGACATTGGAATAATATTGAATAATATAAAGAAACACTCCATAGATATAAACAACATGTATGAGTCTCAAAAACATAGTTTTAAGTTAGAGAAACTAGACAAAAATACTACATGCTTTTTTTTTTCCCAATTTTATCAATGGATTGTCACACATATAAAACTCTCCCTCAATACTTTATTGGCTATGTGTTTGTTTTTTTTTCATATTAACAATGAATTTTATTTCAGTTATAGGTGTACAAAGATCATAAGTCAATACGATAGAATTTGTGTCCCAAACCCACAGTGCATCCCCCAACCCCCCAGATTGTCTTATTTGAAAAACCAAGGTTTTACAAAATCTGTGAGTCATTGTGTGTTCTTCAAAGAAGTTCATTGTGTCTCTTTAGTTTCCACATGTAAGCGGTAGCATTGGGTGTTGCTCTCTAATTGTCTGACTAGTTCCACTTCGTATGATAATTTCTAGGTTCATCCATGTTGCTATAAATGTTATTCCGTTCCTTTTAATGGCTGAGTAATATTCCATTATGTGTATGTACCACATCTTCCCTATCCACTCCTCTGTCGATGGGCATTTAGGTTGTTTCCATGACCTGGCTTCTACCCTCTCTAGCTGCCTTAGATGTAAAGTTAGGTTGTTTATTTGAGCTTTTTCTTGTTTCCTGAGTTTGGCTTGTATTACTATATACTTTCCTCTTAGAGCTCCTTTTGCTGAATCCCAGAGGTTTTGGAGTGTCGTGTCTTTGTTGTCATTTGCTTCTAGGTATTTTTTAATTTCCTCTTTGATTTCTTCAGTGATCCATTGGTTGTTTTCTTGTTTTTGTATCCATTCGGCTAGTCTATGTCTTTTGGTTGGGGCATTCAGTCCATTAACATTTAAGGTAATTACTGATATATATGTTCT
>PVHT021183661.1:9181214-9196872 GCA_004024745.2 Catagonus wagneri
CCAATCTATTTCCAATGCCTTGCATCATCTTCAGCATCAACAGTCTAAAGTCTCTTTCTGAGAGGCTGGTAATCTCCTCATCACTGAGCTGTTTTTCTGGGCTTTTCTCTTTCTCCCTTATCTGGGTTAGAGTTTTCTGTCTTTTCATTTTTATAGGTTTTTGGTGTGGTGACCTTTTTGCCAACAATAGAGTGGTAGCTTCTCTTAGTTCTGGCGTTTGCCTCCCCTGTGACTAAAGCTGGTATGGGCGGGGCTTGCTGTAGGCTTCCTGATGGGAGGGAGTGATGCCTACCCACTGGTAGGTGGGGTTGATTCCTAGCCCTCTGATGGGTGGAGTTTTGTCTCTGGATGAGATTAGAGGCTGCCTGTGTGCCTGAGGGGTCTTTAGGCAGCCTGTTTAGTGATGGGTGGGGCTGTGATCCCACCTGGATTATTGTTTGGCCTGGGGCTTCTCAGTGCTGATGGGAGGGACCAGATTTTCCCAGAAATGGCCCCCTCCAGAGAAATGCAGGCTAATGAATGTTCCCCAGAGCTTCACCTCCAAAGTCGTTCCCCCACAACAAGCCACAGTCACCCCTATTTTCCCAGGATATCCTCCAAGAATTGCAGTCATGTTCCACCCAGATTCCTATGGAGACTGCTTTGCCTTGGGACCCAGTGCACGTGAAAGTCTGTGTGTGCCTTTCAAGGATGGGGTCTCTGTTTCCTCCAGTCCTGTGGAGCTCCTGCACACAAGCCCCACTGGCCTTCAATGCCAGATGCTCCTGGGGCTCTTCTCCCTGTGCCCGATCCCCAGGCATGGGGTTTTGACGTGAGGCTCAGAACTCTCAGTCCCGTAGCTAAGTCTCTACGGTTACTTTCCATTCTGTGGGGCTTCCCACCCAGGAGGTATGGGGTTGCTTCTATCGCATAATTGCCCCTCCTATCTCTTGATGTGGTCTCCTCTTTGTCTTCTGGAGTAGAATATCTTTTTTGGAAGTTTACAGTCCATTTCGTTGAAAGCCGCTCGGCATTTGGTTGTAGCTTTGCTGTTTTTCGGGAGAGAAGTTGAGCTCCAGTCCTTCTATTCTGCTATCTTAATCCAATCTGGATTCTTGGCTATGTGCTTTTTATTCTCATTTAAATCAAGCTCTGGAACCAGAAAAATTATCTATAGCAAAAAATGCAAGAACCATGTTTACCTTATGGCCTTGGCAGTGGAAGGTAGGAAGGACTTATCTGGGGAAGTGACAAGAGGAATAATTCTTGGTTTATGGAAATATTCTGTCTTGACAGAAGTGTGGATATATTTTTGTGTATGTGTTTTATATGTGCAAGCAGCATCTGTACATTTTACTACATGGACTTTATCTGTCAGTGAAGAATGGTTTTTTTAACATGCAAGAGAAGAATTGAAATTCGTAAGAATGGTGGTAATGAGTAATTCTGCATCATCACTAAGGCTGAAGGTTATAGAGACAGGATTTCCATAGACTTTGGGTTATTTGGAAATGACTTAAGCAGAGCACAATTTCTAACCCCTCCCTAGGGAAACGGATCTAGGCAGAATATATTCTCAGCAAACTGCCACCTACTAATTATGGAATCTTGGGGAATTAACATAATCCCTCTAGTCACCAAATTTCTTGCTTATAAAATAGAAATAAGTGTCAAGTGAGTATTTATTAAGATTATATAGTTAATGTACTTAGCATAGGATTTGTACATTAAAAAAATGCTCAGGAAAAGTGTTGATTAATGTTACTACTACCATGTTCGGACATGGCCCTATGGTAACCTATTTATAAAGATGATGTTAAGGTAAATAAATCTCATACATTAATTTGCAACTACAGTTGGCACATATGATATGAAGGCAATACCCATTATAAATGGTTTTATTCTCTAAGTATTACTATAGAATGATAGCATCGCTAAAACAGAAAAAACTCATTTCCTGTATTCAAAAAAATCCTCTGTCACAACAATGCTAAAGTAGAACACATTAAAATGTCTTCATCATTCAGACTAAATGTGAGAAAAATAAAATGAAGACATTATTTGAGTCATAAAATTTTAAAATTAAGAAATGTGTTCGTAGCTTTGGCAAATGAGGTGTTTACAAGTTTAAATCATTAGAGATGATGATTTAATGAATGGATAAATTTGCTGGCAATTACCCCATTAGCCTTTTGACTAAATAGTTATATCAGATTTCCCATAAGATGATTTAAACATAGCCTCACTGACCCTATGTTTCTGTTTTGTTCTTGGTGTTTCCTTAGAATTCATCTTCAAAATTAGTTTAAGGATAAACTTCGGTTCCTCTGAGACCTTACTTGAATTATATAAATTGACAAAAAATTATCGTCAGCTGAGTGTCAGGTGTTAAAATGCTCACAATCAGCATAAAGGAGGTTTAACTCCCACACTCTTCCAAATTTCATATTCTGGAGAAAGTAGTGTTGATGTTTTCTGTCTTCAGATTTTTTTTTTTTTTTTTAATGGCTGAAGACATTTTAAGAGGTCAGCCATGATTTCTCTGCAAGGGATAGAAATCACACATGCGCACATACTGGTAGCAGTTCCATTTCCTAGACTTGGCGGATATTTGAAAGAAAGTTTTAAAAATTTAAATCCAGGTATAACTTCATCAAACACTGCTTATTCTACCAAGAACTTTGTTGCATTTATGCCATAGTTAGTTTTTCCCTTGACTTGAATTAGGTTTTCTTTCTATGCCATGCATTCCATTCTTCAACTCATCTTAATCTCCTTCCAGGAATTCGTCAATTCTCTCATCTTTCACCAAAGAATGTTTATTTTGTATCTCTGTCTTCCTGATTCACTTACTTTGTGTCTTTCCTGTTTCACTTGCTTTGTTATCTCATGTATCGCTTTTCAAATCCTACCTGACCCTGTGATTGTTTACATTGTATTTTTAATAGATGCGTTCTCATTGAATATCTATTGATTAAATTGTAGACTCATGCATATTAAACCGCTGCTACTGCTATTTGAAAATAAAGTACCACTATGCTATCACTGGAAACATACTTTAATTCATCCTTACTATGTTTTTTAATGTTCTCTACTTAAACCACTTTTAAAGTAAACTATATAAAAAAACCCCAAGATACTATGTACGTTAGTCACAAAAATTCCATTTATTTGCAAGTTGCTATAACCACAGAAAGAAAAGAAAATTGGAAATGTTAAAAATTTAATGTTCTTTTATCCTTGACTTAAAGGTCTCCACCGTGTTCTCTAAGTGTAAAAAAGCATTTTACGAATTAATTTATACTAAGAGCTTAAGGCCATTTTCAAGAAACCCCAGAAAATTAGTACCAAATAAGTTGAATGGATTTCAGTGTTTGCCAACAAGAAAAGTCAATTTCCAGTGCTAATATCTAAGAATTTAATTTGATCACTCCTATTAGCGTAATTAGAAGTAATGTTGCTTGGAGGCAAGTAGCTCTATGAAGGAAGAAGAGAAGTTTAAATCCACCTAAATTTACTTACCAATATTTTACATGAATGCCTTATTTTCTATTTTTCTCTGAAGTTATAGATAATCTTGAAAATTTGAGTCTGATAGCCATGCCTCTAAACTCAAGAAATAATAAAGACAAGTAGGCGGAAGGTTGGGACTTGCTGGTGGGCCAACATTACAGAAGTGTTTTAACTGTAAGATGATAGACATATGATGTAAGAGAAGGAAAAATGCAATTGGAAGAAAAAAATATATCTGCCAAAGGTGACACATAGCAAATCGTGCATCCCTTCCAGGTCTTGATTTCCTTAGCTATAAAATGGGGACACCCATGGCTTTTCTCACAGAATTATTGTGGTGAAGGATCTCAGTGTTGACGTGTAGCATGTTTTGGCTGCTGCCTAGTACCTTCAAAAACTGGACATGAGTCAGGAGAATGTCCAACTTTTGGCAAATATCTAACGCTTTGGCTAGCTTTATTCAAATTTTCAGAGGTCAGAATGATGGGAGACTGAAACCTATAGCAGACTCCATTGCTCCTAACTCTGATTTTAAAGAATGAAGTAATTTTTGCTTAAGCTGACCTGCTATTTAATTCTTAATAAATAATTGCCAGTTCAGTTCATCATGCAGGGAAGGAACTTAAGTATCCATATGAAAAGAACAGATTGCCAGGATCTGAGTCCGTTCTCTACCACTTACTGTTTAGTGATCATGAGACCTTTTTTTGTCTCCGTTTTATGCGATATAATATCAGTACCTACTTCACTGGACTGGTGTGAAGCCTTGAATTTAAATGCTCTGTACTTAAAGCACATAGAGTAGGGACTAACAAATGGCTGCTGATTTACTCACAGTTTTATGAGTTAATTGGAAGCCCTTCTGTTCTGAACTGGCTTAGCTGATCACCATAGTCACTTGGTAAAATGACTGGTGCTCAGCTGTCCAGAATGCCCTCACTTACACTACCGAGTCTGGTGGTTAGGCTTGTTTCTGTTCCATGTGGTCTCACACTCCAGTAGACTAGCTCAGGCTTGCTTCTTAGAATGGTAGAAAGTTTCCAAACACATGAAGGAATCTTAAAGTGAAAGTGCTTTTCAAGACTGCTTGCATAATGCTTGCTACTATCCTCTTGGCCTAGGCAAGTCTTACGGATAGCCTGGAACCAAATGGGTGGAGAAAGGCTTGACTTCTTAAGAGGAGGCAAAGCATTGTGTCTGATTTTACAGTCTACCACACTCTATGAACATACATAAATATATACATACATAATGAATATATATATATTTTATATATCATATGCATATGTGAAACTCAGCACTACATTTATATTTATGGATGTGTTTGTGTATATATATATATATATGTGTGTGTGTGTGTGTATATGTGTGTGTGTGTGTGTGTGTGTGTGTGTGTGTATCTACATAAAAATGCATGTCTTCTGACTAAAGTATAAACAAGTGCCCTTCCAGGGAAACAGAAAATGCATCTCTGTGTGTGTGTATATATATATATCAGAAATCAAATGAATATAACAGAAGTAAATCAAGACCTGACGTGCTACTGCATAACTTATATCAACAAGTCACATCACTATGGGTGAGATTTAAGAGCTCCACTCTATGGTAGTGTTTTATATTCAGCTGCATAATAAATTACCTCCAACTTGCTCTGTGTATACATAATACTAGGCACTAAATATTGGAAAAAATATAAGTAATTTAAAATCTAGTTGAGGTAAATCTGCAGATAGATATTTGAAATTGGCCTCAGCAATTTCTAAATAAGTTAGTACAATTATTGGCATAGGCCTTGCATGGCAATAAAAGAGTAAAATTAGCTGAATGGATGCAAAGAAGAAGGTACTTGGGGGACTTATGTGATGAGTTTCTTGGATGTAGATGAATGGGTGGCTAAACAGAAGGAGTGGGTGTGGGAATAGGTGACGTTAAGTCTGTTGAAGAAAATAGGAAACATACAGAAAAAGAGCACCTGTGACATTAAATTAGGCAATGAAATTTAATGCCATAAGTAAAGGGGATTTATTGAATGTTTTTAGGAAGACATAGTACAATTTGGTATTCACACTGCGGGTGACTTCTTTAATTAGCAATCCTCTTCAACAGTTCAGGAATATAAACTTGAACTTCAGTCCACCTATTTTAATGGGTTTAAATTAACCTACTTTTCTTCGTTTTAAACTTGTACAAAACATATCACCAGATATTTAAGTATAAATAAATCTATTTTCTTTTCCAGTAAAACATACTATATATAACTTAAGAAATAATTAGTATAGAAATAACTCCTACAGAGTACTTCACCAAATATAAAATGTGTAAAAATTATCATTCAAGTAATCAAAATCAGACATTAATCTTACTTTTCTTGAGTTTTTCCATGAACTCTTTGGAGGTATAGAATTAAAATTAAAAGTTTTAGTGTCCCTTTAAGAGTCATTTCTTGATAACATAGCATCTAATGTGAGTTTTTGTCTCTGAGTTTCTATACCTTGAGGAGTGGTTCCAGTGATCAAAAGGACTAAACAGAACATAGTAAGACATGGTAAAACTACTTATTTATCCAAATGCAGTCTAAATGAGGGGAGAAAAGAATGAGGATAAAAAAAAAACCTTAAAATTTGTGAATTTATCTGGATAGAGAGCTAACTAATTCCTCTTTCTGCCCCCAAGCCATGTGAAGATCAGAGGCCTACTTAGAAATGTTCAGTGTGGTCTAGGGATTTTTCAGGATACAAGAAATATTTTCTGATTCAAGCCTACAAGTCTATAGGACTGAATGGCCTGTGGCAGCAGAGTGAAGCAAACTGCTTAGGGAATGGACAGAACTTAACTTCTACAAAGCTGTTTCCTATGGGCCAGGGTTGGAACTTTTGAAAAGGAGCATAGACTCTCTTCAAGAGAAATTGGGTACGAGGTAGACAGCCAGAAGCTATGCTCTGAGAGGGCAAATCTTAAAAATCTAATTGGAAGGAACCTCATCTTCATCAGGGAAACAGAGGAAAAGTGATCTCCAATCATGGTTACTGCAATAAATTTGAAAATAACTTTTGGTGGACAGAACCACCGTTACCCAAACCTTTGACACAAAAATGGTCCTGGTGTTAAATTACAATTATCCTGGCCACATAACTATTCATGTTTCTTGGAACTCATTAC
The DNA here is from genome assembly GCA_004024745.2 of Catagonus wagneri. Taxonomy (NCBI): domain Eukaryota; kingdom Metazoa; phylum Chordata; class Mammalia; order Artiodactyla; family Tayassuidae; genus Catagonus; species Catagonus wagneri. The sequence continues at coordinate 9,187,866 of PVHT021183661.1, forward strand.
CTTTTCTCGAGGTCTGGGAATAGGTATAAACATCAACTAGAATGTATAAAAGGGGTAAAGTCGACAGAAGAAAGAAGCTGAATGGGAAGCATATGAAAATTTTTTGACAGTTTGAGGTAAAATTTGCCTGGAAATGGAATAGGTTTGATTCAAATGAAAGAATAAAGTTTTGTCATTAGACCACACAGGACTTAAAAATATTATAATGTGATTATGAAAGCTTTGGAATTTAACTCGATGTTTTATATAAGGATAGGGAAGAACAATTTAACATAGCAGTTTGAAGGCATTCAGGTAAGGGTGGGCGAAATTGCTTTATGTGTAAACTCACTAAATGTGACTCATTTAATTTTAAATAAGGTATATTCCAGTTCATTTAATCTTAGGTATGTAAATTTTAACCTTTTCAAGATACAGAACCTATGTTGATGGGTTGGGCTGGAATATATTTCTATGACATGTATACTTAAAAACATTTAAAAAAGAACCCTGACATCCAGTAAAATGTAGTGATAACAGGGCTGAATAAACAAAATATTTCACCAGTTCCTGCCATGGCTCAGCAGAAATGAATCTGTCATCCAAGATGACACAGGTTCTTCTCCCTGGCCTGACTCAGTGAATTAAGGATTCGGCATTGCCATGAGCTGTGGTGTAGGTCACAGATACGGTCCAGATCCCATGTTGTTGTGGTTGTGGTGTAGGCCAGTGGCTACAACTCCAATTCAACGCCTTAGCCTGGTGTGGCCCTAAAAAGACAAATACATATATATGTATTTTTTTCAATATGGATAGATCAGTTAGTCTTTGAATTCAACCAGGAAGTAGCTTAAGACAACAATTAGTTGGCATTTAAAATAGTAAACCTATCTTTTTTGGCAAGGAAAATCATCTTTAGATATGACCCTAACATTTATAAATATTGATTCTATTATAAAATAGATCAGTCAAGTCATAATCAATAGACAATTATTATCAATAAAACTAACCTCTTATGCAAAATATAGCTTAAAACTTTAGATAAGTTTTTTTCTGAAACCGTATGACAAGTTTCAGAACTAAACATACGCAAATTAGTAGTCGACTGTTTGAGCAATGTTTTAATTTTTTTTTTTAATTTGTAGAAAGTTCTTAGCCTTTTTTGGTATTCAGACTTAGATAGGATCTGAAGTTTATTGTGACAAGTTACAGAACAGGTGAGACTTTAACAAAAAATTCTGGCAACAGATAAGTGACCATCATTCCCTTCTTTATCTTTCTTAAAAAAAAAAAAAAAAAAAAGAAGAGGCTAATAGCTAGCCCAGAGTTCAACATAACCAAGCACTTATATTACCAGGTTATTTACTTAAAGTTTACCTCTAGATTTTTTCATTAACTAAAAGTTGAAATCTGTGGCTTGAAGTTACATCCACAATTCTTAATCAAGTAAAAATCAAATGTGCTCAGGACACACAATTTTATTTCATAAATTATCTGTGTTTTTCTCCAGCAGTGTAAACTGATCAGTGGCAGACACAGAATAGCACGACATTTATTTTACACCATAACTGAGGTAGTGAAAATAATTGGTGGTGGTGGCGGAATCATAAAGACTGAGGACGTTTGTAAAGATGTTGTTATCAAGAAGACTCGCAGTAACTGTGTAGGCAAGAAATAAGCAGATAATAACAAGTGACAGTTTATGGATTAGAGCGATCAGCCAATTTTAAGAAGTATTTTAACAAGATTGTTAAAGCAGAAAAGCTGGAAGATTAGGGATTACATGACTAGATTCTGGTCACATCGTGTTCTGAACACTTTGGGCTTTTGGGATCCCACAGATGCCTTGGTCAAATGGGTGTTTTGGGAACACATTAGGGAAATGAACATATTACGGGGATGGTTATATGAAAGTATGCTTTGTACCATGAGACTGAATATCCCACATGCACAAAACAGGATCTGTTTCTTACCTTTCCCTTCATAATTTAGCCTGGTTACCTTTTTGGTATCAGTAAATTTAATAGTACTCTCACCCACGGTAACATGGAAAATAAAAACTATATCTTAACAAACTAGTTGAATTTGCCAAGGATATTTCTTTCTGAGTTTTTAAAGATCCAGTGTATTTCTTTTAGCCCTGTATGATAAGATACAAATAGAAATCAGCTTAAAAAGATGTTCACTCTTAAAACTAATTTTAGAGAAAATATATGAAGGAGACAAGACTTGCTGAACTTTGAGGAAAAAAAACCTTTTTGAAAAAATTCATAGCCTCTTTAGAATGCAAGATATTTCAAAATAGTAAAGGGACTCAAGGTGACTATCGAATCTTCAATATTGCCAGGAAAATGTGGCCTCAGAGCAAAAATATACTCAATGATATGATTGAAAAGCTCTTTGTTAAACCCCCTAAAAATTAAACTGATGCCTTGTGGTCTTTTTCTGAAAACAAAAGGTCTTTGAAGATTCTTTAATGTGTGCCTGAGAGTCACTCTCTGTTAAAAATATATATTCTTCTATTAATTCTTAAGGGTGTAATCTCATGACTGTCTCATAGGAAGAACGAGATTGAGAAAATGTATCATGAGAAGATTTTGATCTTCTTTTAATGAAGCATATTTTATAAATTGACACATAAGAAACCCAGAATTTTCTAAAAGAATGTTATCAGTTTGGACTAAAAGTGGCAAAGGCGGTAGGAAATGTGGAGGAGAGGACTTCAGAACCACCAGGATCGTGTACCCGGTTAGGCTGCACAATTGCTGTGGAGCAGTAACTTCTGTGTACCTTTCACGCTCCCCTTTCTATGACACTCTTGTAATGATCCCAAGTTAGGGCCACTGCAAAGTAATCTGTGTGTCTTTTGAGGCCAGATCAGAAGAAACCTTTAAGCTTCTGCCTTGCTTTTTCTTTTTTTTTCTTCCCTGATCTGCCTATTCCCTTAAGAAGTCAGTTGCCAGAACTCTAAGAAATTCAAGCCACCTGAAGAGACCACTTGTCATCTGAGATCTTTGAGTTATCCCAGCCCAAACACAGATACATCAGTAAAGAAGCTGGATATTGTCAGGCTCCATTCAGCTGTGTCATCCCAGTTGTTTACTTCTTCCAGCCGAAACGTCAGGCATTGTGGAGATAGGCCACACTTACTATGCCCTGTCTGAATTTCTCACTCACGGAATTCATAAACCTAACGAGCGTTGTGTTCTACCACAAAGTTTGGAACTATTCATTACGTAATTCATTATATAGTAACTGAAGTAAGCACTGGAAAGTTAGGATTGATTTTTACCTTTTTTTCAACAGGAATTTTTCACAATTCCTATTTGATGTTATGCTCATTCATTAGAGGGTTATTCCAACTAAAGAGTGTCTTGAAACTAAGCATTGGCAAACTAAAGTGTGACAGAAAATTAACCACATAGGATGTCAAGAAAGAATACCTGGTGTTAATAAAAAATATAGTCTAACCACAGGAATACATAGATTAAGAATTTAGAGAAGCAGTGCCAGCTGTCTTCAAATACGTGAAGGGCTGTCATATGGAAGATGGATTAGACTCATACTGTAGAGCCCAAGAGAGCAGAACTAATACCTCACAGTGGTAGGGACAGGGATGCAGCTTTTATAACTAATAAGAGGAAGTATTTTTTAGTAATCAGCAATAAAATTCCAGACTGTGTTTTGAGGTAGGAAACTTGCACGATGTTATTATGAAAACCTGGGGATATTAATGATGGGAAAAAAATTTTGTTCTGTGTAGAACACTGAAGTAGTTGTAAGATATTCCAACCATAAGGTTGTATAGGAGTCTATGATATACCCAATGTTTTCATAATAATCTATATCAAAATTTAGGTTTGTGAGACAAATAGTAGACAAAGGATTCTGTTATCAACAGCTTTTCAGTGATTTTTATTTTCAAGTCCCACAGATACCTAGGAATTATTCAATGCTCAGTAACAAATGTGGAAAAAAATATATTGACTAGATTAGGGAAATATATATTGTACTTATACATAAAGGCATAGTGTCCCTCAAGTTTTTGCTATTTTACATGTAATTCCATTTTCCATGCGTGTTCATATAAGTACTCTTGTATGTACTGTCTCATTCCTCCAAAGGTCTGGTGGGAGCCTGCGTGAATACAAACAACATAATAAAACATAAAGGAACGTAGAAGTAAGATCTGAGTAATTTAAATGAAATAAAGAATAAGAATTACAGAAAAGTTAATATGCAGATATTCAAGACATAACATCTTATACTAATGGTAGGTAAATAGGAATGTAGGGTAATAGAAAATGGTCAAAGGAAAAAATACATCATCAGTATCGTATCAGCACAGCATTATTTCTATTATCATCATCTCTGAAGCAGCTATTACTTATTGATCATTCTTATATCATGATATTAAGCATGTGTATCCATTATCTCATTGAATCCTAAAATGATTTTATAAAGAAGGGAACGAAGTTCTAGAGAAAAGTATAGCATACTTAAGACTACCAGTTAAGTGAGTTGGTGGGAAATTGAACCTGGATTTTTGATAATGACAAGCTCAGTTCTTTATCCTATGTAATCTCTTGGTGTAGATTAGATCTGTACTTTTTATGGTGGAGGCTTTAGTCATGAAAAGCAGATGGATGTTTTATTTACAATAAGTCCTCCAAATACCATTCCTTCTCTAGTTAACCTTTTCTGAAACTCCATATTTAAGTACTTCCCTTTAGTTCTTTATTCAGTAGAAGATGTAAATGTTATTCATTTATCTGCAAGTAACATTGAGAGGAGCTAGCTAATATATTTGGCTAATAGGTTAAATAACAGAGTTTAGGGAGCAGGAAAGGGGTGGGCACTGTGGACCTGTCAAAAAGGAAGAAAATTATGAAATCAAGAGGAAAGAAAGGCTGCCTGGACAGACATCACCTATTTAATAGTATTTCCCACATAAAAGACATGCATGCAAAACATCTTCTAGGGAGGTGAGGAATATGGGATCATTCTCATTCATCCTGAAAATATTAATCTTTGGGGCTAGTGAGTTCACAGCAAGTGTTACCTACACAGTAGGTAGATTAACATCCTAGTGAAAGATGGATATTGGTGCAAAATCAAGGAGACAGATATAGCTGATATTAAGATAGATAAATGTTTTTGAACTTTAGAAAGAGTCAGGGTAAATAAGGAGATGTTTTCTAAATTTCAAGCATTAATTGATCAGATCATCACGATATTCAGTGAGAATGGAAGAGCACAAGCAGATGTTTAGGCAGGGGGTAAGAAGTCAGATGGGGATGCAGGTGCTAGAGAGAGAAGTAAATCATTTGTAATATTTTGCTTTTGCTTGAAAGTTTTTATACCGTCCACAACAAAATTCTCTTCGTTGGAAGGAAATGAGAGTAAATCATACTTTTCTGTTAGTTTGCTGTGACACTGCTGATGCCAGACATTTTATGTGAGGATGCAAACTGACAGTTTATATAAAGACCAAGATTCATGACATTCAAGTTATTAGATTCAGTTAGAAATGATATGTGGAAGGAAAGTCTTCATGTAATTTGCCTAGTACACTGAATTCAAATTCAACTCTCTATTTGAAGTTCAAATAATATAACTTAAAACTGTATCTTGTGTTTTTCGTAGTCTAGAAAAAAAAGTCCTTACATGCAAGTTGAATTTATTATGAAATCTATAATAATTTCAAATTTAAAGAACTGAAGGTTGTAAATGTCTCACGTAAGGAAATGAACTAAGATTCAGTAGCATTTGGTGAGATATTTTTCTTCCTTCTTTTTCTTGTTGGCACTCTCCCTTCTTTCTTGACTAAAATAATTATAGAACACATATTTATACAACTGGTCTACTTCTGCATATATAATTTGTAGTATCTTAGAACTTAATGTTTATGCCAGTACCTCCACCAATAAGAATAACTCAGATTGACTTAAGTATTGTTGGGCACTGTGGTATCTGTTTTACATTTGTTCTCACTTTAGCTCCCACATTAGTTCTCTCTTTAGCTCTCACAACAATTCTGTAGCTGTAACTATTGATATAAATCATGTTGGAAATGAGAAAATTAAGAAATTAAATCATATCATAAATCATTTGTTAACAATAAAATGAACTTTGGAAAGTTTGTTTCTCTTGAATGAATTGACAGATAGGCCTAAATCACCTGATTCAGCTACATATCTATCAGTATAGAAAAAAATGCAAAAATACACTTACTTAATGAGACCTTTCATTTTAAAATATTGACAGTGTTGTTTAAGGTTGATCATCTATTTCTTGGGTTCACAGTAGTTCATAAGGTTGATTTTTAGAGAATATGTAGAAGTCCCAAGATCTTTTGTCAGCAGGTGATTATAAATATTATCTTTAAAATTCAGCTCATGTAGCATATTTTACTCAATTATTTAGCATCCTTAACCAAAGCTACAGTCTAATAGAGTCTAATAGTTTAATTCAGTAAAATGTTTGCATTCACTGAAATGCTCTCAGACAAAGAATACTGTTTTTTTGGTGCATGTAACAGAGGGTAATACTCACTGTAGCTTGCTGTCTGGTGGCAATAGAAGGCCTGTAGAATTTGATGTGGCCTTGGGGGTTGGTGGTGGGGGTGAGGGATCCATTTTTCAAGGAAGTAGTATATGGCTTGAGAGTTAAAAGAATGAGAAGGTGTTAGCAGGGTAAAGAAAGGCAGAAGCAAGTTCAGGGTAGTGGGGAAACTCTTTGCTGAGACTGGAGCACAGGGACAATGGGGGAGAGAGACCTGGGAAGCAGTGAGACCAGATATCTATAGAGTACTTGTTAAGTACCGGGCACTGTTGTAAGACTTATGGTCAATTAATATTCAACAAAAGAGGCAAAAATATAAAATGGGAAAAAGACAGTCTCTTCAGCAAGTGGACGTGAGAAAACTGGATACCTGCATGTAAATCAACAAAACCAGAACACAGCCTCATACCATGCAGAAAAATAAACTCAAAATGTCTTTAAGACTTAAACATAAGACAAGATACAATAAAACTTTTATCTTTTTCAAAATTATCCTATCAAGTCCTCTCTTGAAACTGACTTCCAGTAACTTGCACACCATATAGATTCCTTTTTATTTCTTTCTCTTTTTTTTAGGGCCACACCCATGTCTTATGGAAGTTTCCAGGCTAGGGGTCATATCGGAGCTGCAACTGCCAGCCTATCCATTGTCACAGCATCACAGGATCTGAGCCACATCTACAACCTCTAACACAACTCATGGCAACACCGGATCCTTAAACCACTGAGTGAGGCTAGGGTTGGAACCTGCATCCTCATGGATACTAGTGGGGTTCATTGCCGCTAAGCCATAACAGGAACTTCCCTTTGTAAATTTCTATTGCCCTTTATATACATTTCTGCCCTAATGGCCTTCTCTACACCGCTTCAGTGATGCTATTTCCAAGATTTTAATTATGGATACTTTTAATTTACATGTTTTGAGGGTTTTCTGGCTTTTTTATGACTTCAAGAAACATTTATATGCTACTGATGCTCACATAGCCACACCAAACACCTTCCTATGTTCTTATGTACATGTCCATTGCCCTCAGTCTACTTGGGCATTAGCTGTACATCAAAACAGCTATGGCCTTTCAATGCATCCTACATCACAGAGAAAATATAGGAAAATTGGACTTCCCAAAGGTAGTGTTGTTCTTATTCTCCTTTCTTGCTTGCTTGCTTGTTGGCTTGCTTGCTTGCTTGCTGGGACCTACACTGCAGCTGCAGCAACACTGGGTGTTGCACATCCCATGCACAGGGCCAGGAATCGACCCCACACCTCTGTGGTGACTGTATCCAGTCCAATCCAGCTGAATTCTTAACCTGCTATAGCACAGTGGAAACTCAAAAAACAGTGTTCTTAAATGACATTGGTTCAGTACTTCAGCACTGGTCATTTTGTTAAAGGCTATGATCTTGTGCATACATATGCAATACTCCTGGTGTAGGAAGAGGCCTGTGGAAATAAGGATCCAGAAACTTAAGCTTAATTTGCTTCATCATATACCCATCTCTGTCTCTCTTTTCCTAATCCATGTTCCACATTTCATCCACAATTTACTGCACAAATAAAACTGCTTTTCTCCTGCAATGCAAATAATAACATGCAAACAACGAAGCACAGCAAACTCTTAAAACTATATTTCAATTACTCATCAAATTTTGTCACAATCCAGACAAAAAAATCTCCCCCCTTAATTATTAAAGTTAAGGGAAGCATTCATAACACAGCTACAACTAAGCCTCATTGTTGTACTGAAGTAGTTCATACTGCTTTTTAAATGCTGATTGGGCAATTCTCTTTCTAAAGCCATGTTCAGTGATGGTTCATGATGGTAGCAGCAAACATTATAAAGCAAGATGTAGTTTTGGAAATGTAGCCCTTAAATATATGTCAGCATAGCACTGTGCAATCCTATCTGAGAAAATATATAAATTATGAAATTATTAGCATGGGAGGTATAATACCAGCCACGTGTTGCTTAAGCAAAATATAATTTTCTTGCAACATGTTGATATGAATTTCCAGAGCCCATTGTCAGGTACAGTTTAATGTAGTATCCATTTGATATGACCAGGTTGTATAGTGTCTTTATTCACTTCTTTTTTCACTTTTCCAGATACTGTCTCTTTTATCAAGTAGGTTCTCTCCTTTTCATCTGAAGGTGATTATCAACAGTTGATGTTAATTTATTTCCAGAGGAAAAGGAGAACTCCATATGAGGATTATTTCATGGGTTTTGTTCAAGTTTGAATTCTTTTTTTTTTTTCTGGTCTACTTTGTTTTTTTATTTTTTTTTATTTTTTTATTTTTGCATTATAGCTGGTTTACAGATTTCTGTCAGATTTTCCAACTGCACCATGTGGTGACCTGATTACATGTACATATATGGATTTGTCACATGTAATTAGATATAGTTCCCCGTGCAATACAGTTGGAGCTCCTTGCTATTCCATCATTAAAGCACTAGTTATCCCC
>PVHT021183661.1:9202576-9292068 GCA_004024745.2 Catagonus wagneri
TATTTGAATGATTGCTTTCTAATTGTGGTTTCCTCCATTCTAATTCTTACTTTTTACTTTTCTTTCTTTTTTTTTTATAGGAACCTTTTCAGCATTTCTTTTAGAAAGGGTTTAGTATTGCTGTCCTCTTTTAGCTTTTGTTTGTTGGGGAAATTTTTTATTTCCCCTTCTATTTTAAATGATATTCTTGCTGGGTAGATTATTCTAGATTGCAGGCCATTTCCTTTCAGCACTTTAAATATATCTTGCCATTCCCTTCTAGCCTGTAATGTTTCTGTAGAGAAATCAGCTGACAGCCTTATGGGGGATCCCCCATACTTAATGCTTTGCTTTTCCCTTGCTGCCTTTAGGATCCTCTCTTTATCTTTAATTCTTGCCATTTTTAATATAATATGCCTTGGTGTGGGTCTGTTTGGGTTTAGCTTGTTTGGGGCCCTCTGAGCATCCTGTATCTTGAGGTCAGATTCCTTCAGATTTGGAAAGTTTTCAGACATAATTTCTTCAAATATTTTTTCAATGCCCTTTTCTTTTTCTGCTCCTCTGGAATTCCTATTATGCATAAATTGGGCCTCTTTATATTATCCCAGAGATCTCTTAAATTGCTTTCATGTTTTTTAATTTGATTTTCTGTCTGCTGTCCTGATTGCGTTATTTCCATTATTCTATCTTCTACATCACTAATTCGTTCCTCTGCATTATTCAAACTGCTCTTTATTGCCTTTAGCTCAGTTTGCATCTCTGCAAATGAGTTTTCTAGCTTTTGTTGGCTCCTCCTTATGATTTCTAGCTCCTTTCTAAAGGACTCTGCATTGCTGTTTGCATCTTCTCTTAATTTCTGGATATTCAGCCTTAATTCTTTAAGTATTTTCATTACCTCCCTTCTTAACTCCATTTCTGACAGACTACAGAGGTCAGTTTCATTATTGGATGCTTTAAAAGACTTGTCCTGTTCTTTTAACTGGGAATGGTTTTTGAGCTTCTTCATCTTGTTTGTGGTTTTATTTTTCTGTGAGTTTGGGGAGGCCACGCTGTAGACTTGGAAGGCTACTTCTAGGGAGGAGCTCCCCTTTGTATTTTTTGGTGGGGTTACTATTTATTTTTGGTGTAGGAGTTTGACTATTTGCTGTCTATTTCTTTGGAATGAGCAGGCTGTTATCTCATTGGTACTCTGAGTGTTCTCTGTGAGAGTGTAGGAATGGCTAAAGTCAACAGTGGGAGCCTAGTCTCTACACTCTCAATTGCAGGAAGGTGGCGCCGTCCACTCCTAGTTGCCCAGTCCTGGGAAGTGGTTGCGAGCTCTAGGCAGATCTACCAGGTGTCTTAAGCATTTGGCAATAGCAGCAGCAGGAAGTATGATTTCCTCCGGGAGTGAGAGCCACGGGAAACTAGTGTTCGATTGCAAAGTCCTCTTTTGAGGTGACTGGAACCACAAGCGGTACCCTTCAGAGGCTGGCTCAGCAGGCTAGTGTTTGTTCCGCCCTTCCGCTGATGCTTTCTCGTCTGTTGGGGCGGGCGGCAGCGGCTGGCGCCGGCCCCGCTCCTCTGCGAAAGCTATCTCCGTGTGGTCGCGTACTGCTCTGCCCACCAGAGCTACCAGCTCTGTGGGCTGACGCAGTCGCCTAGGTTCATGGACCGGCCCAGGGCCCCACCACCCCCGCCGATGCTGGCTGGCACAGGCGCCTGTGTCCACAACCTGGCACCGTGCTCTGCCCATGGGCTTCAAGGCACGGCTCCGCTCCCGCTGCTGCAGCTGCAGCCTCCACTGGCTCCTCCCCACTTCCGCTGTCTTTGGCAGGTCACCGTTGCCCCGCCCTGCACACTAGTTCAAGTTGCTTCCTATGGCGGCCAGCCCCTCCTCCTCTCCTCTTCCCTAACAATGGAGGCTTGCCTCCCCTGCAGGACCAGACTTCCTCGGTTCTCTCAGTCCTGGTTTTGCTCTCCACAAATCCTAGAATATCGCTGTTCCTTGTCCTATTCCCACAATCGCGGCGGCCACTGACCTCTGCCCTCTCGCAGGGACTAACCTTAGGAACCTGTGTCTTAGCTCCCAGGCACTGCCCAGCGCCTCAGACTGTGGTGTCTGCGCTGGTATTCAGGTCTCTAACTCCGATTTTCCTATCTCAATCCAGCTGCTGTGTTTTTCTCAGGCTTTAATGTCCCTCTAGTTCCATTGGTCGTTGATCCGCTGATCATTGTTTAGGTTTCTTCCCAGGAAACTTTTCTTTTTCACAGCTCCCTCCCTGGAGTGCTGGTTACAGTCCTAATTGCTTTTCTCTCTCACCTTTTTTTTTTTCTTCAGTTGTTCTACCCAGTTATTTCAAGGGTTTCTTGCAGTTTTTGGAGGTTTAAATTAATCAGCATTCAGATGATGGTTTGTCCAACTTGTTTTATATTTAGATGCGTTTTTTGATGTATTTGTGGGAGAGGGTGAGCGCGACCTCTTACTCCTCTGCCATCTTGCCACAGTCTCCCAAGTTTGAATTCTTTGAATTCAACTGTACTTTATTAATTTCTCTGGACTTGAGGGTGGTATTTTACTGACTAGATTATATCTGAGTACTATTGCCTACCACTTCCGTATGAAGATAGACCATTTAGAAAGAAGTGGTTTCCAAGTGAAGAACTATAACTACATTGCATGTAATAATTGCACTCATGTATTTCCTACTTCAGAGAGTCAAGTAATAAAAATTAAATTTAACAAAACTAGAAATAAGTACTAAGCAAAGAATTAAACAAATTGATGTTACAGAGGTGGCAAATGAGAAATAAAAGGAAAGATAAAACAGAACTGATCATCTCAAAATCAAGAACATTCTAGGATACTTCATATACTGCATTGTACAGTGAATCTGTTAAACTAGCTTTCTGGCAGGCAAATAAGTATAAGTGACTTCTGACACATAATATAAAATGTGATGAGAGTTTAGATACAAGTGTGTAATCTAAGATTATTGTTATCCGTGTTTCAATTCTACAATATTATTAAGACTTTATTGGGTGCAACTTAGACATCTCCATCACATGTAATGTGAAAGAATTTTGCTTGCTAATATAAGTCATGTAGACACTGCTACCCAAAAGGAAAAATCAATAAAAGTACATAATGTCATTTGAGTTATCTTAAATTGCATAGTCCTCACCTAGATTTAAGGTGAGGGAAATGGCTGAGACTTTCAGTTTCATCAATCTGCATTACAATGAGGTGAAGAATGAAGGAAAAAGTCAGGTTCAAGATACACTGAGAAATCATTCCCAATTGTAATTTCATTGTGAGTTATAGATGTGATAAAATTCATTGTGCAATTTTTAAAATGTCAAAGAGAGCTTTATAACGTTTTGGACTATCAGGTCAGTAAAAATTTCTTCTACAAAATGGCCTCACACTCCCACATTTGTATTGTATGTTGCACGTCATTTGAAGATGAAACTATTTAAATGCAAATGTACAATCACAAAGCAGTGAAACCAAATTATATGCAAACAAAGCTAGTTGAAGAAATTGAGTAGTTAAGCATTTTCAATCAAATTTAAGGCAGATTTGTTTCCTTTCAAAAACACTACTTAGCAAAGTTTAAACATGCCTTTTGCAGATTTCTTATTGCATTATACCATCTAATGTGCCTAGAGCAATATAGCTATATTTTGAACAAATTCTCATGTGTTTGTAAAGTTTGTATTCCAGATTCATTCTCTAACAGCAGAAAGAATTTATTCACATAATTTTTAAATGATACTAAATGATAAAATGGAAGGAATTTTGGAAACTAAAAGATATGATGATCAGCATATACAGATATGTCAGTTTAAGGGGAAGTGCATTATTTTGCCAAATAGTATATATAGTACATTAAATGAGATAAAAATCATGTCACTGAAGAAAAATTAAGGGCAAGACCAATATTTAGAATATGAAGAGATAAGTCTATGGTATAAAAAAGGAGCTCCATTATTGTAAATAATTGAAATAAACATGATCTGAAGCATATTAGGTGAATAAGAATGCCATTATTGTCTTTGAGCCAACAAAGTTAGGGTATGTACTGGATAAAGTCATGATGGTCTTAAAGGAAATAATATTGATTAGCTAGGTAGAGCCTAGCTGTCTATGAATTAAAATATAATTCTTAAATATTTATGCATAATTAAATATCAAATGGTAATAGTGATGACAACAAATATTTATTATGAAATATGTGCAACTGAGGAATTTGTAGGACATTTTTAACTGTGAATTCCTTAGTTGTTGGGCTATTCAGGCTAATTATGTGACCTTAAATGAGTTTAACATTTGCTGTCTTTTAAGGAATCTGTCCATTTCATCTAAGCTGTAGAACATACTGCCACAAAGTACATAGTAATACTATTTTAATACACTTTTTTGCCTATGGGAACTGTTGCAGTGGCTCCTCATTTATTCTGGATACTAATAATTTGTCTCCTCTTTTTTAAAAATATTGTTTTCTTGACATTTTCAAAACTAACTTGTGTTTTCCTTTATTTTCTTTATTGTGGCTATATTTTCAATTTCATATATTTCTGGTATTTTTCTTTACTCTTTTAATTATTTTTATTTTTTTCCGTTATAGGTGGTTTATAGTGTTTTCTCAATTTCTACTGTTCAGCAAAGTGACCCACTCACACATACATATATACATTTCTTTTTCTCACATTATCCTCTATCATGTTCCATCATAAGTGACTGTATATAGTTTCTGTGCTATACAGCAAGATATCATCCACTTCAGTGCTATAATTTGCATCTCTTGACCCCAGAATCCCAGTCCATCCCACTCCCTCCGCCTACCTCTTGGCAACCACAAGTCTGTTCTACAAGTCCATGAGTTTATTTCCTGTGGAAAGTTTAATTTTTACCATATATTAGATTCCAGATATGTGATATCATATGGTATTTCTTTCTCTTTCTGACTTCAGTTAGTCTGAGAGTCTCTAGTTCTAACCATGTTGCTGAAAATGTATTATTTTGTTCTTTTTATGGCTGAGTAGTGTTTCACTGTGTGTATATATCACATATTCTTAACCCATAAATCTGTCAATGGACATTTAGGTTGTTTCCGTGTCGTAGTTACTGTGAATAGTGCTACACAATATTTTATCTCAGTGATGAAAGGCTAACATAAAAATGAATGTTGTTAACTATATTCCTTACAAAATATACTATTATCTTAGTGTATAAAGAGAAAGTACTGACAAAGTTAAATCTCCTTGTATCATTCAACACTTTGAACAAACTATGAATAAAAGAGAACTCCATCAGATAAAGGACAGTCAACAAAATATCTGCTACTAATATAGTTAATGATGGCACACTGAACATTTTAAGCATAATCTCAGAAAAAAGCAAGTATTTCAACTCTCACCACTTTAATTCAACATTGTATCAGACATCTTAGATTTCAGGAAGGAAAGGGAATAATTTAAAAGCCATAGAGACTGGAAATGAACGAGTCTTTGTGTCTGAAGATAATCCTAAGGAATGTGAAAAAGCTACTCAAAGTAATAAATTAGTTTGGCAAGATTTCAAGATACAGATAAATTATAAAACTAGTTGTCCTTTTTGTTTTAAGTAGCAATGAAAAAGTGAGAATTTAAACTAAGAAAACAATAACATTTATAATAGCATCAAATATATGAAATTTTTAAGGAAATATGTAACAGCGTATATATAGAATCTGTACACTTAATGCTACAATGGAAGGCTGAGAGACATTTAAAAAGACCTAAATAGATAAAGAAATACATTCATGAATCAGAATATTTGATGTTGTTGAGAGGTCAGTCCTCCAAAATCAATCTATGGACTCAGTACAATCCTCACTAAATCCTAGCTGGAATTTTTTGTTAAAATTAGCAATATAATCCTGAAATTTATGTAGAAATGCAAATGGCTTATATTGTTTGAAAAAAAAAAGACAAACTTGAAGATATACCATTAAACTTTAAGATTTACAATAAATCTATGTGTATCAAGACAGTGTGGTATGGGTAAAGTCATAGAAAAAAGGGTTTAGAAATAATACCCCCCCCAAACATATATAAGAGCTAAAACTATAAAATTGCTGGTATACATCAAGGGAAAATATATCTGTGACACTTGTTAGGCAAATTTTTTTTTCAGATAGAACACACAAAAAACATGAATATAAAATAGAAAGAGATAACTTCTGTTCTCTGTAAGAAGACATGTTAAGAACAAAAACACAAAGGCACACCATAGTCTTGGGAAAAAATGTTTAAAATAAACATTTATCTAATGAAAAATTTCTCTCCTATATATTTAAAGAACATTATAACTCAGTAATAAGAAAACAGTCCTTTAAAATGGGCATGTGAATGAATCATATAAATATTACGGGAAATGAAAGAAGTCAGGTACAAAATAAAACAGTGTGGAGTTCCGGTCATGGCTCAGAGGTAACAAACCCAACTAGTGCCCATGAGAATGTGGGCGTGATTACTGGCCTTGCTCAGTGGTTAAGCGTCTGGCAGTGCTATGTGCTGTGGTATAGGTCACAGATGTGTCTCAGATGCCATGGTGCTGTGTAGACTGTTGCCAGCTCTGATTCGACCCCTAGCCTAGGAACTTCCATACATCATGGACATATGGAAGTTTTGTCCTAAAAAAGACAGAGAGAAATGTGTAATTCTAAAGAAGTCACTGAAATGGCAGGAGTAGGCATGGAGGAACATTTTAGAGAAGTGGAAATGTTCCATATCATGATCACTTGTTAATGATCGTGCTGTACTCAACTTGTATTTGTTAAAACTTAACAAATTTTGTGCTTAACATTTATTCTGAAAATGAATAAGAAAGAGTTTGTATTGGCTTGGTGAGTCAACTATATGTGGTACATTGGGACTGTATAAAAATATGTGAGTACAAAGTCAGCTCTTTGTTGCTGGGTAGGAAAAGAAGGGACCCTTGCTTCTGCAAAGATATAGGAATATTTTAATGAATAACAGGTATGGACTTTTTATCATTAAACAATTATTGGATCACCAATACTCAGGGAATTAAAGATAAGGAATTAATACATTCTGATAACAACCACTGAACCTCTGAACCCCTGCATAGTTGGCAGGTGTTATTGATTACCTTTATAAAAGTCACCTTTGGGAATTTGCCTTTTCTTAGTTTTTGAGAAAAGCCCTAATTAGCCTAAAGTCCCATAATAATCCTATTTCTTCTGTCAGTTTCTAGTCTGGTCTTGCCATTTAACCCAGATATGTCTAACAAAACTTAAAGGAGAAGTTCTCTACTCTAAGATAGATGGAAAAATGGAGCCTTATTCTTAACTAGGAAGAGTATTTTTATCTCTGTGACCATTCCTATGTTTGGATGTGATGCTTGGAAGTATGATAGCCATCATGCAAAGAGCAGTAGGGCCATCAAAAGTATGGCAAAGTGATGAAATTATGGAAGGAGATGGATTATTATTATTATTTTTTTTTGTCTTTTTGCCTTTTTATGTAGAGCCGCACCCGCGGCATATGGAGGTTCCCAGGCTAGGGGTCTAACAGGAGCTGTAGCCGCTGGCCCTCGCCACAGCCACAGCAATGTGGGATCCGAGCCGCTTCTGCAACCTATACCACAGCTCACGGCAACGCCAGATCCTTAACCCACTGAGCAAGGCCGGGGATTGAACCCGCAACCTCATGGTTCTTAGTCGGATTCGTTAACCACTGAGCCACAAAGGGAACTCCAGACGGATTGTTAATAACCATTGAATTACTAAATCATTCTGTAAGTTAGAATACTTGGGTTTAATGTTACATAAGTCAACAAATTTACTTACTGGTTAAACTTCTTTAAAATGGTTTGTCTGTTATTGATTGACTAAAGCATGCTACCTGATACAGAACCAAAAATAACTATGAGAGGATACCAACATATTAATTTTCCTATAGCACTTTGCAATTGATAAAACAACTTCACATACAGCATTTAACCTCAAAATAAGCCCAGGTATTGCTGTTATAAAACTCAAAAGATATTAATTAGAAATATTATAGTCAGTAACATGTTGCTTAGGGTTCTGAGCAAGGAAAGGAATCAAGGATTGATGATGTAGTCAAGTGGATTTATTTTTCCCACTCCTATGCTGTACTAGTTTTGGTTATTGAGTCACTGATTTTTTTTTAAAGCTAATACTTAGGATTTTTTGCATATGATTAACATGGATTTTAATACATCTAATATGGGTTTTTTATATTTGCTTTCTATTCTGCAAAATATGACTGTTGTATAAAAGTAACCTGAAAAACATACAAAAACTGAAATAGAAATTCTTTTCTTTCAAAATAGCCATTTCAATAGGATTTTATACGGTGTTCGGTATTCTAACAGTGCTTAAATTTTTTCACTTTTCTCCCTTTGGAATTGCCATCAGTGCTAGTTTATAATTCATAGACACAAAGCACTCATATTATATTTTAGTCACATTTCAGTTTGATCAGTATTTTCCACCTGGGATTTTTTTATTTCATTTATCATGCTTGGTGCTAAACTAGGTCTAACTCTTTCCCCAAACCAAACCTACCCTCAATGTATAAAAATGTTCTATCAGTTATATTATTTTTTAAAGTGTTCAATGGACTTCGTAGGCAATTTTAGCAAAAGAGTATAACAGTTTGAGTTCCAATTCAATATTGTTTTGCTATTTACTTGTAAGTGAATAAATTGAAATGGACAAGATTAATAGTGTCAATTTTTCACATGCTCATTTTTAAATTTTTTTTATTTTTTATTGTCCTTTTGGGAACCACAGCATATTGAGGTTCCCAGGCTAGGGATCCAATCAGAGCTGTAGCCCCCAGCCTACACCACAGCCACAGCAAGGTAGGATCCCCGCTGCATTTTCGACCTACACCACAGCTGATGGCAACGCAGAATCCTTAACTCATTTTGCAAGCCAGGGATTGAACCCGCATCCTCATGCATTCTAGTCGGGTTCGTTAACTGCTGAGCGACAATGGGAACTCCAGTTTTTCACACGCTTAATAAAAATCTGTGCCATAAGTTTTATATTGTAAACAGCCTTTATTTTGGCTATCAGATTGGTCATGTGAAAAATTTCTGCTTATTCTATGTAGCTGATTTTTAGCAGTTTATTTCTTCTATTTCCTAATATTGTTTTGTGCTCTGTGCAATGTAGTGAACAAGGCAAAGGCATTTTTCACCAGGAATTTCAGTAATTCTGAAACCAGAGTGACAAGTCCAAAGAAACTATTTTACATGTCTTAGATAGGCCCTGCTATGCTTTAAGACCCAACTCAGTTTCTACCACATTCATGATACCATCCTTAAATGTGAATTTGATAATGTAGTTTTTCTTCAGTGTGACTGGAGAGGAAAAAAGTATATCAAATCCTGAGATTCCTTGCCAAGAGCCTTTTAATGAGAAGTACTAGCAACAAATCCCAACCAGGACTGATTTTGGAATTAACATGTGGTAAAACTTGTATCCACTACTTTTTTCTTCTTTCTTTATGTCATTGATTTAATTTTTCACTTGCCTGAGTTTTGCTTATTAGTTTCTTCCTTTAGCAATGAATGTTCATTATCATGTTTGAAATATTCCTTATATAAATCTTATGTTTTTTTCCTCAGTAGTCACTAAGCTTTCTAACATTTAAATAATTCTATTTTCCCTCTGTACTCTGTGCAGGACCTACCATTAAGATGTGCCATAGATAGAACATATTCTTTAATGACTCCAATTATCGTATGCATCATCCAACCCAAACATTTGCAGAATCTTTCAAGAGCTGAGTTAACTGAGATTTGGGAATGCATCTGTTTCAACACTCTTAGATGCATATAATCATCTACAAGATTAGAAATGATTTAACTATGGACTCCTGGATTGTAATTTGACATAACAGTCCTCTATCGGTGTAGTGGAATAAACACAGATTTTGGAGTTAATAAGACATGGAATATGAAACTTCACCCTGTCCTATAGCCAGGGGAACATGGATGAGATTTTTTATTTCTTATGGCTCTTTCCTTACTTATGAAATAAGAATGACAGCCCTCACATACTTTGTCAGCATTAAATGAGCTCTTATTTTGAAGAAGCCTAAAGTTCTTGCAAAATAATAAAATAATACTCAGTGAATGGTTACCACATGGCTTGCTTTAAAATTGGATGTGTGTTGTGGGTGCATATGTAGGAGAGAGAGAGACAGAGACAGGAGAAGACAGAGACAGGGGACTTAGAAAATTATGTACGTAGACATTACTATTCAACTTTTATCATATGAAACTTTTAATAAGCAGCCCCTTTTTTCAGTACACATTTGTTTGTTGGATGGAATATCTGAGATTCTGTTATAATCGTCTTTTCAGTTCTGATAGTACATCTGCCAAATAATTAGGAAAGAAAAAATATAAATAGCTGCAAAATTTTCTCTATTAAAAAGTCTATTTTAGCACTATTTGAGTCGAATAATTTTGCTGGTCCTCTATAACGTATTTCATTCCAAAGGTGGTTGAATATCATAAGCATCTTCCAGAAAAATAAATAATATTGATTACTGGATCTAGCCAGATTATTACTGCATTGGTCTAAGGAAACTGAAAACTAGTTTTTAGGGAGATTCTAAGTAACAATTACTGGTTTTGTTGTTGATAGATGTTTCCAGTAATTAGGGATTAAAAAAAAAACCGAGGATGCAGAACAATGTTAGAGATATGCTAGATCAATGTTATAAATACATTTCTGTCATTTAAAATTTCTGAATATCAAAAAAATTTTTCCAGTGGGATTTGAGGAGAAACAACTTTCAAACTCTTTCCATGGCTATAGTCTTGGAGACATAGCTTTCTCCAGCTACTCTATCTTTGTCATGTGTGCCGAAATCAGGTTTTTTGATACCTGGAGCCCTTAGTCCTTGTAATAAAACTGTCAACATACATGTTAATTAATGCCAATTGGGATGTGAACATCTATTCACTAGGAACTGGACTGAAACCACCAACTAATTTCACATAGGCCATTGAACAGAAATGACTTTCCATCACTTACAACCAGAGCTACTTTCAAACCAGTGACCCAGAAATGAAAGGGTTTGAATCCCATTATCATTTCTCTGGAAACCATTGTTCCCTTGAGATCCCTTACTTCTAAACAGTTCTAAAAGTATTTATTGGGTTTAGCAGGTGTATTAGTGAGGCAGAGAAGTCAGAATTTCATTAAAAATTATTTTTAAAACCTAAATGCAATAGTCTAAAATTCTGTGGATAATGATAGAAATGATTAAGAAGTAGAATTTACTCTGAAATGTAAGTGACAGCAATACTGTCAACCTTAATTCTTAACTTCCTCTAATACCTAACTCTATGAATGACATTCACTTAAAATGATTAGATGATGTGATACTATAAAATGGGCATAATAATAAGGAGGTAATTAATAGTTCTTTCTAATGATTGTGTGTACATATATATATATGACTGCATTTTTTTAAATATTTTTATGAGAGCTTTTAAGATCTAAATGCATGCATTGTATTTCTTACATTTTATATGGCTTAGAAAAGACATGAATTTACAGTGACTTCTAGTCTGCTCAGGAACAGAAAATACTAAGTTGCAGAGTATATTTTAAATTATTATTGCGCTATTTCTGATTTCATAAGATTTACTGAAGAATTATGTCTGGTTTTATCTTAAAGTTTATTTGAAAGGTGTACTAATTTTAAACCAACGTGACAAAAATAAATATATATGAATATATGATCTAAGTCTCTCATTAATTCTATGGCTAAAATTAATTAATTGAGTTATGATTTTCTATTTTCCCAATAATAAGTTAATATTTAAATCAATTAAATGTCAGAGTGATAAAATATTTGCTGTAATTTATTGCTAAAATCCTGGGCTTTGGAGTCATTGAAACATGGATTAGAATTCTGGCTCCACTTTCTGCTAGCTGTATATTATGAAAAAAAAATTGTTGAGGTGAAGCTTTCTAATACTCTACTAATACATTCATTGGTCCATACTTATGACCTGAAAAATTACAAGACAGAAGATGATTAATTGTGTTAAAAATGCATAGAATTTTTTTAATTTTCCAATTTTTTACCTTCATAATCTTATACTGTCATCATCAGCTATGTTTTTCTTTTAATGGTTTTATTGTCACAATATGACAAATACTTCATCCCAAAATAAAGTGTAACAAATTGCATGCCTAGAATTAAATTTGCTAAATAGAAGTAGCAACATGATATTTACATTTATATATTGAAGAAATACCTTGCACGGATCAATATTTTTGCTGTAAACAGCTGGAAAGGATAGTTGAAATATATATATACACAAAAACAAATTTTTGTAGTTTGAAAGCAACAGGAGACTTCTGGGTCAAAGTGTCAGAAAGAAGTAATATTTACTGAAGTACAGCCATCATTCCGTGTATCACATTGTCCTACAGTGAATTTGTTGTTTTCTTAAGTAGCATAGGATTAATGTACATAAAAGCTACAGATGATGACTATGAAGAAATAGAAATGGTAAGTTTTTTTGTAAACTCATAGGGATTGGAAGGCAAAAATTGAAATTTCAGCTTACGGTGTTCTTGGAGTCTAAGAAACTGAGATCAAGAGAAGAAGAAAGTACCAAAAACTAAAGACACAGATAGTTCATTCTTTATTATCATTATTTTGAGTCTTTATAATTTGTCATTACACACAGAAGTAATTTTGTTTTGTAGTATCTTATTAGAAATTGTTTTCTTTCAAAATAGCCATTTCCATAGGATTTTATACAGTGTTTGGTATTCTAACAGTGCTTAAATTTTTTCAGTTTTCTCCCTTTGGAATTGCCATCAGTGCTATTTTTTTTTTTTTTTGAATGTTCAGTGGACTTCGTAGGCAATTTTAGCAAAAGAGTATAACAGTTTGAGGTCCAATTCAATATTGTTTTGCTATTTACTTATAAGTGAATAAATTGAAGTGGACAAGATTAATAGTGTCAATTTTTCACATGCTTTTTTAATTTTTTTTTACTTTTTATTGTCTTTTTGGGGCCACACTGACAGCATATTGAGGTTGCCAGGCTAGGGATCCAGTCAGAGCTGTAGCCTCCGGCCTAGGCCACAGCCACAGCAAAGCAGTATCCCAGCTACATTTGCGACCTACACCACAGCTGAGGGCAACGCGGGATCCTTAACCCATTGAGTAAGCCAGGGATTGAACCGCATCCTCATGCATTCTAGTTGGGTTCGTTCCCTGGCCTTGCTCAGTGGATTGGGGATCCGGCTTTGCTGTGAGCTGTGATGTAGGTCACAGACATGGCTTGGATCGTTCATTGCTGTGGCTATGGTGTAGGCCAGTGGCTGTAGCTCCAATCTGACACCCCTAGCTTGGGAAGTTCTGTATACTGCAGATGTGGCCCTAAAAAGCAAAAAAAAAAAAAATTAAGTGAGGATTATTCTTTGCCTGGCACTCTAAATTATTTCTATGAATTCTTTCAGCAAATCCTCATAACTATATAAACTACATATAAAGTAATGCTTAAAACATGGAAATTGGAGTTAGACTATCTGAGTCTGAATCCTGGTTCTAACATTTCACAACTATGGGTCTTTGACTAAATTAATTAATGTACCTTTGTCTGAATTCCTTCATTTGTAAAGTAAAAATTTTTAGAATTGTTGCTGGAAAGTGAACTAATACTTTTTAGCTGAGCACAGTGCAAGGCACATAGTAAAAGTTTTTTAATTCATTTTTCATATTGGCATCATTTGGCAATTAAAGAAAGGTAAGCTTAGAGAAGCTGATTACACAAGTAATGCCTTCTAGTTACTTGTTTTATTGGCTTTAAGTTTATAAGTTTTTTGCTCTATTCAATTGGTGATTCAGTAAAATTTGTTTTTATGATTGCTGGGCAAAAAAAGTTTCAAATTTTTGAATCATACTTTTTCTTTTTCTTTTTTCTTACGTGACCTTTACTCATTTAGTGATACTAACTTGAAGCTTGAAAAAGTTTTGAATTGAAGGAAATAAAAAGGAATTATCTTTGCAAACATTCTTGACATTGAACTTTCACTACACTAATAATACTTTATCAGTTACATCCAGGAATCAAGGGGGCTTTGAAAAAGATAACTTCCCTACCCTTTATGAATCTTTCAGTGTTCAGGAAAATTGGTGTTATATAAATTCTGAATTCAAAACTTTTGAATTTAAGCTCTATCGCAGTAACTGGGAGGTTGTTAATCTTAAGCAATTATAATTTCTCAGTTTATTTTCACTAGTAAAATGAATGTTTTATCTGATGAAAATTTGCATAAGGGTAATAAAGAACTGATAAGTACATGGTTTATAAACCAAAGAGGATGAAACTAAATTTACTACAGAATTACTAAGTATTATATATAGGCTGAAGGATCCCAGAATAATTTTATCAAAATCCTGCTAACTTACCTATCAGATAAAGTAAATAAGGATTAGTGTTTGGTAGGCAATTTGCCAAATATTTGCAATTAATTGACAGTAAGTATATTATTAAAATGTGGTTCTCCTCGTGGACATTTTATTCTATGTTAAAATGTTTTATTATTGTAGTTTTATTTTATTTTATTCGTTTCAAGGATACAGTATCACTTATTGATATAATTAACAATTTACACAATTTTAAAGTCATTTTGGCAGATTTTTGGAGGGGTTATGCCCACAGCATGCAAAAGTTCCTGAGCCAGGGATCAAATCCATGGCACTGAAGTGACAATACCAAGTTCTTAGCTACTAGACCACCAGGGAACTACGCATTTTGGCAGTTTTGATCATGCTATTTTTTTTTTTTTACTTTACCATTTGCAGCTGTGGCCTTACTGTCAGTCCTTTATTTCTCCATCTATAAATTTGAGATTTTTAAAAAAAATTACTGTTCTTTAATCCAAACAGCTCTCTTAATTTAAGGGTTTTGTTATTCTACCATGTTCAGAGAAAGTACTCCGGGAACGTGAGTGCCTGGTAACAATCAAAATACTGCATTTATTAAGCGCTTACTTGCTGTGAAGCACTATGCTAAGCATGATCTATGGGAAAATTATAGAAAAAAGGAAATTGCTCTTTGGTGTGTGCTTCTTCCCCATTTTTGCATTGTAGCTAGTGTGCAGTGCTAAACATCCTCACTAGTATTCTGACTCTTAATAAAAATTGATTTGTACTTATTATGTTGGAGATTTGGTTTGTGCAAAGAAAACTTAAATTTATGACAAACATTTTAAAGAACTGCCTCCATTAGTGTCCCAGTGGTTGCAAGGTACTCTAAACTGTTAAAAGAACTTCAAACAGAAAAGTCAAGTGAGATAATACGGGACAGATCTCACAGGGAACAGGGACTTGGAATACCTTCAACAAACATTATTATTTCTTAAAGTATATATCTTCCACTCTTTTCTTTTTTTAGATCTGCATTTTGTACTTTTGTGCACATAGGGAGAAAGGCGGCATTACAGCACTGTACGGCCAGAGGTTTAAGTGCCTAAAGACTTCTAACAACCAATAGAGGAGGTTTTTTTGGCTTAGATGCAAAACAGAAAGAAGGTTAAGACCACAGAAACATGGCTTATTGTCCCTATTCTTTTAGGGGGTATAATTCTCAGAAAAGTCCTTGGCATGAGCAAACACTCGTTTTCTAATAACAGTGTGACTCCTGTGAACTCTGAAGAAGACCACCAGAAAAATATCTGAATTTTTGATTTCCAAAATGAGATCACCTTATATCATCTTACTATTCTCTCAAAACTGGAGATAAGGATTGGATATTCATGATATTTTAAAAACTGGGTTAGGTAATTTAAAATGGGTTTTGCACAATAGGAAACTGGCTATGTTTGGACAGACTTGGTGACCTAATATTTTTGGTTTGGCAAAGGCAGTTGAGAATTCTGCAATGCCTCTTTAAAATGAAGCTCTTTAGTCATAAAGAAGCTCTTAGTTGATAGTAGTCTTAATTTTCTGAGAGCAGATTTTTCTCGTAGAGAGTGGCTAAGATATTCTGTCTTGTCCCACTGACAGGGTCAGGGCAATGTTTATGGCCCCAGTAATTAACTCAAGAAGAAAGAATTATGGTTGCTTCTTTTAAGAGAAATATTGGGAGTTCCCTGGCAGCCTAGTGGGTTAAGGATCCAGTGTTTTCACTGCTGTGGCCCAAGTTCGCTCCCTGGCCTGACGCATAGCCAAAAAATAAAAAATAGAAATATCGTAGTTCTGTTGGCCCTCCATACCCTGGGGGTTTCCATTCAGATTGAACCAATCACTGATTGAAAAATGTTAAAAAAAAAAAATGCCAGAAAGTTCCGAAAACCAAAACTTGAATTTACCACATGCTGGCAACTATTTGCAGAGCATTTATATTGTCCATTTGACTGTTGAACAATATGTGGGATAGGGGCATCAATCCCCATGGAGTCAAAAATCCAAGTAAAACTTTACAGTCAGCCCATCATATCCACAATTCCATGTCTGAAGATTCAACCAACTGCAAATTGATCATTTAGTGCTGTAGTATGTATTTATTGAGAAAGAAGATGTTTCTATAATTGCACCCACACATTTCAAAACTGTATTTCAAGGGTCAATTATATTAGCTATTATTAGCAATATAGATAGGATTTAAAGTACACATGAGAATGTGTGCAGATTGTATGCAAATACTGCATCATTTTATATATGGGACTTGAGGATCCCAGATTTTGGTATCTACAGGAAGTCCTAGAGTATAGAAGGATGGCTGTACTCCAAGGCACTGGGAACAGGAAGAAGTGTATTGTGATTTGTTTGCTGGTAGAATTCTTTTGTCATCATTCAAGTTACAGTATTTTGAGAAATACTGTCCTGCCAGTTCCTTGGCTGCCTGTATAAGCTTTTAATCTAAAAAATGACCCCAAATGGTGCTTTTACTTTGTGATTAATTGTAGGATTTACAGTCCTATTTAGGACTCCCTGAGTGAAATTAATAAAATGCATGGTGCTTGAACTGGTACTTCTAAATAACTGACTCCCTAAATTTTATGGCAAGATTAGAAAAATCTATGTGCTAACATCTGCAAAATATGCTGTCATTTTGTGTAAGTGCCCTTATTTATAACAGATAATTAAAATCTAGGACTTAAAGTACTACTTTTATATAAAAATACAGAAAGCACATTTGAAGAGAGGAGTATGTCCCTCTCCTATTTCCTTTTTCTCACAAAGAAATCTGTGTATCTCAAACACGAATGTCCTTGCCGTTCATTGAAGTGTCTTCCTAAGCCTATGTCCTGCTTCAAAGCCTATACCCTGCTGCCTTGGAAATTTCTCTGTGTATGTAATACTGAATTAACCAATATTTTATCACTTCTCTCATCTTTAAACTCAAATCTGGACTAAAATGAAATCACCAGTAGATAATTCCTTTATAAAAATATAAATATGTATATACATTTAACACAAGTTACATGTACTCATATATGCATATCTATCTACATACAAGTCTTTATCTCAAAAAATGTTCCTACAGTTCTTAATCCTTTCAAAAAATCTACCACCTCTGTATTTTACTTTTTTGGGTCTTTTTTTCTTGGTCTTTTTAAGGCCACACCCATGGCATGTGGAAGTTCCCAGGCTAGGGGTTGAATCAGAGCTGCAGCCTCCACTCTACCACAGCCACAACAAGCCAGATCCAAGCCATGTCTATGACCTATACTGCAGGCCATGGCAACGCTAGAGCTTTAACCCATTGAGCTAGGCCAGGGATCGAACCGCTGTTTCATGGATACTAGCCAGCTTCATTACGAGTGAGCCTCAAGAGGAACTCCCTATTTTATATTTTTTAAATGACAATTTGTACCATCCTTTCGATTATTCAAGGTCAGTGAAGAAATGAAATGGCGTGACAGCACCCACTGTAATAAGTAAGTAGATATTCAACAAACAAACCTAATTTTGTAAATTCCTATTTTTAGAAGAGCATTTTCATTTAACTTGCTCTTTCAAAGTCAGTAAGCAAAATTGCCTGGTACCTACTGGTGACAATGCAGTTGCTAGCTAAAAGAGTTTTTATTTCATCAGTTTCTTAACTGCAGTCAGAGAGTTATTTTCCACGACACCCTTCAGAAGGTAGCAAAAATCACACATAGAATGTGTAAAAGCTTCCATCTTCTCAGCAACAGGATGTTTTTGTTGTTCAATACAGCATGACTACTTACCATGTCCAAATATCCTCAAACTACTTAAGACTCCCAAATTCTAAAGAATTTATTCCAGTGATTCACCATAAGCTGAATGTATTAATCAAAATAACCACAACTGCAAGTAAATCTCTAAATTTCAGTGGTTTAATGGAATGAATGCTTATTTCTAACTCATATAAAGTTGAACACTAGTGATCCTTATTTGTAAGTGGCTTTCTATAGGGGTATTCAGGGATCCGGACTTTTTTCCGTTATAAGAAAATGTCTGTTTCTATGGCCTCGAATTTCTCCACATGTGTCAGATACATGGAAAATTGGAAACTGTGATGAATATATATCTGCTCCTCAATCACTTTGGTCTGGAACTGATGTATACCTCCTGTGTTCAAAATGCAGTAGTAAGGATTATTTTCATGATGTTACCTAGATGCAGAAGGATGTAGAACTGAGACCAAAATGTCACTGGTAAGCCTATCTCTGTTCCGAGGTAGGAGTGCCCAAAATTCTGATGGGCATCTGGTCATCTCTGTCATATGAATAGCTGTATACAATCAGTCAGCAATTACGCTTAAGTCCTTAATTGTCAGGTTAAGAAAACAAAAGCGTTCAAAGGCTCTGTCCAGTTTCTTCATCTTGGGAGGACATGCATACGTTGAAGTACTGTTGATTATAATATTATGTTAGTTGCATGTGTGCAGCAAAGTGATTCGGTTATATGTAATTTTTCAGATTCTTTTTCATTATAGGTTATTACAAGATAGTGAATATAGTTCCCTGTGATTTACAGTATATCCCTGTTGTTTATCTATTTTACATTTAGAAGTGTGTAGCTGCTAATCCCTAATTTATTAATTAGGATTAATAAATGAATCCTAATTTATCCCTCCTGCTCTTTCCCCTTTGGTAACAATAAATTTGTTTTGTTTCTGTGAGTCTGTTTAGGTTGCGTATATACATTCATTTGTATTATTTTTTTAGATTCCACATATGTATGGTATCATATGCTATTTGGCTTTCTCTGTCTGACTTACGTCACTAAGTATGACAGTCTCTAGGTCCGTCCATGTTGCTGCAAACGGCATTATTTCAATCTTTTTATATGTGATTAATATTCAGTCATACGTATATACCATATCTTCTTTATCCACTCATCTGTTGATGGATGCTTAGTTTGACAAAGGCACCTTTTAAAAATGCATTTTACCAGCTTGATTTCCTTAGATTATATATTGAGTGATTTCGAGAGAAATGATACTTAGAATTCAGGTCTCAGAAATAAAGCCCCTCTAACAGTTAATAGGGCTTCAGCAAAGTCACTGAAGCACAGATCCATTAATAAACTGTAAGAAAAAATATATATATATACTTTTCAGACTTTTTTAAGCAACTATATATGCCAATAAATTGTATACCTTCTTAGGGCTTTGCTCGTATCTCTTACTCTAGCAAGTGCTCCATTTCAATGTACCACGCACAACTGTTTTTTTTTTTAATTCTCTTTTCTCATTTGATACATGTACTTCATTTGTCTACCTTTGACTTTTAATGCCACCACTCCACTGTTATAGCCCTTATAATTTACTCCTTGCAAACACGATTGTTAATTCTCCATTTTCATCCTCCTTGACTTCTGAGCAGCATTTGGCGCACTTCTCTCCTCCTTCCTTTGAAACACATTTTCAGTCCTCTTCAAGTGTCTCTGAATTTTCCACCTTGCTAATGGGAATTATTTTTTTTTTCTGGCTTCCTTTGCTGGCTTCTGTTTTGTGTTACAGACTTCTCAATTTTGGAACGCCTTAGGGAGTAGTTCCTGGTGATCTTCCTTATTCTCCTTTTCCACTGAGTGATCTAACTTCATTGCAAAGTTTTAAGAAACCTATTCATAGTTTCTGAGTTCATGTTTCCCCTCAGTTCTCACTCCTGAGCTCAAGGATTAGGTGTCCAGCTGATTACTGCATGTCTCACTGGAATATTTAATTGATAGTTTCAATTTCACATAGCCAAAACAGGACGGTTGGTTGCCTTTTCCGAATCTACAAGCGTTAACAACATCCCCCTATATTTCCAGTCTACAAATCAAGGAGTCATAATTTATTCATCTCTTTCAAAATCTACACTCAGTCTTTCAATACACTCTTTTGCACTAACTCCAGAATGTATCCTGGACGGGACCGTTTTATCACCATGCATCACCACTGCTATAGCTCTGCTCAAAAATGCTCCATACTCTATAGAACAAAGGCTATGTATTAATCTTTTTAACTTTGATAGGAGATACAATATCCTTTCTTAAAATCCTCCCGTCTTTTAATTGCAATTAAAATAAAGCTCCTTGCCTTGACTTCCAGGACCTGTGCTTAACCACATCTCTCACATGTTTCCCTCATTTTCACCATGCTCTCACCATGCTCTCGGTGCACTGACCTTCAATCTGAGATATTTAAAGGTCATTCCCTCTGTGGTTCCTTACTCTCCCTTCGTCATGGGACTCTTTCCCCTAAATATTTACACAGCTGTCTCTTTCTCATATTTCAGAACCAAATTCAAATATCACTTCTTCTGAAAGGTCTTTTTCGATGACCCTATGTAAAACCACTCAGAAAAATACCTAAAGCATTTTATGCTAAAGGTATACGTGTTTTTCTTTCTTTCCTTTTTTTTTTTTTGTCTTTCGTCATTTTAGGGCCTCACCCGTGGCATATGGAGGTTCCCAGACTAGGGGTCTAACAGGTGCTATAGCTGCCAGCCTACGCCACAGCCACAGCAACGCGGGATCCGAGCTGTGTCTGCAGCCTACACCACAGCTCAGAGCAACTGGATCCTTAACCCACTGAGCGAGACCAGGGATCGAACGCACAACCTCATTGTTTGTAGTCAGATTCGTTTCCGCTGAGCCACGACAGGAACTCCAGAAGATATTTTTATGTTAAAGAAATGAAGGATTATTAGTGAGCAGTGCTAGAAGTAATGGGAGTAATACAGGGAGAAAAAAAAACAAAACACTAAATTGAAGTTCTGGTACCCCGTGACTATGAATTAGCTCTATGATGTTATATTAAAAACAAACAAAAACAGTTAAAATCTCTGGAAATCGGTTTTCAAAAATGATTAGTAAACACTATAAATCACTAAGTATTCTTCTAGTTCAAATATTTTTTCACTTTTTTAATTTTACTTTTCTAGAAAGATTAGAAGATAGTTTATAAAATGTTGAACACTTGAAACATCAAGTTTAATATAAACATTATTTATCTTAGGTGCATAGTTTATCTTGTGGTAGCATAAGCTGGGAGGCACCACACCAAGGGGCAAGGACTAAAAGACACTATAAATCAAACAGTAACGTTTTCTTATAGTAATTTTAGAATCTTTCCCAAGGATATCAATTATGGATGTCCTCAATATTTTAGAAAATATAACATTTGTTTCAGAGCTGTGATTGTAGGAACAATAATCCTTTCTAAATAATAATCTTTATCTTTATTTCATAAATCACAGATGATATTTTATTTGCTAAAAAATTGTTGTTCTTTTTATACAAGTGGTTTGGGGAAAATTGTTAAATATTGCAGCATTCTCTCGGGGTGCTCTGTGGCTATGTTGGTCATCATTTTGAAAACACTAGGAGTCACTCTTCAGATTTGTTGCATCCTCCAACAGTTCTTGAAATAGATCACAGTTTGAGTCTTAGAAATTTTTTATTTTACTTTTAGATAGGGATCACTTTAAGTTAATGGCAAAAATTAATTATAATAGTCTTCCTGATATAGTTTTTAGATAGAAGTGAAAAATTGGTTATAATTTTCTTTGTACATTATTTTTCTTGTGTTAAAATATAGGTGACATATAGTTTACCATTTATCTGTTTTAAGCATTTAGTTCGGTAGTATTCAGTTCATTGGCACAGCTGAGGAATAATCATCATTATTTAGTTCCAGAACTTTTTCTTCCACCTAAAAGGAACTGGTGCTCATTAAGCAGTCACTCTCCCCTAGCTGCTGCCACCACAGATCTGCTTTCTGTCCCTCTGGATTTGTCTACAATATAAGGCTTTTGTGTCTGACTTAGGTTACCATACGGTTTTCAAAGTTCATACATACTGTAGCATACATCAGTACTTGGTGTCTGACTATGACTGAATAATATTCTATTATATAACTATGGTGGGTTTTATTTCTCCAATCATTTCACCTTTCGGTATTGCAAAGTATGCTGCTGTAAGCATTCATGTATAAGAATTGTTGCGATGTCTGTTTTCAGTCCTTTGGGGTACGTACCTAAAAGTGGAACCGCTGGGTCAAATGGTAATCAAGTATTTAATTTGTTGAGGAATTGCCAAGCTGCTTTGCCAAGTGACTGTATGATTTTACATGGAGTTCCAATGTTTCTACATTCTCATCAGAATTTGTTTTTAATCTCTCTCTCTCTCTTTTTTTTTTTTAATTATGCTGTCCTATTGGATATGAAGTGGTATCTCACTGTGGTTTTGATTTACATTTCCCTGATAGCTAATGGGGCTAATCATCTGTCCATGCGCTTACGGAGAATTGGTATATCTATTGAAATATGTTTATTCAGATGCTTAGCCCATTTTTGAATTGGTATATCTACTGAAATACGTTTATTCAGATCCTTTGCCCATCTTTTGTGGAGTTGCACATCTTTGAGGAGTTGTAAGAGTCCTTTATACTTTGTGGACATTAGGTACTTTTCAGATTTGTGATTTGAAAATAATATATTCCATTCTGTAGATTGTTTTTTCACTCTATTGACAGTGTCCTTTGAGGCACAAAGATTTTTAATTTGGAAAACTCGATCATTAGCAGTTTTCTTTGTTACCTGTGTCTTTCATGTAATATTTAAGCAATCATTACCCAATTCAGAACCATAAACTTTTACCCTTCTTTTTTCTTATAAGAGATCTATAGTTTTGCTCTTACCTTTAGATGGTTGATTTTTTTGAGTTCATTTTGATATGTTACAGATCAAATTGTATGCAAGGTGTGTGTGCACACACATGCATGAATGTGTTGACACATTAACCCAACACTTTGTTGAAGAAGCTTTTCTTTCCTCATTGAATTTCCTTGCTTCTTTGTCAAAAATCGATTTGCCTTAAGTAGGAGGATTTGTTTCTAAATGGTCATAAAAGCAGTGTGTCTTTATATTTATTCTGATCATCTTTAATTTCTCTTGGCAATTCTTAATACTTTTCAGTGTACAAGTCTTGCACCATTTTGGTTAAATTTATTACTAAAACTGTCCAAGTATTTCGTGTTGGGAAATTCCTTCACTGCCTAGCTGTGCTGGGATTTTGTTTTGTTTTGTTTTTCCAATTCTACCTTAGCTTTCATTTCCTGTTTTAGGCTGAGCATAAAAATCAGGCAAAGTGAGGAGTCATTCAGCTCAGGCCATGTGCAGAACCTTTTAGATGCCCCTCTATAAGCAGAATCTTTTCTAAACCCTTATTCCTCACTTGCCAGTTATTCCTCCCTGGCTTTGGTTGTATCTCCTATTTTCCCCGACTGTTAACATTTTGCCCCAGCGTGCTGTGGCCTCTTGATTTGTCTTTTAAATCTTTCAATAAATATCATGCATATAGTGGCTTCTCCACCCTGAGAGACTTCTAAGTTAGGCAAGGCAAATGCAGGTGTCTCATGTCAGTTCTTCAGGGAACTCACACCCAGATCAAAACAAACATGATTCTCTGGGGGGGAAAAAAATTCTGCTGTGGTCCCTGAGGAGACAGGGGCCCACAGGGGGAGTGATGCCTTCTTTATAAGCTCCTCACACCTGGAACAGGGGAGGTAGGCAGAGCTAAGTTAAAATGCTAAAAAAATCTCTCCTTCTGTGTCAAAGTTGTCTTTTTCCTATTTAAACTTTTGCTTGTAACTATTTATTTTCCATAATTCTTACAAGTTTGATTCTGATCATTGTTGCCAGGTTTTCAGTGTTTCTGGAGTTGGGATAAGCCATTAGAGACCCTTTCTCTTTCATTTTTGCCAAAGTCATCGTTCTTACTGGTTCTTAGCCTGGAATGTAAAGCTAGTTGGAAATTAGGAATTTGGTATGATACATCTATTTGCTCCCCTAGATTGTGTGTGTTTCCTTATCCAGGGCAAAAAGTGTTACACATGAAGTTATAGAGCAATACATGTTTTGAAATAATATCTTTATGTTTATTATTTATCAGGTGATTATTCTATCTCTACTGTGCACCTGGTGCTGTACTCAGCAGTAGAATTGAATATATTAAAGGCACTTTACCTGCCCTTAGTATCCTCATTGTACACAGAAGTAGATCAGTAAATAGACAACTGCTTGTGTGATGTAAGTTTGAAATTGATGCTAATTTATTTATTCATTCATTCAGAGAAACAAATGGCACATTATTTTCCAGTTAATCACTACTGGTTTTATCTGAAGAATGTTACACAAAGTAAGCAAAAATATGGATTAAAAGGCTAACAGTGCAAGAATAAAAAGAATAACAGTGCAAGTATTTTACACCTCGAAAGCAGAGATTTATTGCTAGGAGCTAAATAGCTAGAAAGCCACATTTCATCCTTCAATTAATCTCTAAGTCAAAATACAAAACATAATATCTGATTTCTTTTTGTTGTTCCCTAGAAAGAAAAAACACATACTCATCTTTGGTTTAGGTAAGCACAAGAAAAGACAAAGTTTAAGTGCTATTTTTAGCACATCCTGGTCAAATTATTCAGCCAGACATTTTAAAAAGAGAATGTAAAGAAAAAAAATGCATAGATGCTATAAAAGCCTTCAGGTAACTTAGAAATGTTGCATTGCATAATTCAAGCCAATTTTACACGATTTCTAGTAATCCTTGAATTACAAGAGCACATCTTTGAAATCCCCTGGAGTAGAGCATGAATAACTATTTTAAAGCACATTTTTCAGCATCACTTACTATATTTCTTATAAAGTAGTATCATCCCAATACACACAAACACACACATACATTCATACACCTGATGAAATATTAGGAGAAATATTATTTCGAAACACTGGAACACAATTTTGTTGAAGCCCAATACATCACTCCAGTGTTGCTAAAAGACACTTGAATTCACACTCACCTAGATTAACACAGATGAGGTTTACTTTTACTATGAATATGATCATTAAGGATTACTAACTGGAACATGAGGGAAATTAAAAATAAAGTGACTTTGTAAGCCTGAGACAAATCCTCACTACATCTGTTGCAATGACATCAGTAATAGCATATAATGCTCAGAAAGAGTATTACTATCTTCTAAGATGTGAAAGTGTCAAAAAGTGCATCAAGTACAAAAAGCATCAACACCTATTTGTAAAAATTTATTTGGTTTACACTAATATCCAGAATAGGTAAACACATAAAGACAGGAAGCAGAGTGACTGTTGCCAGGGTCTGGTGGAAGAGTGAAATGTAGGGTAACTGTCTAATTGATACAGGAATTTCTTTGGGGGTGATGAAAATGTTTTGGAATTTGATATAAGTGGCAGTAGCACAACATTATGCATTTACTAGAGGCCACTGAGTTGTACAACTTAAACTGCTTAATTTTATGTTGCGTAAATTTCAACCTCAATTAAAAAGAGTTTTAAAATAAAACTTTTTTTTTAAGAAACTAGGTTGTAGCAGAGGCTGCTTTTAGTGTATAGAAATAGTACTACTTTGATGTCCTCTCAAGTCACAGACACATCTATGTGTGCTTCCAAAACTTTATAGGCAGTCTGCTAATCTTGTAATTGCTGTATTTTATTCCACATTAATTCTACATATCCAGGAAGTTTCCAGCCTTGTTGAGTCTAATGAAATACTGATGATAGGATGTTTGTTCTTAATCCCTAAATCTGATTTCATTTACCCCAATCTAGGATAATTTGTGAATTTAAGGAGTGAGCTTGAAGACCATTTTGCATAGCTTCAGTGTCTTCCTTATCTTTTTCTATACCTATCTGACACCTACCTAGCAACCCTGTAATGACAGGATAACTTGTATGATGCAGTAAAGGTTAAAACCAAGAATATAATATCCTCGAAGTAACTTTTTCTCATAACTGATGAAAGAAAGAAAAACTTTGTAAGGGAACATATTTATAACAGTCCAGAGGAAAGGGATAATGTTTAATGTCATCTGGCACAGTTGTTGGTTTCATCTGTGTAAAATTCATATAGTGGCATCTTCAGGATGTTTCCAACACGTTTTAGCAAAAAAAAAAAAAAGCTACAGGATTGGTTTCTCTTAAGAATATACAAACGGAGGAGGAGCTCAAGATGGTGGAGTAAGAGGACGTGGAACTCAACCCTCAAAGAATTCATCAGGAATTAACATATACACACTATTATATATAAAATAGATCATCAGCAAGGAGCTGTTTTATAGCACAGGGAACTCTACTCAAAATTCTGTAATAGCCTCTACGGGAAACTAATCTGAAAAAGAATGGATATTTGTATATGTATGACTGAATCACTAGGCTGTGTACTTCAAAGTAATGCAGCATTGTAAATCAACTATACTTCAAGAAAAAATAATTGAAAATACATCTCTATGTGGAATACCTCTTTTTTTCTGTCTTTTGTCTTTTTAGGGTCACTCCTGCAGCATATGAAAGTTCCCAGGCTAGGGGTTGAATTGTAGCTTTAGCTGCCAGCCTACACCGCAGCCACAGCAACATGAGATCTGAGCCATGTCTGTGACCTACATCGCATCTCACAGCAGTGCTGGATCCTTAACACACTGAGAAAGACCAGGGATTGAACCCACATCCTCAGGGATATGAGTCAGGCTCATTGCCTCTGAGCCACAATGGGAACCCCCTCCATGTGGAGCACTTCTATCTGAAACTAACTGAAAACTGGCAGAAGGACTCTTGTACAACTAAGGCTGTGAGGAACATACAGCTGTGATCAGGTAGAAAGGTTTGAAAAGCAATCAGGTCAGGACCTGTGCCCCATGAGATGACTGAGGAAAAGGGAGATTGCACTTCAATTTTAAAAAGAAATATATAAATGGATATGTATGAAAGTTAATGAATGAATTAATGCAATGACAGATATTTTAGAATGATAGAGCCACTGGAACCTGAGAAACTATTAAAACTGAAACAAATTTTTAAATCATCAAAGTCCTATAGCTCTCTGGTGGTAAAATAAAACAAATCAAAACAATCCTATTCTTGTTTTGGTGGAGCTGCCCACTTATCTTGAGTAATTTATTAAAGCTTTGTAGGGCTTTGTGGTCTGCAATGTACCACCTTAACCTAGACATCTTCAACGTTTACAGCTACTTCTGAATTGGCCGTGTTGTCTAGATGAAGAAAGTGGAGCCGGTTAGCATGCTATCTCTCTGCATGGTTTTTGACCATTGGCAAATGAATGAATAAGGCTCAGAGAAATGAAGTTGCTTGCCTGACAGTAATTAGTGAACAGTATAAATCTGTATACAGGTTGTCTGCCTCCAACTTGTATTACTTTCACAACACCATTGACACAGTGTAATAATTTCATCACACCCTTACAGTGTCAGATTATTTGATATGAACATTTATGACAGTGGTGAGGCTTCTGTTGAATATTTTCTGTTTAATCTCATCCCTTTAATATCAGACCCAAATCTGACTTTACCTTCAGCAGTACTGAATAATTAATAAAAAGTTAGAATTCAGCTAGAAATGTTTTGCTTAATTACTTTTAATATGTGAATTTACTAGAACATGAATAATGCATCTTTGTACAGAGAAGTAGCTAGCAGTTACTTCTTGCCAACAAGTTACATTTTAATGACAAGAAATGTGATGGGTATTTAATCCCCATTTTACAATAGGAAGCTGAGACTCAGTTTTGTTGTGAGGGCTGCATAAGATACACAAAAGTATTTATCACATTTATCTGGCTTTATTATTATTATTATATATTTTTTTGGCTTTTTAGGGCCATTCCCTCGGCATATGGAATTTCCCAGGATAGAGGTAAAATCTGGGCTACAGCTGCCAGTCTACACAGAGCCACAGCAATGCCAGATCTAAGCTGTATCTGTGACCTACACCATAGCTCATGGCAACGCAAGATCCTAAACCCACATCCTCATGGATGCTAGTAGGATTAATTTCTGCTGCACCAACACAGGACTCCCTAGCTTTACTGTTACTAACATGACAGAGCTTAGCAACTATTATTAACATATACTTTAAAAGAATGTTCTCATTATAAAAGCCATTATAGAACAGAATTTATATTGATTGTATTCAAAGTTTTTAGGCTACGTTTCACCAAAGTCAAAGGCCAAAATTCTTAATTTTCATGATTGGAACCTTGAAAGT
The DNA here is from genome assembly GCA_004024745.2 of Catagonus wagneri. NCBI lineage: Eukaryota > Metazoa > Chordata > Mammalia > Artiodactyla > Tayassuidae > Catagonus > Catagonus wagneri. Next base: position 9,231,124 of record PVHT021183661.1, read on the forward strand.
GTAGTCAGTTTGTAACATACCTTAATAAATGTTCACTCAGATAATTAAATTCACAAATAAGTATACGAAAGAGAAGTCAAGTAGGAAAATACAAAATAAAGAAAAGCTAAGTTACACAAACCAATGTATTTAATTTCAGTTTGAAAGAACTAAAGTTCTCCCCAAATCTATCATTTGAGCTATGAAAGAATATGACATAAATAAGCACTTATTTTTTATTATATAATATATAATGCCAAAATGGTAAAAAAAAAAAGTGCACAATTTTTTAAATTTCTAATTGAAAATTCTCAAATTATGTGTCTTGTAGAGATTATTCATAAAAGTATACCATACGCTATTTTGTTGTTTTTAATATGTAAGAAAACTAAAATCTAGCCAAGGTCATAGAGCTATTCTGTAATGCCTTCTTATTTTCCTTTATTAATCTGTATGTACATATTGTCACTACTCAAAATTGATACTTTTCTGTAATCTGTTGTTCATGCAATTATACTAGGAGTTGGTGAAGGATAGCTTAACGACAAGGGTATTACCCAAATGAAAATACAACACGATTATAACTAAGTTGAAAGAGTAAAAGGTAAACCACTCTGTTAGGTGCCAGGTCAATGCCTGCATAGAAAACTAATGATAATATATTATTTAGAGCTTGTGAAGAAACAAATGAAATTGACATTCAAAAATTATATTTTTAAATAGTAGTGGCATAAAAATAAGTGCATTGCTCTTTATAGAACTCAGTCTTAGTGAAGGCAATAAATAAAGATCAATTTAAGAAACAAATTTTCCCTTCAATAATATTGAAGAATGTTATTGTGGGAGGTCTGAATTACAAGTGCTAAATAGAAATAGGTTTTTACTGACCCGAGGACTGTCTTTCCTTTATTTTCCTTATTTATTAATTTGTTTTTGTCCTTTTTATGAACAAAGGCACAGAAATTTGGATCCATGGTTTTGTTACCAACTTGGGTTCTTGGGCCCTTTACTCAACAGAAATTGATAACTTTATTGGGATTGCAGCAGCAGGACCGAGAACAAGTGACATGTCCCCTTGCTTGCTCCCTGAGGTGGGGGAGTTGGTCCTTTAAATGGGGTGAGGGTAGAGGCATATGTCAGGCCAGATGGGTGGATTAGGTTGTCTGCCCACTCTTTTGGCGGTGCTGTGTGCAGGAATCATGCCCAGTACTGTGCTTTTGCCCCTGGGATCCCAGAAGCAAAGGTTGAGTTTTGGCCTTTTTTATCTTTTTATTCCTAATTTGGCCAAACTGACTGCATGCACAGAGTTATTTTTAGTCCCTCATAGTTTCTTTGTATTGTGTTGCTCACGGTGACATTTGTCCAGGTGTTAGCACTTCAATAGTGTCTGTCATCTATCTGCCCATCTATTTCTCCACTTACGTCTGTCATCTATTTGTTTTTAATAATTTGAAAAGCATCTGTAAACCCACTACTCAACACAAACTCTAGAACACTAACAAAGACTTCAAACATCCATTTTTGGTCCTGCCCCACCTGCATCTCTCAAACTGAAAACCCAAACCAAACAGAAGAAACCTATAGTTTTATGTTTATTATTTCCTTGCATGTAATTTTATTTGTATTCAATCTATAGAGATTCCTGAAAATAGATTTTTATTTTCATTGTGCTTAATTTAAAAATGCTATCATGAAGTGTAATCTCATGTAACTTTTAAAAATATGTTTTATTTATTTAAAAATTTTATTTTCATTTTGGCCTCACCTGCAGCATGCAGAAGTTCCAAGGCCAGGGCTGGAACCCTGCCACAGCAGTGACCCAAGCTGCTGCAGTGACAACACTAGAGCCTTAACCCACTGTGCCACCAGGGAATTCTGACTTTTTTAACTTTAAATCACATTGCTAAGATTCATCCATTTTGTTCAGTAGCTTCCACTTGTTCTTTTCCTTTCATATTAAACACTTTCAATTAGTGATTATTTCAGAATGTATTATCTGCTTTCCTGTTGATGATCATTCAGCAGTATCAGTTTTATTTTTATATACTCGCTGCTATTATCTTTTTCTCATAAACATTTTAAGAAAATGTTGGTAGTATGGGCAGGGTAATATTTCAAGGTTTAAAATAACTTTAATTTATAAAATAGTACCACTTTTCCAAAGTGACTGTCTAAATTCTAAAATCTACAAAAATATTAAAATGTTACTGATCCACTTATCTTAAACTGTTCGTATTTTAATTGATGCCAGTCAAATGGAAAGAAAAAATGGCCTGTTATTTTGATCATGATTTGAATTTAATCACACTGAAAGCTAAAATGCAGTCCCTTATATTTCCTTTTATTAAAAAATATGTAGTTCCACACATACATACAAGAAATGTATAAATCATAAGCTTATAGCTCTAAATTTTTAGAGTAAACATACTTGTAAGCACTAACCAGAATTTTTTAAAAAAATTATTAGAAGCAGAGTTCCCCTGATGGCTCAGTGGTTAACAAATCCGACTAAGAACCATGAGGTTGCAGGTTCAATCCCTGGCCTTGCTCAGTGGGTTAAGGATCCGGCGTTGCCGTGAGCTCTGGTGTAGGCTGCAGATGCGGCTCTGATCCTGCGTTGCTGTGGCCGTGGTGTAGGCCTGTGGCTACAGCTCCGATTAGACCCCTAGCCTGGGAATTTCCATATGCTGCGGGGGCGGCCCTAGATAAGGCAAAAAGACAAATATATATATATATATATATATATTAGAAGCAACACATAAAAGACCCCTGCCACTCTTTATCAAAATCCACTAAAAGATAACTACATCCTGATTTCAGACACCATATATTAATCATACTTATTTGAACACTATTTAAAGGAAGTATATTATATGTATATTTTGTGTCTTTTGCTTAATGGCATGTTTTTGACTTTCACTGTTGGTGAGTCATTCATTCTGTTTCATATCCCAGTAGTTGTTTGTGCCTTATAGTGTTTTATGCAATGATTATCTATTAGACTATTAATGACGTTTGAAAATTTTCAGTTTTTAGCTACCGTGTATGAATTTTTGTTAGGGATATAAGTTGGAAGTTAATTGCTAGGTCTTGGGAAATGGTGATGCAGCTTTATAGATAATATCCAAATTTTTCCAAAATACATGAGTAATACTTGGCATTCTCACTAGCAGTATAAAAAATTCTAAAAATAAAAAAAAAATAAGGAGTTCCCATTTTCGCACAGCAGAAACAAATCTGACTAGTAACCATGAGGACGCAGGTTTGATCCCTGGTGGCCTTGCTCAGTGGGTTAAGTATCTGGCATTGTATAGAGCTGTGGTGTAGGCCACACATGTGGCTTAGACCCTGTGTCGCTGTGACTGTGGTGTAGACCAGCAGCTGTAGCTCCAATTTGACCCCTAGCCTGGGAACTTCCATATGCCATGAGTACAGCCCTAAAAAGCAACAAAAAAATAAATACATAAAAAATTCCAAACAGTGCCATTTTAGTGCTTGCTATTGTTGGTCTTTAATTTTGATCTCACTAAAATAGATGTGCACAGGTATTTCATTTTGCCTTTAATGTACATTGTCTCAATGATAAATTAATACTATTTTATATGTTTATTGGTCATTTTATGCATACTTTTTGAAAATATTTCTAATAACTTTTTTTTCCTTTTTCCCTTTTATGACATTTTCTTATTAATTTAGAGATGTTCTTTATGTATATTTGGAATATGAATCCTTTGTCAGATTTAAGCATGGTAAATATGCTTTATTTTTAATACACTTCACTTTTTCCTCCATGTTTTCTTACAATGTTCTTATATAACAGTGTTATTTGTAAGAAGACCCTTTATGCTATTTGTGCCACGTTCCCAAATAAAATAATTTGAGACAGCAGAACCTTCCCTTTCAGTCTCTATTTGGTGAATAAGCAGAACTATTAAGAATTTGCTTATTCTCTCAAGATTAACCAAATAGTGGAATATTAGTTATCTCATAATTCCATCTAACAATCAGTAAATAGACTTGATTAAAATGATTAAAATGTATATTTTCTAAGATTTATGATTCATAATTATGTGACATTAAATGATTTTGCTATGTTCAGCTCATTTCAGATCTAGCTTTCGTAAAATATATCCAACACACATATGCACATATTCACATATATTAAAAATAAAATACAGTTTTATTATTTATGGCCAAAAGCCCCATTTTCCACTGCTTTTCTTTCCTCATTCTCTGTTATAATGCTAGATTTTTAAAACCTATCTTATTATATTCTTTAGTTGTTTAACTCACCTAGTATATGCTCTCTTATTTTTACTCATGTAAATTCTATCCATTCCTGTAGGACAGGCTAAAATATAATTTCCATGTGAAACTTTTTATTAGTAATTTTCATCTTGGATTATATCCTACTTCAGTTTTTAAAAGCAATCTCATGTTTTTACTTTTGACCAAATTTCATATTAGTAACTACTATTTAATTTTTTTTTTGCTGTTTGTCAACCAAATTATAAATTTCTTAAAGACAGTGGGACTTTCCTATGCTTCTTTATTTCATGTAGCATCTAACAATATTGATATATAATAAGACTCTGATTGATTGAATGTAGATTAATATACAGGGCCTGTTCATAAAAATGAATAATTTTCAGTAAGCATGGTAGTTGATAATAAATAAATGACACTTCAAAATGGATGTGGTAGACAGAGAAATAGCCCCCAAAACTTGTTTGGAACATAATACCCAGAATTAGCATGAAAATAAATTGGGAATTCTTGACTGAAGAAAAATGCACAACCTAAAAGTTACAAGTTATGTTTTTTTCAGGGATCTTAATGAGGACTATAGCCTGGAAGGAAATAGCTCTGAGGAACTCTTTCTGAAGAGATAAGAAGGAACCAGGATACATAGGAATTTTTGCTCAATACATACGCACACACATTACTGAACATCAAAAAATCACTACTAATCACACACAAAGACATAGCAGTTTAATGATTTTTGTGCTTTTCTATGTATGAAGAGATATAAAGAGTCTGGGCTAACTGAAATTATTCCTTAAATGTGCATCTTCACTACCTAGGGCCAGTGTCTATGATATTTTCCTACATCCTCCGTTCAACTCAGGGCACAGCATTGATGGAGGCTGTCATAGCTAATGTCTTGATGATGGGCAATAATCTGTTTCATAAAATGGAAAGCATTATTTTTTGTCTGCAGAAATAAAACATATTTAGAATTTATTTAGTCTTAGTAGTCTGGAAGACATTATGTTCTTTTTTTTTTTTTTCTTCAGCCTAATAAACACACCCTCTGATAAACATTGCAGTCCATACATCATTACTTCTTCTTACTCCCTTCTCTGATGATTAGTAATGTTCAATTTCTATTTATGTAATCACCATCAAGTCATATTTGGTCCTAAAAACAAATACTTTGCTATTATGCATTTCAAACATCTTCTTGATAAGATACAATTATAATTTACTGCTATATTTGTGTTACATATATCATATGGAAGCTGAGAGAAGAAAGCACTTTCTAAAAATTGACCTTTTGAACTTCAGAGGTGATAAAAAGAGATTCATCCAAATGTATTTTCTTTTGTAAATAGAAATGTTTGGAAACATCACTATGTTATTACATAATGATTGACCCAAACAGTGTATTTTGATCAGAGGCTAGGATTTGACCTTGGGCTTTTTACCTCATTTATAGAATTATATTCAAACTCTCCCAAAATGTCAAAAATAAACTCTCTAGGGCCAAAGTTTCAGCAGAACCTGCTCATGCATCACAGCTTCATTTCTGATCCTGTTATTTTCACGGGCTATGAGAAAATATATGTAGAACTTAGCTCAAAATTTCACTAGCTTAGAAACACAAATGGATAACCCTTTCTAAACCAAATTGCTTGAGTTTTCAGAAACAGGGGCCAATGAAGCACCTTATCCTACATCGTGTAATTCACCATTTGCACTGATGACACTTTGTGACATGGCTAACTTAATGGATTCTAAGTATGTAGTGCACTTTGTGACATGGCTAACTTAATGGATTCTAAGTATGTAGTGCACATCGATTGTAGTGCTCTTGGCAGCAAGGTTTACGGATTTTCCTCAAAAGTTTTAAAGCGTTAATACACTTCACTAAGCAGCTAAATTATTATCAAATAGCAAAATGATAGAGCCCACTAATTAGAAACTCATTTTGCCGCTAATCTGGTCCTTTTAGAGATTACAGTATAATTTTCCCATTAAAAGCTCTTTGATATGCTTGAAAGAGGGTTCATTTGAAGTTTCCTTTATGTTAAGGATGGAGAACTCTGCTTTTTGTAGTATAGTCTTTGTTACAGGGTTTTGAAATGTAAAAGCAATTGCCTAAGCAATGGTGATGTATGTTGTTTGCATATGAATTGCTGCACTTCAGCTCTTCCCATTTCATCAGCAAAGTACTAATTAACCACCAGCGCTGTTGTCTTCTAAATTAGCAAAGAGAAATTTCAGAAGGTTACATTTAAAGCAACAAATACTGCTCCAAATGGGAGATCCAGAGTCCAAGTTCAAAGTAAAAAAAGGAAAAGCAAGAGTACCTCCTTTCTTAAACACAAGGCCTGTTATGTAGGAATATCAATGATAAATTATATAAGAAAAATCAGGTCATAGAATTTATAATTCATGTAGTTCTGTAGAAGACAATCCTGACATATGAGAGTTGTTAGGGGAAAAATATGTTTAATCAAATTAGAGTTATACACTATTTTATTTAAAATGTTTAGGGACACATAATGCTTACTAGTTCATCCAACTGCATAATAAACTGTGGATTAATAGCTGCTTTTGTGAACAGTGATTGCAGGTTAAAAATCTCAGAAGTGATGTCAGCCTGTCCAAGAACATACATTAAACATACCACAAGGCTTCCTTATGAAAGACAAAAAGATGAATAAATCCCCATGAATAAAACTTGTCTAAATTTCACAAACTGCTCAAAATTGTGAGAACTGCAGTTGTTTACAGGGCAAAAATAACATACCAAGAGGTTCATCCTGTATCTTAGACCCTACCAGTTGGGTAGAAAATTTGGGCAAATGTTAAAGATGTACTTAACTGTCATTTATTATGCTGGAGGTAACTATCAATGAAAACTCAACTCATAATCCAATTAACAAAATCATTACAATTTTAAGTTAATAGGTCAGTGTTCTGCCAGATCAAAGTTCTTAGTGCACATTTGAATCACCTGGGGAGATGAAAAATACAAAGTTTCCATTTCTGATAATTATGAGTTAATTCGTGCTGAACTAATCCTCTCGGTAAAAACAATTAGGAAGTTCAAATAGAAAAAGAAAATGTTTGGGAATACATGAATGTAAGCAGGAGTGTTGCAAGAAAATGGGGCATAAGAGGATGTTCACATTGCAGATCTTGCGGTGGGAGGCCATCAAGGGAGGGTCGCGGGCTTCCCAGAAGAAAGAATTCACGAGGTAGCCAAAGCAGAATGCAAGACTGATTCAGGGAGATAAACGCTCTGTAGAGTGTGGGCCATCTCAGAAGGTGAGAAACAGAGTTCCCACTGTGGCTCAGCGGTTTAAGAACCTGACTAGTATCCATGAAGATGCAGGGTCAGTCCCTGGCCTCACTCAGTGGGTTAAGGATCAGGCATTGCTGTGAGCTGTTGGTGCAGATCTCAGGCAATTTGACGATAACCTGGGTATTTCCACATGCTGCATGTGTGGCCTTAAGGAAAGTAAAGGTGAGAGGCTCTGGGTTTGTGGGTGTAGTTTGTTTTTACAGGCTGGATAATTTCCTAGGCTAGTGAGTGGGGGGATTATTTTAACTATTTTGGAAAAGGGTTGGGGATTTCCAGGAACTAGGCCACCACCCACTTTTTAGCCTTTCATGGATGTCCTTGAAGCTTTCCGTGGTAACTATGGGTGTGTCATTTTTCATGCCAGTGCATGACTACAGTGCATAATGAGGCTCAAGTTCTACTGGAAGTTGAATCTTTGGGCATTTTGGGCCTAGAAACTTCTAACCAGTTTTTGTTGTACCCTCAGTGGCTCTATGGCTCTTTTAATGGTGTCCTGCCCCCTTCCCTCTTGTACAGAAGCAGGCCAAAAGAAGGGAGCAAAGGGGAGAATAGCACTTAAGTCACATTTCTGGTTCTTAATGTTCCATTTTGCTCAGTACTTGGAAAGTCTGGCCAGGCAGGGAGATGCTGCTTTCCTAGTCACTATTGTTAACCAAAGGAACTGGAATCTGTTCACCCACCTCCCAGAAAATCCAACTGACTGACACCAGGTTGTGGTAAAGGAAAGCACAGTTTTTATTTGCAAGAGGGCACCAAGCAATGATTATTGGCAGCTCATGCTCAAAAGACTCAGACTCCCTGATGGCTTTGGGGGAAGTGTTTTTAAAGGCAATATTTGGCGATGAAGGCTGCAGGGTGTAGGACTTTGTTCTGATGGATTGGTGGTATTGCCAGAATCCGGACCTCTGTCAGCCAGTGCTGAATTGAAATGGAGAGACAGAGTTTTGGCTAAAGGAGAAAAAAAAATAGCTTTATTGCTTTGCAAGGCAAAGGAGGTTCACAGCAAGCTAATGCCTTAAAGACTATGACCTCCTCCCCCCAACCCCCTGAAAGAATTGCAAGGAATTTTATAGTAAAAATGAGAAAAACGGGTTTTCAGATAGGAATCAGGTTTGGGACAAACATGTATTCTTTATTTTGAAGCAACCTTAGTCATCAAACCTGGAGTCAGGAGATCTCGGCATGATCATGATGGTGGTCTTCTGGTTATTGCCTAGATTAAGAGTACTTGAGAAAAGGGCATATTGATCAGAGATTAGAACAAACTAGGAAATTTCCTGGAAAATAGCATGTGCTAATAATCCTTAATCCACAGGCAGTTGTGCTCAGGGTTCCTAATCTTTAGCTTACGGGTGATTGTGTTTAGGATGCAATCAAGTCAGGAAGAAGGACAAGGAAGGACTCTAAGCTGTTCAGTTTTAAAGTATTCCTTTCTAAAAGATGCGTAAGTGTTATGGCAACTGCCCAGCAGCCTCGTGGCCTCAGTGTATCACCTCCAGCAGCCTCGTGGCCTCAGTGTATCACCTCCAGCAGCCTCGTGGCCACAATGTATCACCTCCAGCAGCCCTGTGGCCACAGTGTATCACCTCCAGCAGCCCTGTGGCCACAGTGTATCGGCTCCAGCAGCTCTTTTACCTGGGGAGAAAGCGTGTGAGCACTGGGAGAGTTGGAGAGCTCAGGTTTATTACACCGGCGGGCTCAGAGGAGATTGCTCTCTGGAGTCTGAGCTCCAAGAAGGGTTTCACAAGGCTTTCACGGGCTACCTCTTCTGGGTCTGTGCTTGGTGGGACGGACTGGAATGAGGACAGGCAAGGTGATAGATGTGGAAGCAAGTTTACAGAAGCATATGCATGGGGGAGGGGTGGTTAGGGGCAGTTGGCTGGACTTTGCTTAGGCATCATGGCCAGGGTGTCTCCTTTCTACCTTTTTATCAGGACATTTTCTCCTACTTAAGGAATATAACTCTTCTCATAGGTGTATAAGTGCCTATATTATTATGTGTATTTCTTGAGAGGGATCCAGGATCCTGTTCCAAGGCTGTACAATTGTTGCTTGACTGTTCCTTCCTTCCCTCATCGGCAACTGTCTGAACCTGTCCCTAGGAACTCAGAGAAGGTCATGGTGCCTGAACAAGGCCCATTTCCTAAGAACAAGAAAAGGGGGACACAGAAAGTCTGTTGTACCCAGGAGCCCCACAGGGCCTTGTCAGGTGTCAGTGGTGAAGTAACAGGTGGTGTTTCAGGAATCTCAGTCATCAGCATTCCGGTTCCAACCAGTCTGAGATCTAGTGCTAGGGTGTAGTCATCATCGTCTTCAGGGGTGAAGGGGAGTGGGTGGTTATTAGTTTCTGAAGAACTACTCGGTTAGCTGTCAGCTTGTGTATTTCCTTTGAAGAGGAACTAGGGCTCTGTTTTATTACTGTATTATTTTCAGTATTTTCTTGTTTGCTTTTCTTGTTTGTTTCTGCATTCCTTCACTTCCCTAATTAGTAATTGTATGTGTCTGCTCTTGGGAAATCAGAAAAGTCCTGGAAGACTAAAGCCTTTTTCTACAAATAAGAAATAGAGTAGTTCTTGTCGTGGCTCAGCAGAAACGAATCTGCCTAGGAACCATGAGGTTGCGGGTTCGATCCCTGGCCTCGCTAAAGTGGGTTAAGGATTCGGTGTTTCTGTGAGCTGTGGTGTAAGTTGCAGACGCAGCTCGGATCCTGCGTTGCTGTGGCTGTGATGTAGGCTGGCAGTGGTGGCTCTGATTAGACCCCTAGCTTGGGAACCTCCACATGCCACGGATGCGGCCCTAAAATGACAAAGAAGAAAAACAAAAAAAGAAATGGAGGAGAGAGAGAGAGTCTTTCCTATTTGGAAGGGCCCCATAGGGTCATGCTCATTTTAACTCTATGAGGGTGAAGACAACATTTGATTGCTTTTTGTGCACTTAGCAAATAGCTTATTGCATGGGATACTTTAAATACAAAGTTATGTATCTGTATCTTTTTTTTCTTTCTTTCTTTTTTTTTGTGTTTTTTTTTTTTTTTTTTTTTTTTGGTGACATCTATGGCATATGGGAGTTCCCAGGCCAGGAATCAAATCCGAACTGCAGCTGCTACAACCTATGCCATAGCTGTGGCAACACTGAATCCTTAACCCACCATGCCAGGCTGGGGATTGAACCAGTACCACTGCAGAGACAATGCCAGATCCTTAACCTGCTGATGCATATTTTATGCATGTGTTTTAAAATGAAGCAGCTAGGAATTCTAAGGATAAGTTAATATTTTTTAAAAAGTAAAAAAGTGAATATATATTTTTTTCTTTTAACTTCAGATACAACCTCCCTCCCATAGAAACAGTCTTGCTTGATAAAACTCCATTTTGATAAGCATTGCCTAACACGAATATTCCATATTTTAAAAGACAGTATAGTACATAACAAGAAAGTGAATTAAACTGCACCAATTTCACTTGAGTATTTCTTTGTTAACTTGAACTATGATCAATCAGTGGTGAAAAGGCTTCTATAAACTTAATTTAGGTATACAGATACATTGTGTTGCTATCTGCCCCATACTCAGGTAGGAAACAGATATGTAACTCGGTCAGAATACTCTGCTAGAAGCAAAAGCTTTTAGGAGGAATCTTTGATCCTAGGTTCACCATAAATATCTGGGATCCAGAATCCCTTCCTGTCCAGTACCCTGGCAGGTTTTTTGTTGTTGTTATTCAGTATCTCCTTCTAGGAAGTTCAGGCCTTATTTTCGTATTTGGAACCTATTAAATAGAAGCCACTGAATAACATTTTCATGCACCTAATTAATACTCTGTGCCTTTTCTCTGACTTTCCTAGCAGTTTCCATGCCTGTGAGGAAGAGAGAATAAAACTTGTGTCACAATGACATACTGCAGTTCTGCCTGATTTTTCCCACTCCACAGGGAGTTCCACAGCTGCTCTGCCTACTAACTTCACTTTCTTCACTCTCAGATCTGGAGAAATGTTCAGCATAAATGTCGCTTTAGTAACCTCTGCATATTTTTGCTGCTGAAACTCGGCCTCTGAACACCAGTGCTGAATAGAAACATGGAGATAGAGTTTTGGGTGAAGGAGAAAAAGAGAGCCTTTATTGCTTTGCCAGGCAAAGAACACAAACGGCAGGCGAATACCTTAAAGACTGTGCCCTCTTTGGGGAAAGATAAGGAGGTGGTTTTATAGTTTGGGGAGTGGAAAGTAGGGCCACAGATAAGGATCAGGGGAGAGGCAAACTTGCACTGTATTGGCTGTTTTGTTGGTGTTTAGCAGGCCCAGGACTGTTCTGGTGGTCCTTCTTCTCTGGAGTGAAGAACACTCCATCAAGTAGTTAACATCTTCCACTTGCTGGGGATTTTAGTTATGCAGAAGGAATCAAAGGTATTGTTCTGTGTATTCCTTGAAGAGGAATCATTTCTCCCCAAGGCTGCGTTACTGTCTCTAGACTCCTTTTCCTTGGTCTCTGCATCCCCTCCCTTCCCTGACTAGCAGGTGTTTGAACCTGGCCCTTTAGAACTCAGGGACGGTCATGGAGTCTGAAGCTTATTCCCTAAAATCAAAAAATGAGGAACACAGAAGTCTTGTGTGCCCGCGTGCCCCACGGGGCCCTGCTTGGTTTCAGTGTCTTAGACCTGATAGTCAAGGATCGCAATTCTTCCCCATAAAAACATATAGATTGTAAACTTTATTGGAAACAGAAACACACATGGATGAACATAGTGCTTTTCTTCAGGTTTACTTATTGAAGGAACAAAAGATGTCTCTCCCAATTTTTTTTTCTAATTTCTATTATATCCCTTAGTACATTAAAAAAATAATTTTCTTCAAAGGAGTCTTACATAAGCCTTAAATTGTTACCCATTTTAACATGGTATCTTGGTGCATATATATAGGTTCATCTGTACATAACAGTGACTCAAAATAATAATTACACAAAGAGAAGATTTTATTTATTTTCTCTCAAAACCCATTCATGGATCATTCGAGGAGGGAAAATTAATCTGAAAAACTCTCAGGAAACTTTCCATTGGTAACTTTTGACACAGTAGAGCAATTCCCAGCATCAAAACAGTGTCTGTGGCTTGGAAGAAACTCCCGGACTTGGTGCTAAAGCATTCTTAAAAACTGTCAACTTGTCAATGTTCTCAATGGTACAGGTGAGAAAGTATAAGAAACCTAAGTCAGTGTGATTTTGAATAACCAGAGTGACTACTGGCATTTTAAAATGTTCTCAGCTGGCTTTTGCACATACTTCTTTTTTTTTTAATGTAGGCAAAATATGATGTATCTAAATTCATCTAAAACAACTTAACTCAGTACATAAAATGTTAAATATCAGATTAGAAAATTTTGTGTTATAACGTAATTGCCAGTGTTTTTAATTTCTTAGTACCACATCATGGCATCTTCTGATCACTTTAGTCTTAGATTCAATAAATGGAGCAAATCTTCTGATCTTGGAGCTCAGCTGAAGTGATGACACAGCCCTTGCCTTCCTGTCCTACCCCATATCTATACACTAAACCTGTGTCCTGCTGTCTACTCTGGAAGGCTCCTTTGTCCTCTGCCTGCTGTCGTGTTTGGTCAGTGGGATGTACCCTCAGGAGGTCTTAGAGAGGGAGGAGAGGGGAAACGGAGATGGTTATTCCTGCGCCTCCTTTTTAATTTTGCTGCAGACATGGCAAAGGCTGCCTTTCCTTATGGATATGAGGTTTGTCTCATGGACGATGGCCCTAGTTTCCACCAAACTTCATTAACTCAGTTCCTCCTCCCTTGTCTCTTTAGGATGAAATATAATGACTGATGCTAAAAAAGCATAGTAGGGATGCATAATTATAAATTTTCTAAAGTAAATGCTTTTGAATCTAAGTGAGATGTCCTGTCACTTTGCCACCATTGTCCACCCCTAAGAGTTTAGCTATCTGTGGTGGTCTCTTAACTCTGCTCAAACCTTTGTGAATGGTCCCTTCATTGAACTCTTTTCAATTAACCCATTTCTGGTGTATCATCTCTTTGCTGCTAGAACCCCAAGGGCACACCATCCAGCGCTTTCAGTGGGTTGTTATTTTAATGTCAGCTGAAAGTAATCTATTAATGTTAAATTTAGTTTTGATTGTGTGTGTGCTGTGTATATAAATACTCAGAAATAAGATTGGCTGGTAGTTTACCTTTGTTACTTTGAGATATTTACATATAAGGGTTGTATTGCAGTTAAAAAGTTAGAAGTGTTCTTCCTTTTTCTGTGCCATAATGCATTTTAGTTATCATGTGAGAACATTATTAGTACATGTTATTTATATTAAAGTTTGAAAATAATGACTTGAGGGAACATGCGGTCCCGGAGTGTTGGCCTTAATATTCCCCTAAGCTTATCTACACTTTAGATACGATTCTTCCTGACTCTTACCCACCTGGCCTCCCTTTTCTTAGAGCATTTACTTTAGAAAATTTATAATTATGCATCCCTACCATGCTTTTTTTTTTAGCAATCAGTCATTTCAAATCCCCTTGTCAGTTATACCATCCAGGAACGTCTTTTTCAAGGACCTAGAGCGACCTCAGTGAAATATGATCAAGCATGAGAGCGCCCTATTTCCCAGTCCCTGTGGTTAAGTAAGAGCCTAATTCCAGGTAATAAAACTGCCTCCCATCCTGAAAACAGAAGAATGTTTAGTTTTCCTGGTAAGACCAGTTAGCAAACACAGGTGTCTAAAATCTCTCCCACCTCATCTCTTAAAAACCCTGTGGTCCAGCAGAATGGAGTTGAAAAATCCAGATTTCTTCCCTATTTTCACAGCCTTGGTTAAAAAAAGCCACCTTAGGCTATTCAGCTATGGCTAGTGAAATTTTTCAACTGAATCTTTTTCAAGTTTCTCTCTTTAAAAACAAAAAAGCCTCTATTCATACATTTTCAAGAATTACTTCTTAGATTGATCAGAGTTCTCTTTCACTTCCCTTTTCTATTTCAGAATTTCTGCTTTCTTGAGTAAATAACAGTATTTTTTTATATTTTTCCTTATGCTATCAAATTTGAATGTGTTCTTTATTATTTTCATCCTTTCATTTTGTGAATAATAGTGAGTTTTAAGGAGGTTAATTTCCTCTCAGTACATTTGTCATTACATCTCATAGTTTTAAATAGAGTAATAATTATTTGGCAATTGAATTTTAATTACCACTTATATCCAAGAATTGTTTAGGAAATAATAAATTCCCATATCTCTAGGTATTTTCTACATCTGCAATTTCTTTAAAGTTTTAAATGTGGTATCAGAGAATGATTCTCTGTAATTTCTCTTTTTTGGTTTATCTTTTCTAAGAGATTTTCTGAAGTAGATATGAGTACAGTATTGGTTTTGATTTCTGGAGGACTCGTACTAATAATGTTTGTTTTTCATCAAAAAAAGCAAAGGGCAATCATCATTTAATAAACTTGCCACGAAGCCAATTCCCATCTGCCTTTTTGTATGGTTGTCATTAGCCCCCAATTTTTAATTTTTCAAAGGATTTCATAAAGGACAATCTAGAATTACAGTAGATTGTTGATAAACTTTTGACACAAACAAGATTTTTTTTAGAGACAATTTAGCAGAAAAAGGAGGGGACTTTCTAGTTTTGTCTAAAAGATGGAATATTAATTATAAAGTTTACTTTATTTAAATGAGCTATAATGCCTCGTGTGTGTGTGTGTGTGTGTGTGTGTGTAGAGGTTTTCTGAATCTAATTTTTGCTTCATGCAGAGGGAAGATAGCCTTTTTTTTTCTTTTTAAGGCTACACCGTGGCATATGGAGGTTCCTAGGCTAGGGGTCTAATCAGAACTGTTGCTGCTGGCATATGCCAGAGCCATACCAGTGCCAGATCCTAGCCATGTCTGCAACTAATACCACAGCTCATAGCAATGCCAGATCCTTAACCCATGGAGCTAGGCCAGGGATTGAACCCGCAACCTCATGGTTCCTAGTCTGATTCGTTTCCACTGTGCCACGACGGGAACTCCGGAAGATAGCTTTTGACAATGATAATTTCACATTTGTCTCAAACCATTCTTCAAATTCTTCCTTTTTATGTTATTGTTTTTTCTCCTCCACTTTATCCTACTCTATTGGGACATTTTGGAGACTATTCAATAATTTTAAAAAATGCTGTCAGGTGTTCATTCTAAAAAGATGTAGTCTAGATAGACAAAATTTCTTTAAAAAAGAAACTAAAGAATAACTATTAAGCCGAGTTCATTTATTTTGCTTAAAATGCGTGAGCTTATGTAAAAAAAAAAACTGCAACTTGGGAAAGTAATTGAGTTATGGTCTTGCTCACAGTGTTAAAGAGAAAACATGACCTCTAGTACTACCAAATGAAGAAGAAAGCTTAAATATGATTTAAGGAGTCTTTAAAATTAATTTTGTAAACACATAAGCTTATTAATTTATTAAAATAAGTATATGTAATATTCCCGTTAAGTATATGAACAACACAAGTACTGCATTTATCTTCTTTCATGTGTCACTATGTAAATTAATGCCAAGAAAATCTTGTAGTCTTTACAAGATTATATCTAAACATCTCATGATTCAAATTTTAAAAAATTTCCAACATTTGTACCTAAATGATAGCCAAGGTCAGGGTCAGGAAGGTAGTGAGAGCCTAGTAACTAAGAGTACAGTTCTTATTGCATGAAGTAGAAGACAGCTAAACTGATCACCCAAAGATACTGCACCCCAACCCATGCTCACTCATTATACAAAGCAAATTTCCTCATAAAACGATTTCAGGTGGGTTTAATTGATTTACAGTGTTGTGCCAATTTCTGCTGTACCGCATAATGACCCAGTCATATATATATATATATATTTGTTCATAATGTCTTTCATCCTGGTCTACGCCAAGAGACCGGATAGAGTTCCCTGTGCTATACAGCAGGACCTCATTGCTTATCCATTCTAAATGTGACAGTTTGCATTTACCAATTGTTCTTTTTATGGCTGAGTATTATTCCATTTATATATGTACTACATCTTCTTAATCCATTCATTTTTTGATGGACATTTAGGTTGTTTCCATGTTTCAGCTTTTGTGTATAGTTCTGCAAAAATACATTTTTTAAAAAGTTGGCTTATGAAAAGAAAGTAGTTATTTTCAACAAATATGAAGCATGGGATAACAAGGATAATATTTCTTGAAGACTTCAGAGAAATAAATAGTTTCACACTGTGAAACACACACATACACAAAATAAAATTATTTTAGGTGGGAAAAATGTCTAGAAGAATTTTACTTCAAACTACTAAACTTATTTGTGGAAGTAGGGAGCTAAAATAGGACTACAGATGATTTTGACTTTTTACTTTATATAGACTTTATGTTGAAAATTGCAATAGGTATTATAATTTTAATATGTATTATTTCCATCATTCAAAACCCAAGAAGAATAGAAGCATTTTTCAAAGATAAGAATAATTCCAATAGAATTTTTTATGGGATGCCTGTAGTCTCTCAAATATAATTTCTTCATGGTACACATTGAAGTGACAGGGCTTCTTTGGGTTGACAAGGTTTGGCACAAATGTTTGTGGAAGACCATGTTCTTGGAAAACTGACATAAAAAATGATAGAATATAAAAATTATGGTATTTTTCTTATGCCTCCAAGTAATGTAAGATTGATTCAGATTAGAACTCAAAAGAATATGAAGAGCAATTAAAATATATGACAGCAGAAAAAGATTATGATAACAGAATTATATCTTGGTGGACACAGACCACATGAGATGGCAGAAATATTGGAACCCATGAAGCAGTTATTACGTAAAATGAGTGAGAGGAATATAGTGCATCTCAGAAATAACTTGAATAAGAGAAAGAGCAACTCAGCTATGTTTTATTTTGAAGAAAGAGTTGAAGTTTTTTGTGAATGCTGCTGTCTTTGATCATAAGAAAGGAATTGCATCTACAGTTTTTGCATGTATATATTTGTACATGCTAAATATATGTCTGTATATCATTCATATAAATGATTAAATGTTTATCATAATCAAATAGGATAGTTGATGTATAAATATATTAATGTGAAAACTACATATATTTATAAACACATCATAAAGGTGTCTAATCCTGATAGTCTCTAATATTATGTGAGATCTTAAAGTATAAAATTATACTTTCGCACACCAAAGTATGAAATTATGAAGAATAAAAGGGCAAAGTATTAAAAGAAGCATGAATAAAGAAATCACTCTATTAGGTTAGCATTTATAGAAAATAAAAGTAGCATGTGCCTTTTTTTTTTTTGTTTTTTTTTTTTTTTTTGCTTTTTAGGGCCGCATCTGTGGCATATGGAGATTCCCAGGCTAGGGGTTGGATCAGAGCTGTAGCTGCCAGCCTGTACCATAGCCACAGCACGCGGGATCTGAGCTGCATCTGTGACCTACACCGCAGCTCACGGCAATGCCGGATCTTAATCTACTGAGCAAAGCCAGGAGTCGAACCTGCATCCTCACGGATACTAGTCAGATTCCTTAACCACTAAGCCACCACAGGAATGCCACATGTGTCTTTATAAGTACTCAGAAGAACAAAACAAAACAAAACTTCTAGTTTGGTCATTTTTGAGTTTAAGATGTTGAGAAAATCGTGATGTTTGAAAAAGCTGAATTTACTCAGCTTTGAAGGATAGACAGATGGAATCTGCCACCTGGTTAAGCCTCAAATAAGTATTTATAGTAGAATCTATCACTAAGATGTGATTATTAGAAAAATATTCTGTGTGCTATTAGCTGAAGATTATTTTACATTCATATATGCATTGTTAAAAAATGTAAAGCCTAGAAAATACATAGAGAAACATATCGCTGCTCAGTGAGCAAAGGTAAACTAGTTGGAAATTAAAACATGCACATTATTAAGCAAACAAATATGTAGAGAATATTAAGTATGATTTTTCCCACTAAAACCTTAATATAGTTATTTTTATGAATGCATTAGCTTTTGTAATATCTGCGTTCTAACAGCAATGGCAGTTTATCATGCTTGTGTCAGTTCTCTTGCTTTAGTAAAACACATATTTACTGATTCTATTAATGTTTAATTATTACGAAATTTGTGTCATCTCTTAATCCAGTCACTCATTCAGCAATATTTATTTATAAACTGCTCTATATAGGTACTCTACTATAAATATAGCAATGAATGAAATATAAAGTCTCTGCTCCCCGTCTTCCTATTTTAACTAAAACAAAGTTCAGTAGCCACCAGTTGCATTTAAAATGGCATGCAATTTTATAATGTCGTATGCATTATTTTTAAGTTAGAATTTCACAATTTACACAAATTTTGACATTGCAGAACATATAAAAATTGGAAGTGACTGTAAAATTTTTAAAAATATTAGATGATAACTAGGATACTTCTGTGATATAGTCACAAAAGAAACTGATTTGGAGGATTCATAGATAAAGTTATTCTATGGTTAAATACAGCTTGCAACAAACTAAACTCAATTGATAAATAGATTTTATATATTTTTTTTCTAAACAGTAGGCAAAGGAGAGCAAGGGTTAATTTATAGCCTCTTTTGCTTGGTGAGATGGTGTAAAAGAATACTGAGCGTTTGTTAGAAGATATTGCTGTGACAGAGAGGACATAGTTAAGTTGAGTAGAGTTCAGTGAAAACGGTAATTAAAATTCAAGAAACAGTCTAAAAATCTTTACATCTCTATAAATTGAATATTATTAACACCCCATTTTATAGATATGTACACTGAGGCACAGAGCAATTAACTTGTTCAAAATGACACAGGAGTCAAATCAGAGCCGGGATTTAAACATTAGCAGCAGTCTGGAGTTCCCATCATCATGGCTCAGAGGTACCGAACTTGACTAGAATTGACTAGGATGTGGGTTCCATTCCTGGCCTTGCTCAGTGGGTTAAAGCTCTGATGTTGCCTTGATCTGCGATGTAGGTGGCAGACACAGTTCAGATCTGGTGTTGCTGTGGCTGTGGTGTAGGCCAGCAGCTACAGCTCCAATTCAACCCCTAGCCTGGGAACTTCCATATGCCAAGGGTGCAGCCCTAAAAACAGAAGAAAAAAAAGACAAAAATTAAAAAAACATCAGCCATCACATTTTTCTTTTTGTATAACCTTATAATGACAGATTGGAATCTGCTTCTCAGATTCTAGAAGGAGGGCCAAGAGAACATTCCCAGAATATTGCCTTGCACATAAATAGTCAGCAAATGCTGAGTCATGCACCGTACAAAGATTAGATTAGCTGACCTCTAAAATTCCTTTCAATTTCAGCATTAGATAATCCTATGTATGTTCAATTAATGGATTTCACTAGACTTCTTGGCTTGGAGCCAAGAAACACTGAAAAGTTGCAGTGTGGGAAGAGGCCAGTAAGTGCCTGCTTTATAGAGAGCAAAACATGTTTGTGAGAGCCCATTCCAGCAGAAAAGTTCAAAGGCTGAGAACCGTGCCCACTGTTACTTAGCTGTCAGTGAAATGTGTGTAACAAGAGTACCTTTTACTGCTGGATCTTTGTTCTCTGAATTGTTTATCGGGCCCACTACACTCGTGTGACCATGACAACTCTTCTCTTCTCTGCAGCTAATTAATTTAATATCTGTCATAATCTCTAGGAGACAAAATTATTGAAGTTTATAATTTTTGAATTTATGGCAGGATCTGCTTATTCCAGAGGGACTATTTGCATGATGGTGTGACCTATTGCTAAATCTAGAACAAGTATTAATGTTCTAACTTTACACTAGAAACTCATATTTAGATACTAGGATGGCATGTATAAATATTACCATGAGAGTAGTTAAGTCATTATATATGTGTGTGTAAGGGTATCTGCTGGAAAATATAGATGTTATAGGCATTCTGGTCTTCATCTCTCTGCTGATGATAGTCTCTCTGATGCAGAATATTTGAGTATTGATTTTATTTAAAAAAGAAGCGATACCTTATGATCCAGCAATCCTACTCCTGGGCATATATCCAGACAAAACTATCAATCAAACAGATACATGCACCCCTATGTTCATTGCAGCACTATTCACAATAGCCAAGACATGGAAACAACCTAAATGTCCATTGACAGATGAATGGATTAAGAAGAGATAGTACATATAAACAAGGAAATACTACTCATCCATAGAAAAAAAAATGCCATTTGCGCAACATGGATAAAACTAGAGACTCTCATACTGAGTGAAATCCGTCAGAAAGAGAAAGCCAAATACCGTATGATATCACTTATATCTGGAATCTAAAATATGGTACAAAGGATCCTATCTACAAAACAGAAACGGACTCATGTACATAGAGAACAGATTTGTGATTGCCAAGGGGGAGTGGGAAGGAATGGGATGAGCTAGGAGGTTGGCGTTGTTAGGGGCAAAGTATTGCATTTAGAAAGGATAAGCAACAAGACCCTACAATATAGCACAGGGAACTATATCCAATATCTTGATAAAGAATGTGATGGAAGATAATATGAGGAAAAATAATGTATACATATAAATATATATGTGTACCTGGGTCACTTGGATGTACAAGAAAAATTGGCACAACATGGTAAATCAACTGTACCTTAATAAAAAAAAAAAAGGCCCTAAGAAAGAATATTATAGGTAGTAAAGAGACACTTGTTGAAAATATGAACAGAAGAATGAATGGATTCTAGCACATTTTTTATCTAAAATCTCTTTAACAATAATCCAAGACTTAGGTAATATCTTATGAAATTTGATGAACAGAAATTAAAAGGATTGCTTTTAAAGCAGGTGCTTTTAGGAAAGAATAATGAATCAATTGCATTATTAACTTTATTTTAATGATTCTAGTAATTAAATATACCTTCCATCAAGATTCTCATGGCATGGTTCAAAAAGGGTCTCTGAATCAAATCAGAGATTCTGCAAAGAATAGCCTGTCCTGGGCAAACCTAAGAATCCACTATAACTGGACATTTCAGAAAGAGTCATGATATTTTAAGCTCTATGTTTTTCATCTGCTGCTCCCTCTATGCACATGTCACTCACTCTTCTTTAGGTGGGTCACTCCTGTTTGTCTTTCTGAAATGGCTGCAAAGATCAACTCCTACAGGAAGTTTTTCCTGAAATACCAGAATGTATTTTGTGCCCCTTTATTCTATTGCTGATGAAACCTTATGTGTTCATCTAGGAGAAAATTTAGCAGACTTGATTATAATAATTTATTTGCCTACTTTCCCAACTTAACTCTGATATCCTCGAAGGCAGATAACAATTTCTTTGTCTTCGAAGAGTAAAAAAAAATAAAGAAACCCTATAACTATATATAGTTATGTGTTTTTTGATGTTATAATTTCATTCCTACCCTTAAGTCTGTTCTATTTATACTGTAGACTATGTTGTCTCGATGTACAATGTAAAGGTAAATTATGAAATTGAGAGAGATCTACCAAAGGCCCTTTCTAATTCAGGTGATTTTGGAAGCATAGGCATTTCTTTGGCTATTTATTATTCATCTTCTGAAATTCTCTTTAGCTTATTTATACTTTAAAATAATTCACTTACTATTTCACTGCACAAAATAATTGATAGTTGCCCAACTCTAAATATATAACCCAGACTTGTAATTATTCTCTGTGATGAAAAATGTCAGTGTGGTTGTGTTGGATAATGATTAAGTATTTATATTTTACTCTCTCTCCAAAATCGCTCTAGTATTTTGTTAACCTCCTTAAAACTCCAATTTTGGAGTTCCCATTGTGGCTCAGTGGAAACCAATCCGACTAGCATCCATGAGGACACAGGTTTGATCCCTGGCATTGCTTAGTGGGTTAAGGATCCAGTGTTGCTGTGAACTGTAGTTTAGGTTGCAGACATGGCTTGGATCTGGTGCTGCTGTGGCTATGGAGTACACCGGCAGCTACGGTTCCTATTTGACTCCTAGCCTGGGAACCCCCTTATGCCATGGGTGTGGCCCTAAAAAGACAAGAAAAAACCCTCCAATATTTTGCTGTTTTTTAATTTCAAAACTACAGATTTTGGTATCAAATTGAATATCTTGAATAACTAGTGTATATGGTTTAGCCAAGTTTTATCTACCATTTTAGAAGAACAAGCCTCCTGTGACTATGTGTTTCAAAATTAAGCACAGAAGCCCCTGATCTTGTTAGAACATATTGTAATCCTTAATGATGTAGAACTGGTCTATGACTCAATCATTTCCTTTTTATTTATGAATCAATATCTGACAAATCTTTCACATACAATGGATATATAGCGAATAATATGATCTTTGCTGGTGACTTCATCTTAGTGTTCCAGAACTACCTTCAAAAACAACTGCAGCCATTAGAAGATTAGTACCATACCAGAATAGATATATGTATATGTATATATACATACGTTTATATATTGGAGTTCCCACTGCAGCGCAATGGTATCAGCAGAGTCTCTGCGGCACCAGGAGTGTTGCCACAGGGCACAGTGGGTTAAAGGGTCCAGTGTCGCTGCAGCGTAGGTAGGTCACAACTGAGGCTTAAATATGAGTCTGATCCCTGGCCTGGGAAATTCGTATATTACAGGGTGTACAAAAAAATGGAAAAAAAAACTGCAGGTCTTCCTTTTTAGTATGCACTGATCAGCGTTTCGGTTGGCTGATAAGGAATGTCAGTTTATTTATTTGTTTTCCCCTCAAAATTCATTGTGGAACATGCCTCTCTATCACATCCTCTCTGTCGACTTTGTTTTCAGCTTCAATTGTGTTAAAAAATTTCATATATATAAGCTGTTGTCCCGGCTGCTGTTGTCCAGATCTGAGCACAGTGCATCTTCCAGCAATCTACCCTAGGAAAAACTGACTTTGATTTGGCTGTAGGAGCAGCCTAGAAATAGAGGGGTCATGACTTTGGGAGGCAGTTCTTAAACATGGGGAACAGAGGCTTTTGGTTAAGAAACTCCAGCTTCTCTTATGTTAAATGGACCATTCTGAGAGCTGCTGTGATGTTTCAAGTGTCCAGGGGGAATGTGGAATCAAAGCCTTTTCACATATTCTCTTTTCTCACAGTTGCACCTGAACACTTGTTTTAGGATCCATTTTAAGGGAATCCAAACTAAGATAGTCATTCTAGCCGCCGAGCACTACAGTAAAAACCAAGCATTAAGTGGCAATTCTAAGAATCAACTGGAGGCTGTATCTCCTAAAATATTTGTAAACAAATTAATCTCATTCCTGCTACATAATTCACAATTTTGTTAGCTCAACTTGCATACATACTGGAACAGAACTAAAGCTGTTCATTTAGGATAGTCTTGGCATTCCCTACTAAATTAGGAGCCAAATATTTAAATTCTTCAAACAAAATATCAGTGATAACACCTGCACCTAAAATGTGTGAATCTGTTCAGTCAGTTAATGAGGAAGCTCTCCTTTAGGCTGTTAACAAACATGTCAGTTTCAAAATTTTGTCATAACTTGACCTGAAAAAAGTTCTCAAAAGTTGCAGATACAAGGAATATTTAGACCTGAAAAGGCATACTAAAAGGATTATAAATGATCCTAAGTATCTACATTTTATAATGTCAATGTCAATTGTCAGTGTCAATGTCAATTTATCCTGTATTCATTCTCCATTTACCTTGGAAATGAAGAACAAAGCGAATGCTGCAAATACATTTTGTACAACTTATAAAGTTTCCGTAAGCCATGAGTTGATAATGACTCACTTTATCTCTGAGATTCATCAAAAAAATTTAGAAAATGACAGTCTTCATCTTTTATTAAAAATTCTGTGAAAGACATATCTACTAGTCCTTTTAGAACTTGTACAAGATAAATTAGCTAATAATTTAGGGCAAATAAAATTTGACAAACTCTTTTCATAAACTAACAACCAACATTTCATCAATGAATGCAATTTTAGTATAGTTTTTCTTTTTGTATCTCCTGCCAGATAGCTCAGAAGTAAATTTTCGGAGTTCCCATCATGGTGCAGTGGAAACAAATCCGACTGAGAACCATGAGGTTGCGGGTTCAATCCCTGGCCTCACTCAGTGGTTAAGGATTTGGCATTGCTGTGGCTGTGGTGTAGGCCAGCAGCTGTAGCTCCAATCAGAACCCTAGCCTGGGAAACTACTAATGCCATGGGTACAGCCCTAAACAACAAACAAAAAAAAAAACTCAAACAAACAAACAAAAAGAAGTAAATTTTCTTCTTAGTGGTAAGTTTCTTTAAATTAAATGTTCAGTTTAAATGTAATCTACTCATAAAGTAGAACATTTTTGTTTTAATACTTTTTTAGTGTCACATCAGTTACTGCAGTCACAGGTAGGCAAGCGCAAAAATGTGTTCAATTTTATTCCTCCATTGCATTAGCAACACACGAAATTTGAAGAGTGTTTCTTTGCTTTTTCCTCATGTTTAAGTTTAGAAAACATGATTCTCTAAGGATATTTTAAATTTGGACCTCCCTAGTTGAAGTTCTATTTAAAAAAAATCAACAAATGTGTTTTCTCCCTTCACCCCATTTTGCACATTATTGTAATAAAATGGGGTGTTGGGAGTGATTTCAAATCTAGATTTTAGACAGTCCCTTAAAAGTCCTTCAATTAAATCATCTGATAAAATGATAGAGATATACTGCTCTGATTTTTTAGTATTATTTAGTAATATCGGTTATTCATCTTTTGTTTTATCAGAGTATTAGGGAAAATACAAAACCTAATAATCGTCATAGTTTCTTTAATCTACTGACTCTGTATATAGGTTTCTCTCAAGCTTAGATAATCCAAAACGTCTGCCCATAGTGACAGAATTCATGATAACAATATTGAATATTGTTTTTTGATGACCATGTGGGAAGAAGCTTTATAATTTTTAATGAAAACATCAATCCTACGTTAGCAAGATTGAAGAGCAAAAACTCTAATAAAGAAACAGCATTATCTTTGTTAATCTTAAAAATATGATTTCCAGGCTGTCGAATGATGTATTTTTACTTTTAATCTGCTTATACTCTTGTTGTTATAATGGATATAATATATGGGCCATGGACCTCCATTTTCTACATACAAGAAACATTTTATTGTTGATTTAATCATACAAAAATGTAGTCCTGTTATTACCTTGGTTTTCTTTCTTTTTCAAATGGGAGTTTGGTAAATTGAAAGAAGATATACTGGAGGAAGATAAAAACTATTTTAAATGCTTCTCACACTGCATGAGTCAGGAAGTAAAACAAGACTACAAAAATAGCTAAAATACAGTTTTTCTGCTGTTTATCTTAGCTATTCCCTAGAAATTCTATTAGTGCAAGTTCATGTGCCAGACATACAGTGAGGTCAAAACAAACCAAAATGTTGGAGTTTGGAGCAGAACAAAGTTGACCGCAGGGCCGTGCAAGGAGATGGGTGGCTTATGCTCCCAAATACCCTAAAGTCCCTGAACAGAAATTGCAAAGCATTTTTAAAGGCAAAGGGAGGTAGGAGCATGGTTGGTTGTTGCAGACTTCTTGGTGTTGAAATCCTTTGTTGTTGTAGCTGCCCACAGATGTTAGGTCATGATGTTCCTGCAAACCTCCAACAAGATACATGTTACACATCAGAGAGGAGCTGAAGCAGAGGATGCCGGGGAAGGGTCTGCCCCCAGATAGCCCCAAAGTGTCCTGCTCAGTGACAATTCCATGTCTCTGAATCTTGGAGTCATGACATTTTCCTCATCTACTGAAGGTAGTCTGGTGGCTTTCTCATCTTCTTCTCTAACCTGTTGGAGGTATATCCATATCAGTTGTAGAAGCAAAGAATTAAAACTCGTCTGTTGTCACAATTTAGTCTGAATAAAATCATTGCTGTTACCCATTCTGCTAGTAAATGTCTCAGAGCAGTTTCCCAGACTGCAGCCACTGCCACCAAGTTGTCCCCAGATATTACAGAGAAATAGTCTGTATCGTCCTTGTTTTTACTATTATTTCATCCCTCTCAGTCTCTTTTAAATAAATCCATAGGATGAACTGAGGTATAAGGGAAATTAATAATTTTGTAGTATATCAGGTTCACAATTTGCTTCTGGCATGTTGTTGTTGAACCAAAATCTCTACATCATTTCCCCTCCCCACTCAAATCCCTTTAGTATGCTTCTCTATTATTTGTAAAAATAAAATTACTCGTCAAATATAAAAATTAAATTCTCTGTGGTCGACCCTCTGATCATCTGGATAGGTCCAAAATTTTGCATTACCTATAGTGAACAAACATTAGGCTCAAAATGAGACCTCTTTCTTTTCTTTAATATCTTGTGTCATGAAAAGTTGAAATTTAAGCTCATAATTCTTGACCTCAGTGATCATAACGCTGAATAGAAGTTACAGTAGAAAGAAATCATTTAAGAGCTTTAAAGTCCTCATTCTGCTCTCTCAGCTTCTTACTCAGATTCCCCACAGGTATTTTTCTACAAAGTTTTCTTTATTAAATTGTGAATTCCACGAAGGAACTGACTGTATCTTATTCACCACCGAATTCCCACAAGCCTGGGAGAGGACTTGATCCATGGTTATCTACGAGAAATGTGAATTGAATACATTTATGGCAACATTGTAATGGGGCCTCTGCCTGAACTTAAAAATCTCTGTGACAGGATTTCTCAACCATGTTACAACTGATATTGGGGCTAGATGATGTTTTGTTTTTAAGGGATACTCTGTGCATTGAGGGATCTATGGTGATACTCCTGATTTCTGCCTACTAAATGTCTCCTGGGAGACAAAATCATCCTCATCTGATAAGTACTGATCTATAGATTGTATTTGTATCAGCATCATTTTTTACCCACCATCTGTATAGTTCCTTTACACAGGTTTATAATGTTACGACTTATACTATTGTTGGTATTACCTTTCAGTCTTCATAATAAATGTATCCTCTTCCAATAATTTTCTTTCATTCTGTTTGGAGACTTCCTTGGAGATGCTTCAAGAAAACAAATAGGATAACACTTCTGTGTGACAATCCATTTCATAAATTATTATATTTCGGAAATAACTCATTGGACTTCTTTTTGGAATAATGGAATTGGAATTATCCTCTTAATAAAAGTAACAACAAAAACAATTATCAGCCACTATGAAATAGTAATGTAAACAAGAGAGAATATTACATAGGTGATTATGCTACTCGGTAATCAGATTATGTCATTGTTAATCTTTATAATATATAGTCTATGTTGGTATTTGTTTCTGTTAGTCTCTAGAGACTTTTTATTGGTGTTAATAACAGTAGAATCTTACCTTAAGATTTATAATGTTTAAAGAGAATGATTTTCTTGTTTGTGTAATTTCAAGTTTGAAACAGCATGAAGTGAACAAAAAACATTGGAGGATTAAGAACTTGGAGTATAGTTCTTGCTCTTTCACTAATTTTAAATTTAGACATTGATTCTATTATAAATAATATATAGTGGTTAATTAATTTACAGAAAACCTTTTATTTTGAACACTTAAATTATATGAGCTATAGAACTCCACTTCTGGAATTGGGCATGTGGATATTATTGGGCCACTCTTAAGCAAAACAAGTAGAACTGGTAAAAAGTACTGAAAAAATTACAGTTTCTCTGGAAATTGTCCTACGGGCTTATAGCAAATTAAAACAAAAAAAAACACACATTTAATCAAAAAGTTCTACCGCAAGTCAATAAAAATAGCAAGAGACAGTAGCATTTGAATTGCAACTCTCTGTCTGTCTGTCTGTCTGTCTCTCTCTCCCTGGCACACGGTGTGACAGAAATTCCAGTCCAGGCAGTAGCAACGAAAAGCAAAGAACTCCCCTCTCTTGCTAGTCAAGGGCTATAGCATCTTCCCAGGAGAGGAAGTCAGGCAGGATTTCTCATCTCTGTGGAGGAGGTTAAATTGCAAATAAGTGTTATCTGAGAGGTTGGAGACTCTTTCATCAAGACTCCATTCACAGGCATTTATTTCAAGTGCATCATGCTGAGAATACCAGAGCCTGATCACCCTTGTCCCAGCTTGTTAATAAGGAGGAAATTTCATGTTGGGGTCACTGATCTTACCTTCCTACCTCCAGCCCCAAAGCCATGGCTCAGAGTTTTCCCCCCAGAGGGGGATATAAGCCTTAAGTACAACAACCTCTGAGGTTTACTTTGTTTTATTTTTATTTCTTTATGGCCATACCCATGGTATATGGAAGTTCCAGAGCCAGGGATTTAATCAGTTCCTGGGTCAGGGAGTTGATCCTTTAACCAGATATTTTAACCCACTTCACCAGGCCAGGGATCAAATCCATGCCACCACAGAGATCTGAGCTGCCGCAGTCAGATTCTTAACCCATTGCCCCACAGCAGAAAGCTGTCTACAGTTGACTTTAAAGGAGCTGATTATATTTGAGACATCTTAGGGAGGTTCAATCCTATCGCTACTCTCAAAAAAAAGAAAAGTGGGAGAAGTTTGGAAACAAGAACAGGCCTGCAGGTTCATGAGAGCACAAAAAGTAAACCATAAGCTCATTAGTTTAAAAGAAAGAACCAGGGAAATAAATAGCTCAGAAGCCCCCTGAGTTCAGAGTATCTTTAAACATTGTGCTCAAAAGCTAACCCGGTAAACAATAACAAATTTATGTGGATCAGACCATGGAGAAATTTATGTCAAGTAATGTCAAAAACAGTGGGGCATTCAGCTGGCAATTAATGGAACCTAACATTGAATGTGATCAGGAAATAAGATGGTCAAAGAGAAATCTACTAAAAACACTGTCTTATAGGTGACTGTTGTGTGGCAAAGGCTGTACTCACTGATTAGCAGTATCAGAGCTTCGCACTGTCACAAATGTGGTAGATAGAATTCACTGACATAATCTACCCTGGAGTTCCCCCTGTGGCTCAGTGGATTAAGGAACCAACGTTGCAGGTCAGTTGTGAGGATACAGGTTCAATCCCTGGCCTAGTTAAGTGGTCTTAAACCAGTTGCTGTAAGCTGCAGCCTAGGTCGCATATTAGGTTGCCTTGGCTGTGGTGCAGGCAACTGCAGCTCCAATTCAGTTGTTAGCCTGGAAACTTCTATATGCTGCAGACACACATGTAAAAAAATAAATAAATCAAAAAAATAAATAAATGAAATATTCCAGTCAGTCAAAAATAAACCACAACAGAAAGCTCTGTCCAAATAAACTAAAATGTCTAGTTTTAACAGAACATTATGAGACATGCAGTAAGAAAGGAAAGAGTGATGATATACAGGAAAAATAGTAAGCAATAGGAACTGCCAATAAGAGGGTACCGATGTCAGATTTAACAGTGAAAGACTTCAAAAGAGCCATCACAAATGAATTCAAAGAACTAAAGGGAACTCGTCTCAGGGAAGTAAAAGATGATGATGATAATGATAATATTTCATCTTTAGGACTATCAAGAAAGGGGTGGATATTACCACCCCTTAGAACCAAGTGGAATCCCTGGAATTAAAAACTACAATAGCTGAAATGGAAGATGGACTAGAGGAGCTCAAGAATAGTTTTGAACTTACATAAGAAAAGATTAACTATATGAAGACTTGATTAATAGAGATTATGAATTTCTATTCCTTTCTGAAGAACAGAGGGGGAAAATAGGAAGAAAAATGAACACAGCCTGAGAGAAATGTGAGACACTAGTAAGTACACTGACATAGCTGAATAGTTAGTAATGGTGTACCCAGTAGAGTTTCATCAATTTGCATTACGTTGTAACAAACACATCACTCTAACATTAAATTTTTAATAATGGGGAAATTGTGGGAAGAAGAAGACTGAGGGAACTCTTTGTACTTTCTACTCAACTTCTTTGTAAAGTTCTCTAAAAATAAAGCATATTTATTTTTAAAAATTAACTTATTCAGATAGGCTAAGCTACCTTCAAATTGAAATGTGGGACTGACTTGCAATCCCAACAAAAACTTTGATTCAGTGTCAAGTCAAACATACAGGCACCATGAAGTTAAAGGAGAAAAGACATGTTACTTAAAATGTTATTGCTTTTGAAAGTAAATATATTTAAATCACTTTAAACTGGTAAGCAGAATTTTTAAGCCAGATTTATAGAAACACTTTAGTTTTTGAGTTTATTTTAAGCTCTTCAGTCATGCTTTTATTTGCATTCAGACTGAATAGACATGCAAATGTAAAAATGGGCAGCTGCATTCATAGGACCATGGTACACTGCAGATCTGGCTGGTTACTACCAATATAGCGTAACAAGTGTAATCACATCTACACATACTTTTCATTGTAGAGACCTCTCATTTAGATTCAAATATGTCTTTAAATGTGTTTCTTGTAGTGTTATTTAACATACTGAGACGTGAACGTAAATACATGGTAAATTTCAAGTAACTTTACAAGTAGAACTCACTGATGATTCCATGCCTGCTAAATAGTTGAGAAAGCAGGAAAATAGTAGAGTCTTTCGACAGACTAAACTTCATGGGAGAAAATATTACTAGAGCTAAGTAAAAGAAACCTCAAAATTCTCTAACTGGTTTTTCTTTGTTTTTGGGGAAAAAATATTGGAGCATAATTGGCTTACAACGTTCTATTTAAGTGTACAGCAAAGTGAATCAGATACGTATATCCATTCTTTTTTTCTCATATGTGTTATTACAAACTAATGAAGATTTTCCCTGTGCCATAGAGTAGGTCCTTGTTAATCATCCACTCTATACAGTAGTGTGCATATTCTACTCCCATCCTCCCAATTCCTCTCTCTTCCCCACGTTTAGAATGGTTCTGAAA
This sequence comes from Catagonus wagneri, assembly GCA_004024745.2. NCBI lineage: Eukaryota > Metazoa > Chordata > Mammalia > Artiodactyla > Tayassuidae > Catagonus > Catagonus wagneri. The sequence goes on from PVHT021183661.1 coordinate 9,262,483, forward strand.
TCTGAGGTTTTTTCCTATTCTGTAAATTCCCTTGTATCTTTTTTTATTAGATTCCACATAAAATTGATATCATGTGATATTTGTGTTTGACTTACTTCACTCAGTATGATAATCTCTAAGTCCACCCATGTTGCTGCAAATGGCAATATTGTATTATTTTATATGTCTGAGTAATATTCCATTCTGTATATGTACCACAACTTTTTTATCCATTTCTCGGTTGGTAGACATTTAGGTCAATTCCATGTCTTGGCTACTGTATATAGTGCTGCAGTGCACACTGGTGTACATGTATCTTTCAAATTACTGCTTTCTGTGGATATATGCCTGGGAGTGGGATTGCTGGATCATATGGTAGTTCTATATTTAGATTTTTAAGGAACCTCCATACTGTTTTCCATAATGGTTGCACCAGTTTATATCCCCACTAACAGTGTAACAGAGTCCCTTTTCTCAACACCGTCTCCAGCATTTATTGTTTGTAGACTTTTTAATGATGGCCATTGTGACTGGTGTGAGGTGATCTCATTGTAATTTTGATTTGAGTTTCTCTAATAATCAGTATTGTTGAGCATCTTTTTATTTGCTTTTTGCCCAGCTATATGTCTTCTCTGGAGAAAGGTCTATTTAGGTCTTCTGCCCTTTTTTTGGTTGGGTTGTATTTTCTTTTTTGGTGTAAATCTCCTTTGGATGTTTGTGTATTTTGGAGATTAATCCCTTGTTGGTTGCTTTGTTTGCAAATATTTTCTCCCATTCTGTGGATTGTCTTTTTTTTGTTTTTTGTTTGTTTATTTGTTTTTAATGGTTTCTTTTGCTGTGCAATAGATTTAACATATAACTGGGTGTCTTTTTTTATATTTTAAAAAATTTTCATTACTCTAGGAGGTAGATCAAAAAAGATCTTGCTGAAATTTATGTCAAAGTGTGTTCTTCCTATGTTTTCCTCCAGTTTTATAGTATCTGTCCTTATGTTTAGGTCCTTGATCCATTTTGAGTTTATTTTTGTGTATGGTATTAAAGAATGTTTTAATTTCATTCTTTTCCATGTAGCTGTTAAGATTTCCCAGCACTGCTTATTGAAGATCCTCCACTGTTTGTTCTTTTTTCCTTTGTCATAGGTTAGTTGACCATAGGTGTTTGGATTTATTTCTGTGCTTTCTCTGCTGTTCCACTAGTCAATATTTCTGTTTTTGTGCCTGTATCAAACTGTTTGATGGCTGTAGCTTTGTGGTATGGTCTGAAGCCAGGGACCCTGATTCCTCCAGTTCTGTTTTTCTTTTTCAATATTTCTTTGGCTATCTGGAGTGTTTTGTGTACACATACATATTTTAAAATATTTTGTTCTAGTTCTGTGATGAATGCCATTGGTAATTTGATAGGGATTGCATTGAATCTGTAGGTTGTCTTGGGTAGTGTACTCATTTGACAGTATTGATTCTTCCAACCCAAGACCATGGTTTATCTTTCCATCTGTTTGTGTCACCTTCGATTTCTTTCTTCACTGACACAGCTTTCAGAGTACAGGTCTTTTGTATATTTAGGTAGGTTTATTCCTAGATGCTTTATTATCTTTGATGCAGCAGTAAATGATATTATTACCTTAATTTCTCTTTCTGATCTTTCATTGTTAGTGCATAGAAATGCAAGAGATTTCTGCATTAATTTTGTATCCTGCAACTTTACTGAATTCATTGATGAGCTCTAACAGTTTTCTGGTAGCATCTTTAGGATTTTCTATGAATACTATCATGTCATCTGCAAATAGTGACAGTTTTACTTCTCTTTTTCCAATTTTGACTCATTTTATTTCTTTTTCTTCTCTGGTTACTGTGTCTAGGACTTCCAGAACTATGTTGAATAATAGCAGAGAGAGTGAACATCACTGTCTTGTTCCTGATCTTAGCAGAAATGCTTTCTTTCAGGTTTTCACCGTTGAGCGTGTTAGATATGTTTTGTTATATATGGCTTTTATTATGTTTATGTAGGTTCCCTCTATACTCACTTTTTGGAGATTTCTCATCAAAAATCATTGTAGAGTTCAAAATTTTATTTGAGTCCATAAATCTTTTAAGTAAAAAGCAGAGATTTTTCCTCAATAATTAAAAATTAGAATGTAGCTAAAAAATGCATATTTGTTTTATGAGGTGAAAGTCTATAATATTAGAACATTACATGAAATATTTTAAAAATCTGAAGAACACTTGCAGTGTGAAAAATTGTACAGCATTCAGATGTTTGAATATATTAGGAAAGCAATGTTTAATGCTCCATTTATTTCTGACATAATCAATATCTGAAGAAACTAGCATTTTAAAATCTATACCTGCCACCTATTTTGTTTGAAGAAATTGAATATCTTCTCCCTTGAAATTCTTTTTTACTTTCTTCCCCTACCCACCTTTTTTTCCCATGTATGGATTCAAAGACTCACATTTTTTCTTCTGGGCCTAGAAATTTCAGAAATATATGTAAAGTTATGTATGTCTTTAGTGAATTTTTCCTGGGTATGCTAGCTATTTATTTTCTGTGTGAGAGAAAGGGGAAAGAAAGGAAGGGGGAATTAATTTTTAGAGCTCGATTGTATTATTATACAAAATCTTTATTTCTAAATAATTTTCTGTGATTGGGGTAAAAAATGCATTTTGCTCTTAGCCTCTTTACCACTAAGCATTTGAGATATTCTAAAATTAACAATATTCACCACAATACTGGTCCAAGTAAGGCAGAATTATGGGAGTAAATACCCTGTGAAGGAAGCTTTATATTTATAAAAAGGCTTAAACTGGGAAAAAAAAAAAAAAGTGCCAGAAATACAGGTCGTATGATAGCATCCTTTTTATTTTCTTTCAGACTGGCTTGATACCCCTTACCACTATCCGCAAAAAGTATGGACAAAATGCCTCTTTATATGGTATTCCCTGGGAAGTTATTTTCTCTTAGTTTCATGAATGCTTGGGGACATGAACAGTGAATGTTTTTATTAAGTTCACGAGTTTACTTGTGGTTATTATTGATAAAGATATTAAAAATGTTATTTTGAGAAGAGACAATTCAGCGAATGGTACAGAAACATATAAAGCAGATTACATGGGACGATTAGCCTTTAATGAAGCCCAGTCAAACTGAATAAGTCGTAATAATATTTCCCTACAGCCACATTTTGAAGGGTTGGGGGAAGGAGCAGCAATAAAAACTAAGCAAAACAACAGATTCAGAGACACAGTAAATGCTTTAGGAATATTTCTCATAGGAAAAATAATCCTGGCTATAGGCTAATTTCAATATCTCTTTTCTTCTCTTTTCAATAGTTGTGTGATTAGGATCACCAACTCTGACTTTAAGCACAGTGTTGCACATCTCATATCTAATTTATCACTCTCAGTATTTACTATCACTTGTCTAACTTCATCTTTTCCACGTAATCCAACTCATTCGGAAATCCAAAGCCATTTATTCTCATTCGGATACATTTTTTTTATTTAATTAAAAGATCATTATTTTCTATTTTGAATTTTCATGTGGGATAAAAATAAGAGCATAGGAACAATGAAGACGCTGACGTATAAACCCAATTCTGTGAATAGTGAAAACAGATTCTGAGATCATGCAGGATATAACAAGATGCTAAAAAGAGCAAATAATAGGGTCAGACTTTAAAATGCTTGCAATTTAAATCTCTGTTTTACTGCTTACCTATATTGAAAACTGGGAAAAGTTACTCAATATCTCCCATTCATGGATTTCTTAATTTAAAGTGTGCTTGGAGTTCCTATTGTGGCACAGTGGAAACGAATCTTACTAGGAACCATGAGGTTGCAGGTTCGATCCCTGGCCTTGCTCAGTGGGTTAAGGATGCAGCGTTTCCATGAGCTGTGGTGTAGGTTGCAGACGCTGCTCAGATCCTGCATTGCAGTGGCTGTGGCTGTGGCTGTGACTGGCAGCTGTAGCTCTATTTAGACCCCTAGTCTGGAAGCCTCCATATGCCACAGGTGCTGCCCTAGAAAGCAAAAAAAAAAAAAAAAAAAAAAAAAAAAAAAAAAAAAAAAAAAAAAAAAAAAAAAAAAAAAAAAGGGCGCTAATGATACCTACATCACTGCCTCACTGTGAGGATATATTCTTTCAGTAAATATTTATTAAGAGTCTATGATATGCCTAGTATAGTTATTGCCTAGTATAGTTATAGCTAATGGGCAAATAAACACAAGTAAATGTTGTTTTCAAAAAGCCTATAGTCTAGAGCAGCATGAAATATACATGTATACATGTAACATGAAATAGCAACTGATTAATACACACATAGGATTCAGGAGATCCAGAAAGGAGAGTTCATTACTTCTAAAATAGCTTTCAGAATAAATGACACATCTTCCAATAGACAGATATTCTTCAATGGGCTACCATTAGAAACCTGTTGAATTTTTGTTGTGCTTGTAAATGGAAATTGGTGTTCCTATGTAAAACTGCAGAGTTTGAAAACGGGATGCATTTGGAATCATGTTCACTGTAACATTGGAATCAGGCCACAGTGTGGGATTGAGTGGATCAGGCAGCAAAGAGGACCTGATGCCCAGATTCATGTGAGGACTATGGGGCAGAAAGAGAGGGACAGAAATGCATACCATGTCCCAAAGCAAAGGGAGTGAGAAAGGAGCACTGAAGTGAAGAGCTGACAACTCAGAACAAATAACAAGCCTCAGAACATGGACGCCCCCCCAGGTCTCGCACACATACCCCTTGAAAGATTGCTGAGGTGGAAAAAGCATGTGGAGGGGCAGCAAACATGTAGGTGTGGAAAATTTTTCTAACCATAAGCTCCCACAAACAGGTATGCAACAGTAAAACTTCTAAGGAAAAAAACAGAACCAAGGTACTTTATTTTGTTTTTGATAAATGGAAACTTTGATCTGTCTTACAGTGAAATAGCATTTTTTTTTATGTCATGCTCCTTCATTTAGGCCAGTCTTTTGCATCATTGCAGATATGTTGGCAAGAGTGCAGCAAGACTGCAAAGACTTCCTTCATTTAGCAGTTTAGGTATTAGGTCAATAAATCTGGATCATTTCACCTTGGAAAGAGAGGTAAACATTTTGTTTTTCAAATAATCCAGCAAAATAATTTTTGATGTAAGTGAATAATTATCTTTCCAAAGCCTGAGAGCAAAGTAAGAGAGGTCAAAGAGAAAACCTGCTGTAAATTAGTTTTTCATCTTCGTTTTCAAAAGTTACATGTGTAATTGATGATTCATGTAAGAAAGGACAAAAAGATAGAGGCAATAACTCACTGTCCAAAGCTCAGACTTTGTAAATGACTGCCTTTCTTTCTTTTATTTTTAATGATTTGTATCAACTTCACATAATAATTTTATTAGAGTTATCTTTTACTCTAATGTTAAACAAGTAGATCGAGGTCAGTTTTAAGTAGTTCAAAGTCACAGATATTACCTAGCAAATGTAAGTAATTTAAGTAAGGTCTAATAAAAGTAAGATTAAATAGTAACAGATGAAATAAATCTCTATCTTCCAAAAGAGCTGTAGTAGCTTTTCTAATAATGAAAATCAGATTTTATTTATATAAGTATAATCTAATCTTTTGATTTTAATTAATATTCTCGATAACAAATTAGAATTTAATACATGATAAATTAGCTATGAAAACCTAACCCAAGTTGTGATTTCAATTATTGCCCTATTTTCATGCCAAATTTATTCCCAATTTATTTGGACACAGTTTTTTTTTTACCTTAAAAAATCAGGGTTTTTATGTTTTTAAAAGAACGGTACTCCTTGGAACACCAACTTTGATTACTCAGTTCTCCCTTCTTTGTATTTGACTTAAAACATCATTTTAGCACCTTTCTTTTATTTTTGCCTACAGGAAATAGCATCTGCATTGGTGGCCATTTTGGGGATAACCATAACTTAGTGCTTTCTACTAGTATAAATTATACCCAGCTAATAACTGAAGGTGGATATCCAGGGAAAAACATTCAAGGTCATAGGCCTACAATAGGTCCAGTCATACGCATCAGGGTTAGATGAGTGAGCAGAAATGACTGCCTGAGAAGGTCAAGGATCTGTTCCATGTTCAGGAGCCTCAAGGTCTCAGAGCAAGTATGGTGTGTCTGTGGGGCTGTTAGCGCAGGAGTTATAAAAAGATATTTTCAAGTCTCCTGAATTAGAAAACACCCTTTAGCGCTGAATTAAATTATTTTTGCTTTGGCATAATTTTCCCCAAAGAACATTGTGAATGTGGAGAGATTGTTTTGAAATTTCCTGTTTTAAGGACTCTACACTTCTAAGCAAATCTTCCAAAAGCTCATAGTTTATCTAGGAAACTTCTTTGCTTTGCCCCATTTAGCCCTTACCATCTTTCAGAAACAGTCATTTTGATTTTTTTTTCTCTCCTTTGGGAACTATCCCAGCTCTAGTTGCATGAGATTCTTGATAGATATTTCATATTGAGATTTCAATGTGAAACTATGGGGCTGGTAAAAGAAAACAGGAATTATTTGTTCAGTGAGACACTCATTGTTCTATATAAGTAACTGTCTAGTGTGCTTCTTATTTATGTCTAGAGAATATGCCATGTGCCATACTTGCATCAGTAAGAACTGTACACTATGAGAAAATAAACCATCTTATGGCTCTATTCCTCATGGATGCCTTCATCACTATCCTCTTCCACGAAAAAAAATAAAATAAAATAAAATTGCTACTGCCAGCCTACCTTTTAACAGGTAGAGGGCTCCCTCCTGTGGGCAAGTAGCTGAAACAGTATCCATGGCAACAGACAACTCCAAACCCTGACATCAAACACTGGCTAAGAAATCCCAAAATTATATTAGAAAAAGAAAATAGAAAGTGGAAGGGAATCTAGGAAATAGAAAAAGATGATAGATTTTTTTTTAAAAAATCGGTAGAATAATTGCTGGAAGGAGGAAACAGATAGGACCAGTTATGTATATCAGTTACATAACGGGAAGGGAATGGGAGGAGAGAAGGAAAGGATGTGGTGACATGTTAACATAATATGTCATAAAATCTATAGCCATGACACACTCAATCATCCAAACACATGATGACAAGAATTTAGCAATATGAAAAAAAAAAATGTGATTGTTGGCACAATGACTACATTAAGTATTTAAATAATCACAGGTATTTGTATAATGTTATTCAGGTTATGGAGCACTGTCTCATACTCTGTTCTAATATTTCCTCCCATAAACTCAGAAGGAAATATTCTTATTTTTATCATCGGTGTTACAGTCATTGTACTCATTTTAGACACTAAGAAAAATAGCAGTTTCTACTTTAAAATTTCATAACGAATGATAATTATCATGAACCTACTGTGTATTAGGAAGTGGGCTTAGAATTTACTAGATTATCTATTTAAATCCTTTGGATAAGCTAATAGTACGTAGCAAGTAGAAAGAATCAGAATAGAGGAGCGTGTTTTCTGGGTTTGATATCCAGCAAGGCAGTCTGTGACTAGAAAAGAGGATTAAATGTGTAGCAGAGAAATTAAAGTAGAGAAAAAACAAGGGTTTGAAACATGTAGGGCTTTACAGACCATTGTGAGGTCTTCACTTCACTCTGAGCAACTATAAAATCTTTTAAGGGTTGTATGAAGTCTGGAGAAATGATACACATTTTAAAAAGAATCTTTTCTCGGCTACATGAAAAATAGGTGTCAAGTATAGAACCATAGGTACCACTTGGAAGGATACTGAAAAAATCCTAATGAATCCTGATGGTACCTTGTATGTATGTGACTGCGGCTTTGGTGGAGAACGGATCATTTCTAGATATATTTTGAAGTCCGTACAACAGGATTTGCTCCTGCATTCATTGTTAAGTATGAGAAGAAGAGAGCAGATTACTTTGAAATTATGGGATTGAGGCCCATAAATATGGAGTTTCCATTTACTGAGATGGAGAAAACAGTGTGAACATCAGGTTTTAGGGAATCAACAGTGCACTTTTTAACATGTTAACCACTTCTTTATTCCACATCTTTCTTAGTAGGGGATGCTCCAGAGTCTGAAGAGTCCAAAATCAGAGTCACATTAACATGTGTTTGCATGTTCATATATCCTTAGGCAGTACATTGGTTGAGAAGCCAGTGTGAGGAAATGAGAGCAAAAGCAATAGCTCAATCGCTCAGGATTTCCAACGGTTCGTGTAAAATAGAGCGCTAAAGACAGGAAGTCCAGGAGGAGGAAAGGAAAGGAAATTTATCTGCCAATTCTCTGATTCTCATCACAGATTCGCCTTGACACTAGCTCTTCTACATGTTCAGATTTTGTGTTTGTGGGCACTAAAAGCATGTTGGCTTATGCCTCAGTGACGGTACAGGAGTCCAGAGTGGGAAACAAGGCATATCTCAAAGGGCACGTGGTAAAGCACTGTCTGGTTTTCACAAGTGCTGTCTCTTGCCTCAGTCATTGGCTGGATTAAAATCAAATTAATTTGGTAACCAAGGTGAAATAAATGACCAAGTTCCTGGGTATAGGGAAGGATGATAGGATATTAAATGAGACATTAGAGGTATCTCGGTAATATTCAACTGTAGATGAGGCAGTTAGATATATGAACTTGGGGAGATAGGGCCAGGTATATGAGTTTAAGATAAATTTGACTACATAAACACCAGTAATTTCTCTGTGGCTAATATAAGGTCAGAAATAAAGAAAAGAGAGTGAGAAAAATATTTCCAGCAGATAATACAAAGTTTTAATTAACTTCATATGTAAAGAGTTAACAGAAATTTGAAAATTAACAGAAAATTGAAAATGCCCCCCACTAGAAAATAGAGAACATTTTAAAAATAAAAATTGAGGGAGTTCCCTTTGTGGCTCAGTGGTTAATGAACCTGACTAGGATCCATGAGGACGTGGGTTTGATACCTGGCCTCGCTCAGTGGGTCAGGGATCAGCGGCACTGGTGTGAGCTGTGGTACAGGTCGCAGACACAGCTTGGATCCCGCCTTGCGTTGGCTGTGGTATAAGTTGGCAGCTGTAGCTCTGATTCCACTTCTAGCCTGGGAACATCCATATGCCAGGGGTATGGCCCTAAAAAGCAAAAAACAAACAAAAAAATTGAAAGGTAATATTTGAAAAAGATGCTATTTATACCCTCTTGTTCGTGTGTGACATCATCAGTTTCAATGTTTAAACCAAACATCACAAATTACATAAATGTTAGATTTTAGATGAAGGCAACTATGTGCTTTCATATTTTAAAACTAGTGTGTAAAATATTACATGAAAAATTTGATCAATTGCTAGGAATGTAGGCACGTAGGAAGTTACTTCTTTTTTTCTTGCATTTTAGGGCTGTACCTGTGGCATATGGAAGTTCCCATGCTAAGGGTCGAATAGGTGCTGCAGAACAGTTTCCCAGCTACGTCTGCGGCCCACACTACATCTCACTGGCAATGTTGGATACTTAACCCACTGAGTAGGGCCAGGGAGCAAAACTACATCCTCATGGGTACTGATTGTGTTTGTTTCTGCTGAGCCACAACTTGAACTCCAGAAGTTACTTTCTTAAAAACATTAAATAAAACAACTTTATAGTTCTTTCTAGAATACATTTTAAAATAATTGAGTAACCTTAATGGTTTCATGTGTGTATGTATGCATCTGTTTTGTTTTGAATACTGAATTCTCAGAAAGGCTTTCTATCTTCAGAGATTGGTGTTTGAAAGGCTTCTGGATAATGGCATTTACAATGCCAATTCATTTATTTCACTTTGTTTCAAACTAAAATGTATGTAGTTTGGTCAAAACCGCATTTTAAAATTGTGAGCATAACGCAGTTCAGTTTAGCTCAATGTTTATTGAGCTTATGATTTTTTGCTTTAAAATATTTTTGAAAGCATTGCTGCCCATAGTTCTATTTTAACTTTGGTCTTTGCTATTAGCCAGGACACTACCTAGTAAATTACTTCACTTTCTGTACTTAGGTTTCCTCATCTATAAACTGCAAATAATAATACTACCTATCTCAAGACTTGGCACAAAGTATATACTCTGAAATCTTCTAAATTTGGAATATTTAAGGATAGTGAATATACCGTAAGCTTAGCACATAAAAGATGCTCATAAAATAATAACTTATTTTGGTTTTCTGACTTGGTAATGGACCACCTCCCAACTGAATTACAACTATTTTCTTGGAATACAAAATAGGAATACCTTCAGTTTCTGTCTTTGGAATATTTTGCACAATTCAATTTCGTAAAACTGTATCTCCATCCAGATGTTGAGCTGATAAGAGTGCTATCATACAGTGTCTCAGTGAGAAGACCCTCTCATATCTAACAGGTGTTTTATAGCGAAGTAAACTAGCTCTTTTCCTTCTCTGCTCAAGATGCATTCTTCTCATATTAGAACAAATAGTGTCCCTTATCACATATTCTCTAAAATTTGGCCATTGGCTTCAAGTAGACCAATCGTTGCCCACTCACTTTATGTGTGTTTATTTGCCATTGAGTCTGTAGAGCATTGTACTCACTCTAGAGACTTACCCAGAGGTTTTCCAGGACAAATTCAATGTATGGAGTGATTACTCTTTGGCCACTGTTTTACTACTTTGGATGTCTCAAGGAGAAATAATTCTTTCTAGAGTAAGAGAGAGTCGAAGTGTCAGAAAATGTGAAGGGATTATTTGAGTGCATCATGGTATATGATTCAAGATTCAAATATTCTTCCTTTGCTCCTAATTTGCAGAGTCCAATTAAATAAAAATAACAAAAACTTCAAAAATGGAAGGAGGATATTCTTCCTGTATTGTGATACGCCAGTGTGATAACATGGAAACTGAGAATTCAATGTGGGTATAAGAATATGTGTGGATTATGGATGCAGGAAGTAGCATGCATGCATATTCATATGGTCAGTATAAGGCATTGAAGATTACCTGGGGCCTTGTACGTTGCACCCTGTTTTGAGTTAATGAGAAACATCAAAGCACTGACTTGGGAGAATCATCCGTTTTTTTGGGTTTTTTTTTATCTTTTGTTTTTGTTTTCAAAGCTGCTCTCTGTGTTTTCTAATTAAGAGTGTGTCTCTTTGTATACACCCCACTGGCTGTTGTTTGAATGCAATCTGATAGTCTCTGTTATGAAGCAGTAGTATGAAAAATTTTAAAATTTTATATCTGTATCAAATTATTTCTATTATCCTCTTTTAAATTATTCATGTATGGTAATTTTGTTCTATCTGGTTATTTTTATTATATTTTTAATGGAAAAAATGCCATAGGAGGTCCCGCTTGTAGGGAATTGTAAAGAGTCATGTATACACATGTAGAAGAAAGAATAGAGTGAGAGCTCCCTCTCCCCCACAAACTAAATTGCACATTTAGGAGACCCCCCCCCCCACGACTTTCTGCACCAGTCAGGAAGGTTTTCAGAGAAGATGTTGTTCATATTACTTCATGGGTAGGACCAGTAAAGTATAATTTCTTAGTTTTACTAATGTCTCTACTGAAATTCAAGTTTGGAGTGTCCCCTTAAGTTTGAATTATTTTTTTAAAAATCATGAGTTCTCTCAACTTTAAGCATTTTACCTTTTTACTTTGATTTTTAAATTGTCAAGTAGTATTTTTTCTGAGTTATTAAGCAAGAGAAGTAAGACAGCATTTGGGGGTAAAAAAAAATGAACGGTCTTCCTCTTATGGGTGTATAAATCAAGAATTACTATTCTGGTCACAGAATTGAGTAACCAGACAGATTTTTAAACTTTGCTAAAAGGAACTCATCTTTTCATTGGGCAGGGGATGAGGGAGGGGGAGGAAAATATTGGAATTCTTTGAAATTCGAAGAATTTAGGACACATAGAGTACCAGCTGACTGTGGTCCTTCTTTCTTCTTCAAAACCTTATCTTGTGAGTCAGAACAACTAGCCAAGTGAATGGTTACCCAGGTTTGGGTTCCTGACCAACTGTAATGAGTCAAACTGAATCATAGAGTATTGACCAGACACTTAGTATGATACCACATCCAGTAGCTTAAGCTCATTCATCAGAGACATTTGCTCGAATGCTGCTGCTTTCTCCTTCATAATGAGAAATAAATTGTTGCTCAAATCATATGGATTTAAAAAAAACGCTCTTTGCTGAACTATCCATTGTTTAGTAGTGATCGCATTTAGAAAATTATTTCATACATAATTATTTAATCCTATTTCTACTTTGTTGCCTGTGAAATATATCACATTGGGTTTCAGACATGTGTACAGTAATTTCAGTAGAAGGATGAATAGCAAGGGAATTTTGCATCTTATAGATTTAATAAAGGGAAGGATATATTTGTGAAATAAGAGTATGAATATGTGGCTGTAGTAGAGTTCTCTAGAGAAACAGAAGGATATGAGATAAATATAAAAATAAATACTGATGAAATATTAAGGAATTGGCTCCTGTGGTTGGGAGGGCTGGCAAGTCCAAAATCTGCACTATAGGCTGGCAGCCTGGAGACCCCAGAGAGAGTTGTTGTTGCAGCTGGAGTCCAAAGGCATCTGCTGGCTGAATTCCCTCTTCTCATGGAGGTCTATCTTTCTAAGGCTTTCAAATGAATATATATAGTTTATGATACCTGTAGCTGGCATTTTGCAAATTTCATTCTCCGTTTGTTAGTTAACCAACGTATAGAAGTGCTCTGGAGTTTAGGTATTGACTTTGTATCTTGCCACTTTGCTAAATTCCTTGTTAATTCTGCTTTTAGAATACTACCACTACTAATTAATACTCCTGGAATTAAAATACCATTTGTAGATCCCTTAGTATTTTATTGTAAACAGTTTGGTTGCCTGTGAATAGAAACAATTATACCTTCTCATTGTCTACACACACACACACACACACACAGATGGATAGATGGATGGACGGATAGATAGGTAGACAGATAGGTAGATAGATTTCTATAAATTATATAAATAATAGAATCCTCCCCCAAGTATAAGTGAACTCTCCATACTATTTTAGGACCTGGACTACTGAGATGGATCTTTCTTGTTCACCCTGTTGAACCCTTATTTTTTGAGTAAGCACTTAATGAAGGCCTGTGGGAAACTGGAGATGAGTAAGTGCAAACTCTTTTGAGCTTCAGACGCATCTAGAATCTAAACACTCAAGCTGGTCTACCATCCACTTTAAACATGTGTAAAATACTCAGCTGGTTTCCCCTAATTCCTAATGACAGCAGCTTCCTCTTTTCTCACTGTTCTGCCATGGAAAAAGCAGTAGTAGGTCTCTTCTCTACTAGAAGATAAACCATTTCTGGATTTTTCAATTGACTTAAGTTTGTTTAGATTCTTAGAGCTTTTATTGATTTAAGTAAATCTATAATTTTAGGGGTTATTTGCCTTGTTCTTTGTCACTAGAAAGATTCCTTTGCCATTTACTATATTTAAAGCGGAAGCAAAAGCATCCTCATTTGTAGGTGTCTATTTGTCCATCAAAGGCCATTATAGACGTGAGCTTTGCACAATAATTTCTTTCAGTCTCCTTCATTTTTACCAGTGATTTTCTTTTTTGATGCAATTATATATGGTGAAAAAATACATTTATATCATCATTAAGCATTTCAATGATAAATGGCATGAAATGCTTTATATTAAATTGTATTTGTCATTCCTCATTAAACTATGAGGCCTTTGAGATGTATATATTATTATTTATAAAGGAAGAGTATATATCAGCAGAACATAATAGAGTGTAGAAGTGTCAGCATATATCAGACATTAATATATCACAGACTTGTTCACTTAGTTTTTTTAAGAAAATGTTAAATGTTCAGTTAGTATGCTAGCCAAACAAATCCCCCCAAACTGGAATTCCAAAGGTTGGAGCTATGCCTTGAAAAAAAAAAAAAGAAAAAAAACGGAAGAGAAAACACTGTAACTATTCACTATTATAAGATCATAAATTTCTATTTGCTTAAAATCCCATGTGTTTTGCAGGTACTAAAATTATACTAAGCACGCTGAGAGTAAGTGTTCTGAAACTAAAAATAAAGTGCAATCGCAGTAGGAAGCATGTTGCAGACATTAGCGAAGCCAGTTTCACATGAGCAAGAATGGAGTTTACATGTATAAGAAGAAAGCTAAGAAAACAGAGCAAGTAATTGGCAAACCCAGGATTCAAAACAGGATTCTGTGGCTTCAAACTGCATGTTTCCATTGCCCGGTACCGTTTGGAACAACTTGTGGAGTGTCTTGCTTTTAGATGTACCTGCCTTGGACAGTGACCAGGTCCACCCAAAAGATCCGAGCTGTGAAGATCACCATTTACAGTTTTTTGGCAAGTGGCTCCATCTTCTGCGAGCTTCAGCAACTCCCTCAGAATTGAATTTTCCCTGACTGAGGCCTTTAGCTGCTGTTTCTAAGTGTACTTGGCAGGAGAAAAAGGAAGAGAATTTAATCACACTGAAATTCCTGCCAGATGTTAACTCAAAAAGTTCAGATAGGAAGTGTGTGTGTGTGCGTGTGTGTGTGCGCGCGCACACGCACATGTGTGTGTTTGTGTGTGTGTGTGTGTGTGTGTGTGTGTGTGCTGGGAGATGATATTCTTTCCACAGTTAGGAATATCAACAAAGCTGTTCTCTCTATGAACTCCTGGCAGAAACAGTCTAGATTAAAAGAGAATGAGGCACAAAGAGGGAAGGAAACTTTGAAAGAAATTATGGTTCTCAGCTTTTCAGGTAAAGAGTGTTATAGAACAGACTATTCTGAAATGGAAAGAGGTGGATCTGTAATATTATAAATCACAAAGTAAGAAAGCTCTGATCTAGAAACATTTAACACTATTTATTTTATGTAAAGCCCGGTTGCCTGCTCATATAATATATGCTCTTATACTCTCCTCCAATATAGCATAGCGTTTTTAAACCAAAAAGTGCTGTATTTCCAGATTTACTACTGCTGAGGGATCTGGATGATTGAAAGCCTTCATTTCTTAGGTCGTTAAGTTTCCCCTCATAAAATTATAGGTCCTCTAGTAGAGGTAAAAATATCGGACTTCTTGGTTTCATCTCTTTTTCATTTTTGTTTTGTTCTGTGTTTGTTATTATTTTAAATCACTTGGAAAAGAAGATGGAAGACATTGCAGAAGGAGGTGCTAGAAATCATAAATCCTGACTTTAGATTCTGCTTCTCAGGACAATAGAGAGCAACAAAGGGTGCCTTACCTATGTTAGTACTGATATGTCTTAGAGATTTAAGCTACTGTTTTGCCTTTGCACTTGTTAATGCAATGCCTTGTCAATTTAGTCAGTACTAAAAGACTTTTGTAGAAAATAATAGTTTTAATTAAAGTTACAAAAGAATTATTAGGACAGCATTTATGCATCCATTGTGTTGATTTAAACCATGCTATTTTCTGAAATTTTAGTGCAAACAAGAGCCATTTTAATGAATAAATTTACATTTAGAATTCATATAAAAGATGTAACTGGCAATACCTGTCCACAGCAACACATTGCATGTAGAGGCAAATGTTCTAGCAAAACAGTTCTTTTACAGGAAAAAGAAAACAATAGTCAAGGCAGAAAAATAGATTCAGCACCTATGGTATGGAAATGCTGTGAGTGTTTAAGGCAACAGCAATTTAAAAGGTCGATGACTGGGCTTTGTTCATAAGCATGTAGCAAAATCAGGCTGAACAGACGGAACCCCATCTGCGGGGTGTCTGTATCTGTGTAGCGATGTTCTATAATGTGCTGATATATAAAAACTATAAATAGAAAGCTCTGTAAATTAGGTCCCCTTTCACACATTTTAATTAGTTGAAAAATCTTAAAAAATCTCAGCTGATTTGGAAAAGAAAAAAAGTATCTGTTCACTTTAAGGTCTGTGGACTTTCTGAGAGCAGCATCAGCATGTTTACCGTGATTGCTATCACAAATTAGTCTGTGAAGTTAAGAAGAAAAACGGGAAGGGAAACGGTGAACAAGTCAGATACTTCAAAGTAGTCAGGGTCAAAATGTTCCAAGTGTCTTCTAACGAGAGAAAAACAAATCAACTGCAAAATTTTAGTTTATTTAGATGGTGAAATGATATTGACCATTGGTTTTTAAAATTGAAAATGTTTCTACCAACTTATGTTACTTCCATTAAGTGGATTGAAAAACCTATTTTCTGTCAGTACATGAAGAATTTATCTTTACATCGTAACCATTAAAAATTCAATAATCAAAGATAAATTTTCTATAAAAGATACCTCCAATTTCATACAGAAGTAGTATTTAGTGATTTTATTTTTTTCTATGGGAAGCAAAATAAAAATGACTGAGACATTATAGAAAAACTTACAATGACAACATTTCCTTTTATATTCTCTCTGTGTGGCCTTGAAAAATTTACTTAAACTCTTTTTGTCTAAGATTCCTCAAATGCAAAAAGGGGATCATGATTATACTAATCTCATAGGGTTTTTATGAGAATCCACATATGTGAATTACTTGGAACTGTACCTGACATAGAATACATGTTCAGTGAATATCAAATATTAAGATACAGACAATACTCTTTGTGGCCCAGACATTAGCCAAAATCCTTCCCAGATGGCTCCTCAGGATGGAGCTAGAAAGACATTTGTTATCCCCACCTCTAAAAAACTGTTTACACTATTTAATATCTTTTTCCTTTAATATGACGTTCTTTTTGAAAGACAGATGTATGATGAGAACCTGAAGGTAAGAATTCACAGGGCAGTTTTGACAGTGGTCTTAGAACCTATATAGTTAGATTCCATCTTTGGTTTTGGCTTCCCTTACTACTTTGGTTAAGGGAATGAGAACCATTCCGTGGTCCTTCCTGGGTTTTTGGTCTTTAAAAAAAATACTGCCTTCTCAAAATCAATCTTGCTCTCCCCAAATGTTGATATCCTCTTGTCTTTCCTGAATTTACTGACTGAACCTCATCTATTTCTTCTGTCTACTCCTGATGCCTTCGCTTTGCTCTTACACAGTGCATTTTTCCTGTGGTCAATACTTTCCATGCAAAAGACATTTATTACTATTTAAGGATGAGAAACAGGAGGCTCTGACAGATCGAGTGTAATTGTGAATTTGAACATGGGCCTGTTTGACTTGAAATTTGTACTTTTCCATATTGCTAAGACTGTCAGTACATGACTATTCTAACACTGTTGAAAACAGAAAAGTCGAGGAATGGGGTTAGCTTTGGTGTGTTTTAGGAGCCTGCATTTGCTGGACTTGAAGATTGAGATGTAGTCTTCCTTTGAGGTGAGTCTTTTAAAATAAATGTGAGAGAGCTGGTTTGCCAGGTTACCTAAATCTGAAAAGGACATCATTTCCCATTCCATACTGGTCTTTTTTACTAGAAGGGAAAGGTTCCAGTTAAGCCTACTAATAAACATAGAGTTAAAAGCTACCTGGCAGAAATCAATGTCTGGAGAAAAACCAAATTTTATTTAAAAATAATCTGAAGTCAATCATAATAATCATGAATCAGATCATCAGGTTTTTGTGTGCAAATCTAAATTTTATTCTGATAAATAATCTTTCGAAAAGCCCTAGGAATTGCTCATTGAATTTGCCTAGCAGTTTCCCAAGTTTGCCTGTATAAGTTACCACGTTGGTCTCCTGGTTCTAATTCTAGAGGCCTTTCAGAATTTTCCCAATCAGTGGTTTTCACCCAATGCTTAGCCTGATCTTCCCCAACAAGCATATGAACTAGCCAATAAAATCAGAGAAACCAAGTTTCTAAGTTTGAATGACTTCATTAAATTCCTGTTCAACTGTGAAGCTCTTCAGTTACTTTTGGAAATTCTTTGACTGTGGCTCACAGTTCACCTTTAGTCAAAAGAATATAATAAATTGAGTATAATCTCTGCATCCTTAGACTTATTTTGAAGAACATAGGCTCTAGTAAGTTCAGAGGGTAAAGGAGTGGGGAAAGTTTCAGCAAAAAAAAAAAAAAAAAAGGAAACCTATCGAGAGAATTAGTATGGGATGGTTGGGGGTACAGAGGAGACATAGCCACTGCAAAAGGGAAGGAAGAAAATGGTGCTGGAGGAGGAGTCTGGACATGAGGGTTTCAGGGAAACACAATGGTACCAAGACAGTGAGAGAAGCCAAGACAGAAGAGCCTGAGGCGACAGGAGCCATGTTGTCTTCCTTTAACCATTTGTGTGCCTGAGTTAATCCTAAAATAATATTAAGGAGGAGGCAATTTTAGGGTCCCGATAATGTTGGGAAACCTCAAAATAACCAATCAAATTAAGCATCCCACTCAGTTCTAGAAATTTTTGAGCTATTGTAGTTCATTTCAATTTTAAGGAAATTAAGTTTCGGGATTTTGTAAGTTCCCCATGATAGCCATTGATATTCTAAATTGCCTTTGGTCAGGTCAGTCCATTTAGTTAAAAATGTACATGAGGAAAAATTGCTGTTTTGAACATAAAATCGACTAAAGTCCCTGAAAGTAGTGTACCTTCAAAATATTTAGATAACTGGGATCCCATTTCTTAGAAGCTTATCACTACAGAGTAAAAGACTAATTTTAAAACAGCTTAAAGAGCTTACAGCTCAAGCAGCTCAACTCAAACTGCTTGTAAGCTAATATCGGCCAATTCTAAGGAAAGAGCTTGATCCCAGAATAATCAAGCCAAATGTTTTCCAGCCATCTTCAAGTGAAGCAATTTAATTTTGAAATCAGACCAAAATGACGAGTGCGTACTTGCATATAAAACATGGCCCTAATCAGAAGGAACAAAACCTCGCAAATAGATCCTGAATAAAGCTTAGAGAGGTTCAGGGCACAAGCTCAGATCCAAGAGAAAGACATACCTTCAAACTCCAGAGTCAGTGAGATCAGTGGGTTCAGTTTGTGGGGATTGCACCTGTTTGTTCACTATCCCTGGAGCCTCTGGGGGTCTTGTCCCCATATGGGCCACAAAAATGTTGTCCTGAAACAAATAGACTGTGAGACATTTCTCCAGCAAAGCAGAGTTTATTTGGGATCAACAGGAAATTGCAGTTTGTGGTCTGCAACCATGGTGAGCTGTGAAAGTCCCCACGTGGCAAGGGAAGGAGAATTCTTTTATAGAAGGAAAAAGGAAGTTGGGAGGGTTATGGTAAGGAAAGAGTCCATGGATTTTCATGGGCTGAGTCCTTGCCAAGAGGGAAGAAGAATCTGCTTTCTCTTGTGCTCTGCTCCTGTCATAGGGTGTGAAATCTCCCCTTTCTCAATTCTATTTGGGGTTTTTGTTTATTACTTTTCTACAGACTATATTTGTATTACACATACATATAATTAACAATACTAAATGTATTCTTTGGTGATAAGCTTCTATCACTCAAAGTTACATTTTTAAGACAACCGTTTTTGCATGTAGTTGTAGTTCATTAATTTTCATTGCTTGTCTTTCTTTTGTGAAGATAAAGCATTTTATAGTTAGCACTGCCAATAAGGCTTGTACATATTTTTACTTTATGAACAATGCTGATAATAATACATCTCCTGGGACATACATGGATGAATTTCTCTAGGAAATATACCTGAGTATATAACTGTAAGATCATGGTAATTACCTGTTTTATGGCAATACAGTTTTGATTCAAACAACCTAAAACTAGTGCCAACCTTTAATTATTAGGGACGTGGAATTCAATAAGTGTCTCTGCTTCAGATTCCAGCCACATGTTCAAAGTTCTTAAGGCCTCCCACATATCTGACCAACTGGCTACAAGTCCAGAAGAGTTTCTAAAGCCAATGGTTTGAAAATTCATTAAAACAACTCAGGAAAGTTCTATAGTTACAGCTGAAGTTTTATAATATTAGCTACATATCAGGATCAAATGAAGGGATATATAGGGCAAGGTTTGGGAGGTTCCCAGATGTAGAGCCTGTAAGCCTTTTCCCCATAGAATCTCAGTGCATCAAATGCTCAGCACACTGGTGTGTTCACAAAGCAGGAAATTCTACTAAACCTCAGCGTTCAGAGTTTTTATTTGGGGCTTTATAACAGTCTTCATTGATTAACTCATTGATTATATGACTGAACTCATTTTCCACCTCTCCTCCTCTTCCTGAAGGCTGGCCTGGCTTCAGCCGTGTTGTTGGTCTTTCTCGTCACCAGCACCATCCTAAATTGCCAGCTTATCATAAATTCAGATATGGTCCAAGAGGTTTCTTTAATAATAAAGACACTTCTATCTCTTGGGAAATTTCCAGGATTTTAGAAGCTATACAGGGACTCTCAGAACAAAGACCAAAATTTTCATTATTTAATACTTTGTAAATATCAAATTATTATTTAAAGTAATTAATCAATCTGCCCTCTCACAAAGTTTTTATGAGTCTCTGTCCCTTCATATACCAAATTGTTGCTTTCTTCTTTTTTACTTTCTTTTTCATAAAATTCCACTGCTTTATTCAAAGAGGTATTGATTGTGGTTTTGGTTTATTTTTTGTTTTTTCCTAATTTATTGCAAATAATTTACTTCTGTTTACATAGCAAGAGACATTATTTATTTATTTATTTATTTATTTATTTTATTTATTTGCTTTGTAGGGCTGCCACGATGGAAACTGCTGTATTTATTTTTTTAACAATTGCATGCATTACACTGTAGCTCATATTGACCTTGTAGTCAACTAAAACCCCTGGTTCTCATCCGAAGTTCCCCACCCTTCATTTGTTCAGGTGATAGTTTACAACTAAATTCAGGACTTTATAATAATTACCCCCATTTTGTAGATGGAGACGCGAGGCAAGTTCAGTAAAGCTAAGCCTTTTCCCTCTTGATCTACCTTTTCTCTGTTTCTCTTCAGATTTAATTTGTTTGTTCTCAATTCTCAGAATTTTGCCTTTTTTTTTTTTTTTTTGTCTTTTTATGGCCGTTCCTGGGACATATGGAGATTCCCAGGCTAGGGGTCAAATCTGAGCTATAGCTGCGGGCCTACTCGGCAGCCACGACAATGCAGATCTGAGCCACGTCTGCGACCTACACCACAGCTCTGGGCAATGTCACATCTTTAACTCACTGAGCAAGGCCAGGGATCAAACCTGGGTCCTCATGGATGCTAGTCAGATTTGTTTCCCCAGAGCTATAATGGGAACTCCTGTTTTACCTTTCTCTGCTGCTTGATTCTATTGTGTTCTTTTTTCTTAATTTGAATTTTACTTAAATATGGTTGATTTATAATGTCTTAGTTTCAGGCATTTAACATAGTGATTCAGTATTTTTGCAGATTATATTCCATTACAGGTTAATACAAGATAGCATGTATAGTTCCCGGTGCTATACAGTAAATCCTTGTCGCTTATCTATTTAATATATAGTAGTCTGTATCTGTTACTCCTGTATACCTAATTTGTCCCTTCCCCTTTCCCTCTTGACAACTGTAACTACAACTTTTCTGTTTGTGAGTCTGTTTCTGTTTTGTACATAGATTAATGTGTATTGTATTTAGATTTCACATATAAGTGGTGTTTGTCTATCAGTTTCTGACCTTTGCCAATAGCATAATATTCTCAAGGTCATCCATGTTGCTGCAAATGGAAGTATTTTATTCTTTTTTTATTCTTTTATTGTAGCGTTTCAGTAAATATACGTTTTCTTAAGTCAATTGTTTATGTGCCCTTGAAGTGCTTCCATATCTTAGCTATTGTAAATAGTGCTGCTCTGAACTTCAGGGTGCATCTTTTTAAAATAGTGTTTTTATTTTTCCAGACATATACCCAGGAGTGGGATTGTTAGATCATATATTATTTTATTTTTAGTTTTTTAAGGCCCTTTCATACTGTGTTCTCTAGTGGCTGCAACAATTTACATTCCCACCAACATTTTACAAATTGTCACCTTTTCTCTTTATCATCTCCAGTATTTGTCATTTGTAGACTTTTTGATGAGAGCCATTCAAACAGGTCTGAGGTGACACTTCATTGTCATTTTGATTCATAGTTCTCTAGTAATCAGCATTATTGCGCATCCTTTCATGCACTTTTTAGCCATTTCTATGTCTTATTTGGAAAAGTATATATGCAAGTCTTCTGTCCACTTTTTGACTGGATTGTTTCTTTTTATGTTACTCAGTTGTATGAGCTGTTTGTATAATTTGGATATTAACGTCATGTTGGTTGCATTATTTGCAAATGTTTTCTCCCATTCTGTAGGTTGTCTTTTCATTTTGTAGATGGTTTCCTTTACTATGCAAACGCTAAGCTTAATTAGGTCCCCTTTTTTTCTTCTTCTTTTTTTTTTTTTTTTGCCTTGATTGGCTGATGCAAGAAAATTTTGCTACAATTTATATGAAAGAGTGTTTTGCCTCTGTTCTCTTCTAGGAGTTTTTTGCTTTCTTGTTTTACATTTTGAGTTTATTTTTCTTTATGGGGTATGAGAATGTTCTCATTTCATGTTCTAATTTCATTATTTGACATATAGTTGTCCATTTTCCCCAACACCACTTGCCGAAGAAACTATTTTTGCCATTGTATATTCTTGCCTCTTTTGTTGCAGATTAATTGACCTTAGGTGTGTGAGTTGATTTCTGGCTCTCTATTCTGTTCCACTGATCTATGTGTCTATTTGCTAATACTATGCTATTTTGCTCATTGTACCTTTGTAGTATAGTCTCAAGTCTGGGAGGATTATACCTCCAGCTTTGTTCTTTTTTTTTTTTTTTTAGAATTGCTTTGGCAATGCAGAGTCTTTTGTTGTTTCATATAAATTATTGGATTATTTATAGCTCAGTGAAAAATGTCCTGTGTATATTTATAGGGATTGTATTAAATCTATAGATCTCTTTTGGGTAGTATGGCCATTTTAATAATATTAATTATTGCAATCTAAGATTATGGGCTGTCTTTCCATTTCTTTGAATCATCCTCAATTTCTTCAGCAGTGTTTCATATTTTTCATCATATAGATCTTTCACATTCTTGAGTAAGTTTATTCCTAGGTATTTATTTCTATCTAATTTTAAATATGACTTTTTACTTTCCAATGTTTCATTATTAGTATATAAAATATAACAAATTTATGTATATTAATAGTATACCTAAGAACTTGCTTTTATTAGTTCTACAGTTTTAGGTGGAGACTTTAAGGTTATTTAGAGAATCATGTCATCTGCAAATAGTAATGAATTTATACCTTCCCTTCCCCTTTGTATATTTTTTATTTATTTTTATTGTCTAACTGCTCTGGCTTAGACTTCCAATGTTATGTTAAATAGAAGGGATGAGAGTGAGTATCCTTGTCTTATTCCTGAATTTAGCAGAAAGACTTTCAGCTTTTCACTCTTGAATAGTATGCTGACTGTGGGTTTGTCATAAATGGCCTTTATTATGTTGAGATATATTTTCTCTATACCCACTTTGATGAGAGTTTTTATATGAATGGATAAAATTTTGTCAAGTGCTTGTTCAACATCATGTTTTTTGTCTTTTTCTTAATATTATGTATCACATTGATTTGTATATGTCTAACCATCCTTGTGACAGTAAAATAAATCCAGCTTGATCGTAGTGTGTCATCCTTTTTCATGTTTTGTTGGGTTCAGTTTACTAATATTTTACTGATATTTTGATCAAGTGGTTTGCATCTATATTTATCAAAGATATTGACCTCTGTTTTTCCTTTTATGTGCTGTCTTTGATTGTCTTATCAGGGTAGTGGTGGCCTCATAAGATAAACTTGGCAGTGTCTTCTCATCAATTTTTCGGAGTAGTTAAAGATAGGTATAAGTTCTTCTTTATATGTTTGGTAGAAATCTGCAATGAAACTTCAGTTCTAGACTTTGGTTTGCAGGGAGTTTTTCTGTTTCTGGTACTATTTCACTTCTAGTGTTTAGTCTCTTTAATTTTGTGTGCATCTTCTTGATTCAGTCTTGGCAGGCTGTAGAAATATGTCAATTTCTT
The DNA here is from genome assembly GCA_004024745.2 of Catagonus wagneri. Lineage (NCBI taxonomy): Eukaryota > Metazoa > Chordata > Mammalia > Artiodactyla > Tayassuidae > Catagonus > Catagonus wagneri. Next base: position 9,286,383 of record PVHT021183661.1, read on the forward strand.
TTAGCTTGTCTTATAACACTTGTTGGAATATAACTGTAGTATTCACTTATGATATTTTACATCTCTTTCATATCAGTTACTACTTCTTCTCTTTCATTTATTTTATTTCGGTCTTATCTCTTTTTTTTTCTTGGTGAGCCTGGCTCGCGTTTTATTAATTTTGTTTACTTTTCGAAAAAAAAAAAATCCGCTATTGATTTCACTGATCTTTTCTATTTTTAAAAAATCTGCTTTATTTATTTCCTCTCTGGTCTTTACTAGCTCTTCCTTCTACTGACTTTGATGTTTGTGCTTCTTTTTCTAATTCTTTTAAGTGCTTATTCAGGCTGTTTATTTGATGTTTTCTTGTATTCACTCTTAGAACTGTCTTTGCTACATCCCATAGGTTTTTGCAAGTTTCTGTTTTCATTTTCTTTTGTCTTGAGGTATTTTCAGGTTTCTTATTTGATTTCATAATTTGTCTGTGGCTTTTTAGTAGCATACTCTTTAGCTTTCATGTTTTTTTTTCCCTCTCATTTTATTTCTGTGGTTGATTACTAGTTTCATGCTATTGTGGTGAGAAAAGATGCTTGAAATAATTTCTCTCCTCTTAAATTTGTTGAGGCTTTGTTTGTAAACTAGTATTGGTTTATCCTGGAGAACATTCAATATGTACTTGAAAAGAATGTATATTCGTGTTTCTTTGGATGAAGGGTCCTGTATATATTAAGTCCAACTGATCTTTTGTGTCATTTAAGACCTCTGTTGCTTTATTATTTTCTGTCTTTATGATCTATCTATTGATGTCAGTGAAGTGTTAATATCTCCTAATATTATTGCATTATTGTCAAAATCTCCCTCTATATCTATTAGTTTTTACTTTATATACTTAAGATTTTTCTGTATTGTGTATGCATGTTAATAAGTATAATATCTTCTTGTATTGATCCCTTTTCCACTATATAATGCACTTCTTTGTCTTTCATTACGGGCTTTGTTTCAAAGTCTTTTTTGTCTGATATGCATATTGCTACCCCCGCTTTTTATTTTTCTGCATGAAATATTTTTTTACTCTCACACTTTCAGTCTCTGGGTGAATTTATCCTGAAGTGACAGCATATTGAAGGGTCTTTTTTTTTTTTTTTTAATGCGATCAGATACTCTGTGTCTTTTGATTAGAGCATTTATTTCATTGGCATTTAAAGTAATTTTTGATAGATGTGTACTTATTACCATTTTTTTCCTTATTTTCAGGTTGTGTCTGTAGTTCTTTGAACATTTCTTCTTCTTACTTTTCCCCATTGTGGTTTGATGATTTTCTCCTGGAGTTCCTTTATTTTTGTTTGCTTTATCTATTGTAGGCTTTTGATTTGTGGTTACTAGAGGTTCATATATGTTGGGTTCTCTTCTTTCTCTCTCTTTTTTTTTTTGATGTATTCCTTACATGTTTTTGATTTGTGCTTACCATGAGATTCAGATAGGTCAACCCATAATTATATATACTTGCTTTAAAATAACCATTTCAGTTCAAACACATTCTAAAATATCTTCATTTCACTCCCCTTCCCTGCATTTTGTGTTTATGATTTCATATTTTACATCTTCATGCTTATTCTTTTACTGTTTATTGTAGTTATGGTGACATTTACTTTTTTTGTTTTTTACTCTACATACTGGCTTTTTTAAGTGATCTGTGTTTCTTACTATATATTTGCCTTTCCTATTGGAATTTTCTCTTCTCTATAGATTCCATTTAGCTATGATCCTAATATCTCTTTTATGATAGGTTTACTATTGCTGAATTCTTTTATTTTCTACTTCTATTAGAAAATCTTTATCTCTTATTCTATTATAAATAATAATCTTAGTGTGTATAGTATTGTAGGTTGCAGGTTTTTCACTTTCAGGACTTTGAATGTATCATGTCACTCCCTTTTGGCCTTCAAACTTTCTGCGGAAATAGCTGATTGTCTCATGGGGTTTCCTTATATATGATTCTTTTTTTATTCTCTTGCTCCATTTAGAATTCCCTCTTTATTTTGAACTGTTGCCATTTTGCTTATGATATGTTTTTGTGTAGGTCTGTTTGGGTTCATCGTGTTTGAGACCCTCTCTGCTTCCTGTAACTGGACATATATTTCCTTCTTTAGATTTGGAAAGTTGTCAGCCATAATTTCTTCAAATTTATTTGAACCCCTTCTCTCTTCTCTCCTTCTGGAACCCCTATCTATAATGCTTATGTTGACACATTTTATAGTATCCCAGAGATATTTTATTTTACTTTCTTTTTTAAAATTTGTTTTTTAGTCTGCTCTTCTGGTTGGGTGATTTCCAATATCCTTTCTTCCAGATCTCTTAAGCACTATTCTGTATCATTTAATTGGTTATTAATTGTTTTTTATCTCAGAAATTGAATTATCTGTTTTTTATATGGTCATTTTTATAGTTTCCAGTTCCTTGTTAAAATGATCTGGGCTTATATTGTACCCTTTAATAATTCAGTTTGTGTTTTTACTACCTACTTTTTGAATTCATTGTCCGGTAGACTAATTATTTCTGTTTTTGTGTGTGTGTGGGACGTTTTCTTTTACACTTTTAATTGGGAATAGTTCCTCTGACTTTTAAATTTACTATCTCTCTATGAATTTAGATGAAACGGTTCTCTGTTGAAAGGGTGTTTTTAATGTGGGAGCATCCCTATGTACATTGTGTGTGTCCATTATTTTTGATGCATAGATTGGGTTTGACATGGATGCCATCCACATCTTGTGGATGGTGCTGGCCACTATTACCTTGATAGTGAGTGTGGTTGCCATTGGAACTAAAAAAGGCTGCACAAGTTATGAGACACAACTTCCCATCTAGATCATGACTATCACTGCCCTGTCAGGAGGGTCTGCTCCCCAGTGTAATTCTCATTTGTTGGGCTAAAAAAGACTCTTGTTCTCTTTAAGTGTGTGTTTCTCCTTATCCCCACACTGGGTTCTTTGCCCTGAAGGATGAGAGAACTTAAATAAGTAAGGATAATGTCCCCACAGAGGTCTTATGTGCTGTCTATGAAGGTTGTATGTGGCTCTGCTCAGACACAACCCAAGACTGCATCCTTTCGCTTGTTGTATCCATCCTAGATCTAGTACCAAATTGTGACATGGAGTGGGCAGGATCAGAGCGTTCACTCAGATGGGAGTGTGTTTTGTGGCATGTTGGCTGTGGGAGCTCGAGTAGCTGTGCTGTTGTCACAGATCTGGGCTGGCTCTGTGGGGCTATTTGAGCTATGACCAGCAAAGGCCACTGCTACACCACGAATACCACACAGCAGGCCCTTTGGCCATCTCTGCTTTTCTAGATTGAATCTTTTTCCAGTATCCATCTACCCTAGATTCCATACCAAGCTGTAACATGGAATGAGTGGAGGGGGCATTGGCCCAGCTTGGATTGGGGAATGCAGTGAGGCATCAGCATCTAGTGCAGAGCTCCCTCCATTCTGTCTGTTGCTAAGCCAGCACCTACATACTTCCTGTGAGTGGAGCCTATGCCTCTTTCACCCTTCTGACTGTCCCAGTAGTTCTCCCTGCAGCCTCAGAGGCTTGTCTCCTCTGTGTTGGACCCCAGGACTGTGATGCCCAGTCTTGGCGTGACCAACTCACCCCCTGGGGTGAGTGTCACCCAGGCAGTCTTAATTTTTCCTCATAGATCACTCTCTTGGATACAGGTCCTTGAATGATACGTTTTTTTCCCATTCTATCCAGTTACATGGGAATCTATCTTGCAGCCTTGGTTGTATTGTTCTGCCAGTTTCCAGTTAGTTTTCAGTGAGGATTGTTTCACATGTAGATGTATTTCTGATGTGTTTGTGGTGGCAGGTGAGTTCTGTGTCCTCTTATTCTTCCATCTTGATTCCTCTCTCATATTTTTCTATTTACTAATGAAATTTTACAGCTTTACATATATTGAATGTCTCTGAGTATTTTATATCATCTTTTCCATAACATTGTTCAAGTCCTTTTCCACATTGCTTTTAGGATTCACATCTTTTAAAAAAGTGATTTGTAGGCTTTGCATATTGATTATATTTTGTATGAATTATTCTTGCTATAAATTCTCTGTAAGTTTTATGTGTTCCAGATATATTTTCCAATTCTAAGAAAATTTACCATTGTCTTCTGTTTAATAGAAGTTCTAATTTCAATATAGGCAAGTTTATTATTTTCTCCTTCTGTGTATTTTGTGATTTATTTAAAGCTATATGTTTGTATATATATATTTTTTTTTTCATGCATGCAGATAATTCCTCATGTTTTTATCTAAAATATTTTTATTTTTTACATCAGGACAGTGATTCATTTGGAAGTAATTTTATATGGTTAGAGACATGGTCATGATATTTTTAATATAAATAGAAAGACACAATTATCAGTTCAATCATTCATTGAAAAACCCTGCTCCTCATATTCACATGGTATCAACTTTTGTGCTAGGTCAAATATCATATGTGAATGCATTTTATTCTGGGCATTATTTCCTGTTCATTGATTCTTTTATCAACACTTAGGCCAAGGCACTATGTCTTTTACATTGCTTTTTTTTTTTTTTTTCATTTTAAAGATTTTCTTGGGCACTTTTGACCTGTTACAATTTGATATTTATTTATTTTAGCATCAACATGTGGATATTTACACACACAGCATTTTGAGACCTTTAGGAATTTGAGCAGAAATTTGACAGCTTTACATCTTTGTGAATATGAAAATAGGACAGGATATCTCTTTTCTTAACTTGGAAAAATCTTAACTATCCCATTGGTAATTAGAGGTATTTAGAAGGCTTATAAAATGTTTTCAAACTTTTGCAAATATTTTCAGTAGAAAAATCAGTCTGAAATATATAAACTTCCATTACTTGTAGCAAAAGTTCCAATCTGATGTTATAAAATTGTTCACATTTTAAATGTATTTTATAATTGTCTTTGTATTCCATTTTAAAATTTTTATGTTGTTAAATAAAAACAAATGTCAACCTAGATAAGGAGAGAATTTAAAAAAATAAAACTATCGAAGGAGTTCCTTAGTGGCCTAGCAGTTAAAGTTCTGCTGTGGCTTGAGTTTGATCCCTGGCCTTGGAACCTATGCATGCCAAAGGTGCAGAAAAAAAAAAAAAAAAGGTGAAACTGTTGCAATAGGGACAATGCTCTATCAGAATATTCAAGTGTCTCAAGATCAAATGGGAAGGACTTTTTTTTTTAATAGGTAGGAGGAGGTTAGCACTACTTTAGCAGAAACTTTTAAGAGGAAGTTAGATAAGCAAGGAGAAATGACCAGTGGGGCTTGAGAAGAAAAGGGTTCCACTGTATTTAGTTACTTAGATTAAGCTGAAAAGGGGCCACATTCTGATTTTTAGTGCTTGATCAGGGCTTGAGTGAAAGCAGGGCTCAGTGAACTGTAGTTGAGTGGAAAAACATGACCAAGGATTAGAAAACTCAAAGCAGAGGTTAAGAAATAGGCCATTGTAGGAGTTCCCGTCGTGGCGCAGTGGTTAACGAATCCGACTAGGAACCATGAGGTTGCGGGTTCGGTCCCTGCCCTTGCTCAGTGGGTTAACGATCCGGCGTTGCTGTGAGCTGTGGTGTAGGTTGCAGACGCGGCTCGGATCCTGCGTTGCTGTGGCTGCGGCGCAGGCCAGTGGCCACAGCTCCGATTAGACCCCTAGC
>PVHT021183661.1:9293068-9344150 GCA_004024745.2 Catagonus wagneri
AAAAAAAAAAAAAAAAAAAAAAAAAAAAAAGAAATAGGCCATTGTAAACACCTGGTTGGTGTTTTAAACTCTAACTCTTCTTGAAAATCTTTCATAACCATTCTGCACTTACGATATGCTAACTTATTATTCATTCGCAAAAACCTTCTCACTAAGGCATATAAGGAAATATCCTATGTGCAGTGGAAGGCAAGGTAGGCAAAATCTTGTATATTGCAAAAGGCTTCTGTGTCATATGGGGAGAATATATTTGAATATATCCAGAGTGGGGAAAGAGGCATAACAAGAAATTGTATAAATGGCCCTAGAGAGCAGTCTGAGAACAAAGGGAGCGAAAAGGTTGTGTTCCTTATCATTTAGATATAATTGTCTAAACTGCTTCACATGTTTGAAACTACTGTTCTATCATTAGACATACAAGCTATAAAGTTACGAAGCAAGTAAAAAGTTGAAACCAAAGCCCTTTGGTAACACACAATTCCCAGTAAGTGGAGTATCAACAAAAATAATCGGCTTTACGTGTGTGATAAAAAGGTGATTAGAGAAGATTTCTTCCCCTTGCTATTTGGAAATCCTGTCTTAAATTATTTCAATCCATATGTTATAAATGATCATATTTTCATGTTTTGGTTGTATGGATTAGTCTTCAAATAACATTTAAAATAGCTATAGTGAAATTGATTTTAGCATGTTTTATGAATTGGGTTTCTCATGAATTGTGATGTTAGAAAACAACACTCTGGTAATATGCACTGAATATTTTTCCTAATTAATTACCCACTTACTAGATATAGAAATTCAACCACAGAGAATAACAAATATGCCCATGTTTATGGATTGAGAAATGTGTGTTTGGTGGTGTTAACAATCAGGAGAGATCACTGGAGAAACATTGGTTTGGGAAATCAACCAATTGATTTGCAAGTATGGATTTAGGACTCAAATGAGTTAAAAAGGAATTTAAATACTGGAGAAGACTGAATTTGCCAGGGAGCATAAGTAGTGAAAAGCATAAGAAGAAAAAGAGACTAACGCTCTAGGAAGCACTCAAATGTCAGGACACTGAAGATCTTGAAAGAAACTGCACCAAAGTCTAAGTCAGGAGGAAAACCAGGAACTCTCTTTTGATTATAATGGACCCAAAGTAGAAGAGAGTATCAGTGATTTTTTTCTTAAGTCAGAAGATACAGCAAAGACAAGTAAAATAGGGGTCATTATTGTAACATTTCGTAATGTCAAGATCCTAAAAGTAAAAAGAATTCTGTTATCCATTTTGTGGCTAAATTATTAAAGATGATCTGAAATTTTAAAATATTTTCTCCCTCTTGTTAGCTCTTTGATCTCACATTACGAGATTAATATAGTAATGCTTAAAGAAAATAGATCTAAAATCAGATTTTTTTATTGAATGTGTATTGACCTATTTTTGGTGTGTTTGACTCAGTCAATCTAAAATATAAAAGTACTCTGATAGTTGACTAGATTATTTTGTCCTGTTTCATCTGCCTTCCATAACATCATATATATTCAAGGATTGTCCTGGATTACATATGTCTGCGCACAAAATGGTATAAAATGTAACAGTAATACTTTTTCTATGATTTTATAAATCACTTATATTTTCCATGCTGAAATAATAAAAGACCAAACCATTCAAATGAAAAATTCTCGCCCATTAAAACAAGATGATAAACATGAATTTCATATACAGTTTTATAAGTAGTAAGTTGGAGAAAAAGTTGTAAGTCCAGGTCGTCACTTTTTCACACATGATGAACTGTTCTCAATCATCGGTGTTCTTTTGATTATAATTAAAATATTTCTGGTTAGCATCGGGGATATAAGAAGTAGAGTACCAGACAAAATAAGTTATAGTTTAATAATGAGGTTTTGTTAAATGCCCTCTGAGGTTTTATTTTTCAGGGTTGCTTTTCAAAGAGAGACTCACATTTTTCCTGGATTTATCTTTATATTCACTGACACTGAATGAAAAGACACCCCATGTGTGTATCATAGTCATTAAGACTTCCTCTCAGAGTTCCCATCATGGCGCAGCAGAAATGAATCTGACTAGGAACCATGAGGTTGTGGGTTCGATCCCTGGCCTCGCTCAGTGGATTAAGGATCCGGTGTTGCCGTGAGCTGTGGTGTAGTTCTCAGATGCAGCTCGGATCTGGCATTGCTGTGGCTGTGGTGTAGGTGGGCAGCTGTAGCTCCGACTGGACCCCTAGCCTGGGAACCTCCATATGTCGTGGGTGCAGCCCTAAAAAGATTTAAAAAAAAAAGACTTCCTCTCTAATTTCACATGTCTGTAATACAGGTTTTGAAACCATCACGAGTGAGGTCAGAGAGTGTTATGACAAAATCCAGCCCCAAATAGATACTAGTCAGAAATTTTGTCAACATTTTAAAGGACATTTATAGTGAACACAAAATACTTATTGATTCCCTGGGAGGCTTCTTCAGATGCACTCTCTAGCAAGAAACTCTAGCATACAGTAGAATGTGATCAAAGCTTCTTCGTCTCTGCTATGATATATTATTTAAAAATGTCAAACCTGTTTGGCTGTTTCTAGAACCTAAATGCTTCGGGATGAACTTTTTAGACATATACGGAATCACTCCTTAATAATTTTGTAAAATTATGTGCTGTTGGACTTCCCGTGTGGCTCGCAGCATAAAATTATGTGCTGTGGTGCTGCCAGTAAGAAAAGAGACTGTCTTTAGGCAGAATATTATTCTTTCCTTTCTGCCTTCTCTTGATCATATTTTCACAGTTATATTGATACAGATTTTCACTTGTGTCTTGCAATTTGAAAGAAAATTAAATGCTTAATAAATAATGAAAATAATATTAGCTATTTTTTCATCTCTAGACATTATTTTTTTCTTTTACAATCAATGTTACTGTCTAAAATCATAATATACCGTGTGGTTATTAAGAGGAAGAGAAATTTGTTATTGAGACTTTTGTTTGACCTCCTGCTCCCCTCTGCTGATCCTACTCATTTCTTGTGAGTCACTGGATCTTTCTGATGTATAGGATCGTCTTTCTCTAAGAATACACCAGAAGTATCCCAAAGCCCCAACATCTTCATGAAGAGGCTGTCACCTCTATTCATAACTACTCTCTCCACTGTCAAATTATTATAATCATTTTATAAATCCTGGATTTCCCAGCTCAGGTATTTAACAGTGTCCCTATAATTAGTGTCCGAGTCAATCTAAGATATAAAAGTACTTCGATAGTTGAGTAGCCTATTTAGAACTGTTGCATCTGTCTTCCATAAGATTGTATATATTCAATGATTGTCATGGTTTGCATATATCTGTGCACCAAATTGTATAAAATCTATCAATAATAATTTTTCTAACATTTTTATAAATCACATATTTATTTATGAACAATAGAAGCCTAAAACTAGTTTAAAGTGAGCAAAATGCACATTATCATCAGATATTTCTGTCTGAAAACTATATCACACTTGGTTCTAAGGCATAGGCTTTTCCCATAACCCTGCACGTCAGATGGCCCTGTATGTTTCATGCAAAAATACACATTCATACACATCTACTGTATGAAGTTACATCTGGGTGTCCTCGTCACTTGAATATGACACAGCACTTACACTGAGCAAACGGTTGCCCTAGACATCTGTTCTTAGTAGAAAACTTCAGTTGTCAGGGAACCACTTCTCCATATCTCTGACCCTATAGCCTCAAAATTAAAAGTATCTGCATCCGAATGGCCTTTAGCTTTGTGTGTTATTCCACTTCCATGGACACAGACCCTGCTTCAAGTCATAAGAAGTGTTTCAGCAACAGATCCACCAAGGCTTCAAGAATAAAACAAGTAGCAAATACAAAAATAAAACCTGAGAATATAAAACCTGAAATTTTGAAATAAACGGAAGCTATTCAAGCAGTCATCTCTTTCTAGTTCTGGGCATTTGTTCAAAACACAATGAGGAACAGAGAATGTGTTCAAACTCTCTGTCTCTAACACACACACACACACACACACACACACTCACTAAAAAAATGGAAAATAAGAGATACTGGGTAAATAGCAAGTGACCAATGCTGAAACAAACCCCAAATAATTCCAATATAGAAATTGGCATGATGTTTATAAAAATAATATTTTATGTAGTTTTAGCCAATAGTGATAATGTTTAACATGCTTGGAAGAACATGCATTTATAGAAAAAATATAATTTTGCTTAAAAATGTTTAGACCTTTATAGGTAATGTCCAAAGCTAAGTACCACTAATCTGAAATTTGATTCTAAAATGTCCAAAAACATAGATCTTAGTGAATAAATAATTAAAAGCAAATGATCACTGTGTAGCATGGATAATTCAAAATCAGATTAGAAACTTGACAGTTAAGTGAAACATATATCATAAATAAAATTTAAAAGTAAATATTGTTAAGTTCAGAAAATTTATAGTTCATACAGAAGTCATGTTGAACAACTAATATTATAACTAACGTTATAACTTTACAGCTAACATTATAACAGATATACTAGAATAAAGAAAACTTGATGAAAGTATTCCTTATTTTAACACATTGTTAAACAGTAAAAAATTTGACTTTTTATAATTCTCCCAGTATTAGGCATCGACTTAATATTGTTGAGGCAAGCTTGTGATTATAGTGCTAATAACATGGTTGGTAAATCAAGTAGTATACAAGACGAATAAACCAAAAATCCTGGAGCATTTTTTTATGCCTTATTCAGCAATATAGTCTGAATGTGTTACTCAGAGACACAGTCAGAATTATGCAAACAGCAATAATATTATTCATTTGAATTAAAGAGTATAAACTATCATCTGTATAGTCCTGCAATCCCACTGTTATCATGGAAGATACTATATTTGAATTTGATCTCTTAAACTTTGAGACATTTTATTCCCCCCAAATATTGTTGTTTTTGATAAACATTCCTTGTGCAGTTGAAACTGATTTTTATCTTGGCTGTGTATTGCAGTATTTTATACGTCTTATAGGTCAAATTGGTTTGTAGAACTGTTCAAATTTCCTGTATTGCTAATGCCTTTTTTTTTTTTTTTGGTCTACTTTTTCTATCAAATACTGAGATTCAGACGTGAAATCTCCAACAAGGATTGTCAGTGCTTCTGGTTTTGCCTTTGTTTTTTCATTATTTTCCGTAGGATTTTGAAGCTCTATTATTTATTGTATATATACTCATTTATTATGTTTCTGATGAACTGATCCTATTATCATATATAAACTTCCTCACTTGATATCAGATAATTTTTCTCTCAAATTTTACTTTGTTCACTACTCGTAAAACTAAGGCAGCTTTCTTACACTTCCTATTTCATTGGATATGATTCTTTATAGTTTTACTTTCAACTTTTATGTCTTTATATATAAAATATGTCACTGTCAGCATTTTGTGGTGTTTTGCTCTTTCTGTGCAATCTGATATTCTGCTTTCACACTGCTAATTAGCAGTGAAAAAAAAACCCACCGTGTTGCTCACTGTAGTTTTGTTCATTGTAGTTGCATATGCCTAGGATTTACCATGATGTACTTTATTCCCGCTTACTTATAGGAGTCTTACCAAGAGTGTGTGTATTCTTGAACAGGTAATTTATGTACCTGTGAGCATCATCCATGCTTTCACATGGGAAATTCTATAAAATGTTGAGTAAAGGTGGATTTTTTATTATTTTATTTTTTTTTAATTTTCCATTATAGCTGGTTTACAGATTTCTGTCAATTTTCCAAAAGGTGGACTTTTTTAAAAGTAAGCAAATCACAAAACTTGTAAAGACATAAAACTTCCAAGTCATGAGAAAAGGAGTATTAATTTATCTCTTTGGAAATACCTTTATAACAGAGTTGTTGCTTGTCCTTTTGTTAGTTGATATAAGCATATGCAACTGATTCATTTTTTATTTTTTAATGTTTAGTTGATTTATAATATTCTATCAATTTCTGCTTTACAATTGATATTTAAATGAAAACTTTGGAAAGTCTTGCCTTTGTACTAATTTCGTTTACGCTTGGTAAAGTCAAACTTCTTTGCTTTTTGTTTTTTGTCAAATCCCTGAGATGTGTCCTCTTTCCCTGTTCCTCTTTACTCCCTGTTACTCTTTAGTACTTGGAAGTGATCATGTTTATTTTCTGCCATTTGTCCCACCTTCTGTCATCATTAAAAGCAATTTCTTTCATCTGAGAAAATTGAAATTCTTATCAGTAATTCATAACATCATAGATCCTCCTGTTTTTTTCCCTCTTAAAATTCCCATAAGCCTATCTTTAATTTTATTTTTCGTGGTAAATTGTACCTCGGCAGTTTTCGAGAGCTAGATCCAATTGCGTATGTTATATGAAATTAGGATAACTTAATTATTAGGATAACAGTATACTGCTAATTGTTACAAATAACTGCCTCCATAATCTGTTCTCAATTCTCGAAGTCAGTCTACTTGCAGGAGGTCATTGTTTACAAGACAAAATCAGCAGGTAGAGTTACAATAAAATGTGTAACGTATAGTCTGCAGCTGGCCTATAAAGGAACCAACAGACTGGTTCACTTGGATACAGTGTCCAGATCAATTTGATCACTTGCAGGCTATCTATTAATGATTATACATGGAAGTTGAAATCCATCTTTATTATCAAATATATATATATAAAAGAAAATTCTAGGCAAGTGTCAATATTATCATTTATATTTTCCTCTGATTTATCTCTTTAGAACAGTAAGATAATTTAGTAAATAGGTCTTGAATCATTGCTATGTGTTAGATTGATCCTTTTTTTTTCTTTTTTCAAAATATACATGTTTAGGCCCTTTCTTGCCCTAATGTAACAACAACAAAAATACTTGATTAGTTATACATAGATATATACCTATAATATATATAAATATATTTGTGTATATTTTAAAATTCGATCCTCCCAATATCATAAAATCTTAGTCTCTTTATGATAGAATCAGTTACACATTTTTCCTAAGTATTATTTATCTTAGTTTACTTTCAATTAAGAAATACTGATGTGACTAAAACGTACCATATTTATAGCCATGGTTTCCACATTAATTTGATTTCTAGCAATTAATTTACTTTTGTTCAAGACCCTTCACAGTTCTTTACCATTCTGGGCTCAGAACCCCTGAAGATGTTATTATCTACACTTTTCATCGCTTTAAGTCAGTTCATTAAATTCTGTCAAATATTTTGTCAGAGTATCTCCTAAATATTTTTTCATTTTTGTCTTTCATATAGTCATGCTAACTTCTCTGATAATCTCAGACATAGAGTAGTATCTCCTAGCCTCTTATCTCTAATTTCTTTCCATGATGATTTTTACCATATTCCCACAGAGGCAAGTCTTTCTAAAATTGTATTTTCGTGATGCTATTCACTCTCTGGCTGTAAAAGCTTCAGTGGCTCCCAGCTGTCCATTTATGATAGAGCATGTTTCTTAATCTTCACAACATAGGCTTGACCTAATTTTCAAAGTTATTCTTTACTTGTCTGCAATCTTAACCTCATAGTTTGGCTATTTTAATCTTTCTACTTACCACTTTTTAATTTTCTTTGCTGAGTATTCCCTCTAGACCTCTATTCATTTTTCTCTCTTTCATGTTCCCATATTTTCTGGATTTCCCTTTTCACTCACTATTAATGATTACTGTGAACAATTCACAGTGGCTCAAATTAAGAGCTGTGATCTCTTTCTGGAAAAGAATGGTTGATGAGGAATTTACATGTCTTTATTTTACTGTTTTTGAATTCAGTAAAACTCTTTGCTTCCATCATAACAGACTGACTGGGAACTCAATCAAATGCTTAAAAAGGTGGTGGAGGGGTGCCTAAAGTTCACTCTTCATAGTGTCTCACAAAATGCTGAGTCTATATTGCATCCCCTAAAAATGAGAAAGGAGATTCTGTAGTCATCCCTTCATAGTATCCTCTGATATCTTCTTGACTGAACACACATAGACTTTCAAGTCTCTAATGCTGCTAGTGAGTGCCATTCCCAGAGAATGAGGAGGACAGGAGAGGCTAGAATGCCACTTACAGGGCTGAGAACCCCTCATAGTCCAATATTCCACCCCCCAAATTCTGGCCCTCTTGACCTCTCCCTATTTCTGACTTTTGGCTTTCAATTCAGTGAGATCCTTGGCTTAACGTTGGATTTCCCCAGCGTCTACTATAGTCTCCAAAACTGAATTCAACTAGGAAGCTCTTATAGTTACATGAGCTGTGTTTTTTAATTGTGGTTTATTATTAATAATAACCTACCTGTGTTTTTTAATTGTGGTTATTATTAATAATCTGAGATCACAACCCTATTGATGTCTCTTTTGTAATGTCTAAGAAGCATTATTTCACGTATATATCAGGAATGCTTTTAATAGATAGAATATTATAAACTGTCTACCAATGCCTTATCTAAATAAAGCAGAACCAGGCAGATCTATTCACTGTGGGTTTTTTTCGCATTTCAAGGAAGAACATCTTACCAGAAATTATCTTTCTTATAAGACTTCCTGTTTTAAACTCAAGAAATATCTTGTAATAAGACATCCTGTTTTGTCTTATTTATTAAATCTGGGACATGTGCCCGTTCTCTGAGTTTGGGAGGAGTGTGCTAGAAATATACCTTTCTTGAGCTTGAGCAAATAAAATAAACACAGGTCCTTTTAGCTGAGAGAAAAGGGTACAATGGCAACCACAGCATTTAAGGATTAGACTATTTTGTGCAGAATTCTTCTTTTAAGGGTTATTGTGTGAGAGTAAAAAAAACCTTCACATTGAACCTTCTTTTAACTAAAAAAAATTCATTTTTCAAAAATGTATAAATAAATGACAGTTAATTGTACTCTGAATCCTAAAAATCTTTTTAAGCCCAAGGGGATAAAGCCGATTAGTTTGTAAGATGGAAATATATGCAATTAGTAGCTACCTATACCTTACAAAAAAATAAGAGGGCCGTTCTTTGATTTCTACGGTAGTATAATACTTCTAGTTTGTTGATAACTACTACAGAATTCTCAAGTCTTTACTTAAATTTTTGAGTCTTCTACGTAATTACTTTAGATATAATTCTTCATAAAAAGTATCTATTATACAATAAGAAAATGAATGACTAGGTTTGATCCTCTCGTTTTTGACATATCTTTGACTAACACTTAGAAAATAAAAATGTTTATTACAATAATAATTTACATGGATCTACAACTGTGTTAAGGTGGACACAAATTCTTTAAAAAAAAGAAAAAGCAAAAAGATATCAGAAATAAGATTTACTGACTTCCAGCAGACTAGTCATGGCTTTCTCCTATTTGACTTCAAACCTAGACGTATTAAAAAATACACACGTGGATAAACTAAGTACAACATAATGTTTTGTAAATTTAATATATGAGTATACATATACTTTAATGTGATCACAGAAACAAAAAAAATGGAGAAAGTATTGTTGGGGATTGTTTTTCACACTGGTTTTATGTAATGTCTGCTGATTCAGAGTCGATAATGTTTTATTTCATATCCTAAGAATAGTAAATAAGATAGTAATATATGCCAACAAATGATTTTTGTCAATGAAATGATTTAAATTAGGGAGTACAAGGAATATAAGATTCAATGTGAAAGCAAATACAGACAGAATTTATGACTAGCTTTTCTGTGTATAAGAATAAATTGATCTGCTCAAACTGTACAGAATATTTTTCACATAAGTGATATCAATGTGAATAAGTAATGGTTTTCTAGATAACTTATGGTCTGTATTGCAAATAGCCTGTATTTATAGAGATTATGTATCGAGAGAAATGAAACAGTACATGCACTGTTAGTAAATGTATGCAATTTATTAGTTTGGACATGAATTCAATTTATTTGTCATATTGACTCAACAGAATATGCTTGGTTTATGCAAAGACTTTATTAGTCTGGAGGAGAGGTAGAGTATTTATGTTCTTCCGAAGTTAAGTGTATAATTAAAAACCTTCTTCTATTGGGATTATTTTTAACAGACAATGGAATATAAAACTTTTGTTCCAATAGCAAAATTCCCTCACTATGAAAAATAGATATAAACTAATATAAAATAATCAGAATTTATTTTGTGAAGGATGGTAGCAAACTCATATCTGTAACACGTAACATATACTAATTGATAAAGATTACTTTCAAAACATAGTGATTATTTTTCCTCTTTACTCTCTTCTAGTATATGTAGCTTTATTCACTAATATGTTTGTCATTTTAAAAAGTAATTCCTTGTAAAAATGGGCCATATCAAGAGGCACCTCAGAAGAATTTAATCCCATTCCTAGTCAATTAAAAGAATACTTTGAAGGGTTTTAAATCTTTTATACTGAGTAGATTACAAATGAAGCAGATCATAAATCATTTAAATTACAACTATGAACATTATCTTTTAATTAATGTTCTAGAAATTAGTTTATAAAGAATATTTTGTGAAAAAATAATCTCTTCAATTCTATCAGAGTGTGGGAGGATTGGAATATGAGGAATAATATATTCAAAATAATTAAAAATGTTTTTAATTCAATTATGGATATTAATTGTAGATAATGAACCTCCATCTGTATTTCAAATATTATCTGAAGATTTTTTATTCTGGTTTGGCTGAGTAGCTCCTATCAAAACAACCTTTCTGAAGTTAACTGAAAATTGGGGGCACGGGACCTCCTTGAAGGCCCCAGAGAATAATAAAAGAAAAAAAAAAGAAACAGAAGCCAGAAGAGAGTTAACTGTTGAAAGAAGAGAAAGGCAGAGGGTATTTTTGCATTTCTTTGTGGTTGTTATCCTGAGATCAGGCCCAAGTCTGCATCATTCAAGACCCTTAAAAGTCTAATGAGCAGACCGCCAGTCATGCTGGCTTGAAGAGCCAGGGGAAGGAGTTTAGAGCAACTGTATTGTAGCTCTAGGGGGGAAAAAAAAGGTGGGGGGGAACCTCAGAAAGAGGGAATCCCAGATATGTGAAAGCCGGGGATTGAGAGCAGTTCCTGTGTGCAGTAACTACTCAGATGTCTGGTTGGGCTTTGGACCATGTATGAGTGAAACGAATATCAAACAGCCCAGAAAGAAGAACTCAGCTGAAATTGAAATTGCCACCTGTCATTAAGGAGATGAGTTTTGTAGTCTGAATTCACTCTGCTTAAAAAAAAATGAATATTATTGTGAGTTCCCTCATGGCTCAGAGCGTGAAGGATCTGGCCGTGTTACTGTTGTGGCTCTAGCTGTGGCACAGGTTCAGTCCTTGGTCTGGGAACTTTTGTGTGCCGTGGTCACAGTCAAAAAAAAAAAAAAAGGGAATTGAAAAATATTATTGAGAAAGCCATGACAGGATCCAGATTTTCTACAAGATATTATTCACAATGTCCAAGGTGCTATAAGAGATACTCATACAGGAAAAATAAAAAATAAAATTAAATTAAATAACAGGGAAGAATGGCCCATTCTCATGAGAAAAGACCAACCCTTCAATAACCTAGATGTTAGAATAAGTTGGCAAGGGTTTTCAAGCAACTATAATAACTGTGCTCAGTTATCATTAATGGCAAATATATTTATAACATAAAATATCAGCCTAGCACCAAAAAACTATTAAAATAGAAATTCTAGAACTGAAAAATAGAGTATATGAAAAATCAACCAAGTCAGAAAATGCATAAATCCCAGATCAATTACAGCACACAAAGTTCCTTCTAATAACATAAAGGCAGTTTGGATTTCCTGTTGTGGCACAGTGGAAACAAATCCAGCTAGCAACCATGAGGTTGTGGGTTTGATCCCTGGCCTTGCTCAGTGGGTTAAGGATCCGGTGTTGCCATGGGATATGGTGGGGTTGCAGATGTGACTTAGATCTGGCATCACTGTGGCTGTGGCACAGGCCAGTGGCTACAGCTCCAAACCAACCTCTAGCCTGGGAACCTATATATGCCACGAGCATGGCCCTAAAAGCAAAATAAAATGATGAAATAAAGGCAGTTTATATGACCCCAGTTGAAGTTTATTAACTTGATGAGCTTATTCTTTTTTTTTTTTTTTTTTTTCGGTCTTTTTAGAGCTGCCCTGTGACATAAGGAGGTTCCCAGGCTAGGGGTTGAATCAGAGCTGCAGCTGCCAGCCTACGTCACAACACCACCAGATCTGAGCTGCATCTGCGACCTACACCACAGCTCACAGCAATGCCAGATCCTTAACCCACTGAACAAGGCCAGGGATGGAACCCATGTCATAGTCAGGTTCATTAACCACTGAGCCGTGATGGGAACTCCAATGAGCTTATTCTAAATCTACTTTACGTAAATAATGTAGCTGGCATAAAAAAATGAAAATAAAGATGTCCCCAGACCTTTTACCATTTAAGACAACGAAGAGAAACCAAGTCTCATGTTTCTGCTTACCAAATCTGTTCAAGTTAAGTTCATGTGGCACATGGCTCAGTCAGTTTATTAAGCCATCTTTGCTGCAGCAGAAAAATAAATCTGAGTGGATTTCATCACCAAACAGCTCTCTATCTTGGCATATGTAGACAACCGATAGCTGCTTCTGCTCCAGGCCATGGCTTGGCTCAGTATGTTTTCTCATTTTATGACCTAGCCTAAATAAAAATTTTAAAACATTTTAAAATTTCAAGTAAAATAAAACATAGGACTGCATGACTGAGGAAGGATGTAGCAAATATTTGAACTGAAGGAGAAGAGCAAGGCAAAAAGCAGTAATAATGACAGCAAAATGTGTCAGAAATTCCAGGACTTAAAGAGAAAATTGTACCACCAAATACATATCCAAAGTTCATAGTATCAATGCTAACATGAATATGGAAAATTTATAGTTAACCTCTAGGTCAGAATGTTCTGTGTAATTGTACATTGATGTGGGCTACCAGTTATCATAACTGCTTTTTATGAGCGTCAAGTTTATTATGAGGATGAGACTGAGATTTTGTAAAACTGAAGAAATTGCTGTATTGTTATTTCTTTGTATTATATTAATGAAAACTTGCTTACAAGATAAATGGAACATTCTAAAATTTACCTAGGCAAACTGGCCTTTATCTTCAAAATCTCTCCAACAACACAGAATAAAAGCTAGGGCTGTGATGGATAATATGCTACTTGCAAAGGTCACACAGACAACCCAGATCAGGAGTTTATAAGCCTTGGCTATGTATCCTAGAGGAGGTGTCTCTATTTTAACACATGCCCTGGACCACAAACTAATGCAGGGCTTCTCCACATGAAACAAGAGAAGCAGTCTATGTAGTTCTAAGAAATGCTTTCCTTCACATTTAAAGCATGTTACCCTAGGGTTTTAAATACGCCCTTCTCACATATTTGACAAAAAAAAAAATCTGCTTTCTCTCCACTAACTGATCACCTTGGGAAATTATTGCCTATATCACTTGCTTTTTACCTTCTGTGTATTTCTTTAATTATTTTTACAGTTCTTTCCACAATGGTAGTATAGAAGCTACTCAAGAGAATTAGACTGCCCCGTGATTTTTATACCCCATTAGCTGTATATCATTTTATCTCCAAAGCAGATTAATAATGTAATACATGTATAAATTATATAATATAATTATAATATAAATGAATATATTATATTTACATAATATATAAGTATATTATATAATTATATATAACATAATATATATTAACATATGTGAAATATAACCAAAAATTAAATCTTATTATTTGTGACAATATGAATGAAGCAGGAGGGTATTATGCCAAGTGAAATAAGTCAGACAGCAAAAGACAAATACCATGTGATTTCACTTATTTGTGAAATCTACGAAGCACCCTGGATAAGCAAAACAAAGCAGAAACACTCATATTTACAGAGTAGAGGGGAGCAGGCAGACAGATGAAATAAGTGAAGGGATAAAAAGGTAATAAAACCAAGGTCATAAATTGGATTAGGATTAGGTATTCAATGAAGAATTCAGCAAAGATGTTAATTCTTATTAGAAAGATGAGAATTGGATGATATACTCTTAAGATTTAAAGTTATAGGTGTACAGATACAGAAGAGGAGATAAACTAGCTTGGGAGAAGATGCCATTGTTTGCTACTTACATATCATCACCTTTGATGTCACTGCATGATCAGTATGTTTTGTTTTACCAAGAATCATGGGAGGGTTTTAAATTATGAGCCCCAAATGGCATTTCTCCCATCAAGAAGTATGCTCTGTACCCAACTGCTTGATACTGATTGGGCTTGTGACTGCTTGGAACATGAGTGCACTGTTTGGCAGAAGTTCTACCTCTAACATAGAAGGCCAGGGAGCTTCTGTCTCATTCTCTTAAGGTCCTTGTTCTAGGAGAACACAGCTGATATTACTCTGAGGCAGCAACTTTGAAAAAGCCAAGTATTGGCCCTCTTGGCGACATTACCAGGTGAGTTAGCCTTAATTCACTGGTAAGGTGAGGGTGTCATTTTGGTCATTGCTTCTAGACCAGCCTTTAGATGACTGTAGCCCCAGTCAACATTTGAATGCAACACCAGAAGAGATAGATCCCAAGTGGATCTGGGCCCTCCGTGAAGTCCTCATCCACAAAATCATGACCCTGATAATTATTATTTTACACCTCGGCTTTGGGGCGGGGGTCACTTTTTATGCAGCAAAAAAACAGTGAGAAGTTTCCACTTTCCACTAGTGCATTTACCAGGCTTTGGATATGACATTTGTTTCCGCTTTGATTATGTATCACTTAAACTTATATATGAGAAAAGTGAGGTGAAAAGAGATTAAGTTACTAATTCAAAGTCTTACAGCTGGTCTCATGCAGGAGCAAATGGGCAATGCATGTAAAGTACTTAGCATAGTGCTTGATGCATAGTAGTTACAAAGTTAAAATTAGGTCATTACGATGTCATTTTGGTGACGATGATGATATATGATGATGGCAATTTAAATTTGAAGCACTGACAATAGGAAAGAAGTGCTAATTGTACATTGGGCTGCAGTTTGGAGTGCTTTGCGGAAAGACTGAAAAACTTGGCACCTCCCTTAAATTATTGAAATAACCAGAGAATGCTCCTTTGCTATTTGTAGCACTTTATAAGAAAATGTGGAAATACCTTGCCCCTCCCTTGAAGTACTGAAATAAGGCAGATGAGAGACAGTGAGATCATGTGTTCTGTTCTGGGCTTGGCCTTTAACTTGGGCAAGTACTAGAATTTAGTTTGTTTCGGGTTTCTTCATCTATAAAATGAGACAACTAGGGCTCAAGATAATGTCATATCACTTTAACTTAATATTTTTTTAATTTATAAGATTGTTTTCACTACAAATATTTCTAGAATAGAGAGAACATTAAGCCATCTCTTGCCCATGCCTGGTGAAATTTCAGGAAATGTAGGAGCTTGGGGAATATAGGGAAGGGAAAATCTGGAGAAGAAAAATTGACAATGGGAAAGAAGTGAAATGGTGGAAAGATAATCCACAGGAAACAATTTAGCTTCAGATGCTTCCCAAGGCTCTGATGCCTCTGGGGACCCAGGTATGATAAATTTGCCCCAGCCTAGGAGGCCGTGTTAGTATACCCTATAGACGAAAATTTTAATGAAACTGCGTGACTACGCAGGTCATATATCCACAAAGTCAGCCTTGCCTGGAAGAAAGTATAAGATTATGCCATCTAATCCTCTCACTTTACTACTGATAGAATTGAGATCCAAAGTGCACTGGTTTACTAATGGTGACTCTGATAGCAAGGCTCACAGAAAGACCTAGAACCTAGAAATATAGGGGATTTATAATTTCAAGTTATGAAATTGTGAGCCAGTAGATCATAAAGAGGTGACTTGGGAGGAAGGGCAGGAAAACTGTAAAACATCCCACGAGGCATCACAAATAAGGTTGGCAGAAGGCAGTGAGCTGCTCTGCAAACATATCTTCGTGATGAATGTCCTATTACACTCATATCCAAATGCATTTACACCTCTGTGACATGTTTTTATTGAAGACGGGTCAGCAATTTTTTCTTCTCAGAGGGGCCAGATAGTAAATATTTTCAGCTTTGTGGGCTATGTGGTCTCTGTTGCAGCTATTCAACTCTGCTGTTGTTACATGAAAGCAGCAATAAACAATTTGTAAGTGAATGGGAATGGCTGTGGTCCAATAAAACTTTACTTACCAAAATAGGCTGCAGGGCAGATTTGGTCCATAGGCAGTAGTTTACCAGTATAGATAGATTTTCTAAGATGTCCATAAAATAAATACCTGATATAACTCATAAACTCATAATAAGCTTGTAATCCTCTAGCAGAAGTACCAGCATGGCCCATTTTATTGTGCTCTGCTTCATGGTACTTAGCAGATATTGTGGTTTTTTTAATAAATTGAAGGTTTGTGACTATCTTACATTGAACAAGTCTATCAAAGCCATTTTCCCAACAGTATTTGCTTACTTTATCACATTTTGGTAATTCTCACAATATTTCAAGCTCTCATTATTATTATATTTGTTATGGTGATCAATGATAAGTGGCTTTTGATGTTATTATTTTAATTGTTTAGGGAACCACAAACTTAAAATCTATTTCTCATGCTCTGGTTCCTGTCTTGGCAAATGACAACAGTATCCGTGCAGTCATTCAACAGAGACATTTTAGATCGCTTTACCTTTCCCATTCATTCAGTAAATAAGTCCCTTGATACTTGCTTTTCAGCGTGTTTGGTATTCATACCCTTTACCGTATGCACCCATGGTGGCACATGGAAGTTCCCAGGATAGGGGTCGAATTGGAGTTACAGCTGCTGGTCTACACCACAGACACAGCAATGCAGGATCCTAGCTGCATCTGCCACTTACACCACAACTCACAGCAACACCAGATTCCCAACCCACAGATGAGGCCAGGGATTGAATCTGCATCCTCATGGATATTAGGTTCATTACCACTGCGCCACAACAGGCATTCCTGTGATACTCACTTTGTTGTTGTGATCTGAAATGGAACCTACCAGGTCACTGAGATAAGCCTGTATTCTTGTAGAAGTATAACCCACTTAGTTTATTACTCATTCATTTATATGCATGCAGATACATACATGCTCATATATTTTATTTAGCAGCTCTCATGTGATACACGGAAGATACTTTTAAAATGGAGTAATCCATGGATTCAGTGTGTTTAAAATCTAATACATGTGCTTGAGTAAACAAACAGGGAAATAATGCAAAGCACTGCGTCCTTATGGAAGAGAGTGCCTACCTGCCTCCGAGTGAAAGATTGGGCAAGACTTACTGGAGATGAAATGAGGTAGAGTCTGATGTTTAGATAGGAGTTTCTCAAATGACTTAAGGATGCTGGTATTTTTCAGGAATAGATATCCCAGTCTTCAGAGGTACATGGTCAGTGAGGGAAACTTTGAGATGATAAATCATGTAATTCTCAAGGCTAATTTGTCAAACCAAGTTGAGGCATCTTCCTTGACTCTACAGTTTCAGTATCATCTTTTCTGTCAGTTTTTGCCAAAATTTAGTCTCATCCTGATTCCCCCTGAAATTCACCTATTCAGCATTTTGAATTAAGTGGAATCTAGTGTGGTAAGAAATCCCTTTTTTATTTAATAACAATATAAGCTTGGAAATACTCTTGGCTTAAGCCTTTGAATGAGATTAAAAAGAGTTGATATTGCTCTCAGAGTCAGGAAACTCTTTTCTGCATCTGCCTTACCTGCTTAGGATACACAAAAACATAAGTACACACAGCCCTCTTCCCACCTTATCCCAGCAATATTCATTATACTGTACTTTGTCTTATTTCTTATATTTCAGCTTATGTAGTTTCTAAGGAGGGAAAAATAGGTTTCACAGCATATGTTATAGTTGATTGGTAGCAGCCATGTTGTTTATTGTCTTCAATGTCCTCTTAACTTTCTCTAGGCTCAGAGATAAAGAATGATTTATTAAAAATGTTCACAAAAGGTATAGGAAGGAAGAAGTGATAGCAAAAGTGTCAGATGTTTGCAAGCGGCAGTTTACCTGCAACCTGGCTTTTCATGGACTTTATCTTCCCTTTTCTATTTTTACCCTCTCTGATGGAAACCAGTCAACCAGGTCTCAGAGTTCCTATGTTTTCATATGGTTGACTACGTTGGGCGGGTGGGGGGGATGCACTGGGGGTTTGGGATACAAAATCTGTAAAATTGACTTGTGATGATTTATGTACACCTATAATTGAAATAAAATCCATTAAGAAAAAAAAAGATACTTGCGAATATCATTATGCAGTTCAACAACTTCAAACAGTTCTAACTTATTTGCATTCATGTCAGTCATTGGTTTATATCCTAATGTATGTAAAATCATACTAAGTGAATACTTATATATGTGTTAGTCTTCATCAAATCTCTAGCAAATTACTTTTTGAATATTGTTTAAAAGAAAGTTCTAAGTCAGGGAGGAAAAAACAAAAATGCGCTGACGTTTGGAATCAACGTCCTGGCACCTGACACAGAAACTCAGGTAGGCAGCCAATCTCTTACAGGTAGTCAGTGAAGATAACCTGTACCATCTAGAATGGCCCAAGAGGAAGATCAGATGGAAACTCTGGTGGTTCATCTCCTCTAGGTGGGGACTCTATTTTTGGTTAAATTTTTATTTTCTCTGTTTATTGAACTTTTGAATGTCCCCAGTAGTTCATTTTGAATTTATTTGGCTGCCCCAAGAATTACAGTGCAGAATGAAGCAATGTTGGTGAATTCAGCTACATGTCATGTTTAATCTTATTTCAGCTGCTAAAAGTGAGAAATGAGGATCTATGAGAATTTGCCCCGTAATCTTAGATCATTCAATTAAGATTTTAGCTTTCAATAAAGAGCTCATTTTAAGAGTGGGCATTCAAGAGAAATTATACATAGAGAAAAATATTTAAGAAACAAGTTGAAAAAGTTTTCGGGTTTTACTGTATTTAATGTTAAAGTATCTCCAGGGAAATAAGGATGTGTTGTCATAGACCGTCAATATACTAACAAATAAATAAACTAAACCATGTGGTGTTTTTCTGTAAGCCTATCTTAACTTCTCAAGGTCATGCCTCATATATCCCTACCAATTTTAAGCTGATGTGATTATGCTATATTATATTTTTCTTTTCAGTGCATTCTTATAAAATTTTAGAACCTTAGAGAAAGAATGTTAGACATTATATAGTGACTTGAAATACATGTAAAATCTTAAATACATTTTCTTTATCATTATGAATATAATTTGAGCTTATTCAGGGATGTACAGTTGTGAAGTCCTTAAAGCTACCATAAGGTGACATTGTTTTCTGTTACTGGGTGACATTGTTTTTGAGGAACATCTCCAGGGATGAGAATTTTTATCTTAATATGAATGATATTAGTATAGAACTTTCTTATTGATCTCCTAAGTAACTTAAGTAAGCAAGCAAAAAAAAAAAAAAATCTGTTTAAGGCAGGTTTAAGGCAGAAACTTAGGGCAGAAACTATGATGTCTTTTTGTTTTTTGTTGTTTTTCCATAAGTACATAATACAGTATGTGGTTGTCTGACAGAAAATATGTATTAATAAGGATTTAAAAAAAAAATCTCATGTAAACACTCATCTCTCTTTTTTTGTTTTTTCTCTTTTTAGGGCTGTACCCATGGCATATGGAGGTTCCCAGGCTAGGGGTCGAATCTGAGCTGAAGCCACTGGCCTATGTACCACAGCCACAGTCAAATCCAAGCCACATCTGTGACCTATTCCACACAGCTCATGGCAATGCCAGTCCTTAACCTTCGAGCAAGGCCAGGGATCAAACCTGCATCCTCATAGGTGCTAGTCAGATTTGTTTCTGCTGAGTCATGATGGGAATGCCCATAAACACTTATCTCTTATTTTAGAGATAAAGGACAGCAGGCACAGAGAAATTAAGAAAGTTACCCTGAGTGACACAATATGATGACTCAAAATTAGTTTCAAGAAAAAAGTGATTCCTTTTACTGGTTAAATCTTGCCTCTATAATATATTTGACTTTGAAAAATAAATTATTTAAATTAAACATTTCTAACTACTATATGGTATCCTTACAGGACATTTTATCTTTTTTCTCTCTTATAGACACAAACTGCATACTAGATACTATGACTGCTATCATGAGATGATGTTATTTTCTAAGTATCATAATCCATTTTTCAATAATCAGTCCATAACTGGGAAAACTGACCCACTGAGTAGACTTGGCCTGAATAAAGATCTTTGAGATATTCCACTGATACAGATAAATGTAACAGAGCCATGATCTATAAAATGAAAATGAAATTTTCCAGAGAGTTTAATTGTATAATTCAGTGTATGACAAGCTATGCGTATCCTTTTGAGTTCTCTCTCTTATCTTACAGCTAATGATACAACCTAAGATGCTCTTTTATAAAAACACCTATTTTCCTCTTAAGTGAACTGATCTTGAGCAAATCTACGAGATATATTTTCAGTAATTTTTCTTTCTTACTGCTGGTTTTGCCGCTAAATTAACCCTCTCAATAGATTGCACATATTCCATTCATATTATTATTCATAGCTTTTTGAATTTATTCCTTGGCCTCTGTAGCTTTTATTTTCCTTTCCCACACAGTACGGGTACTGGTCTATAACTGCATTAGAAACCTTGATGCCCCAGTAATCATATTAACTGATAATGATTTAGGAATTTCTGTGATTTTTAAAGCATTTCTTTCTGTATATTGGCTAGCACTCATATTTAAAAACATTAAAAGACCTGCTATCTTCATTTTGCAAGAACAAAACTTAAAAAAATGTGGCTGGCATGAATATTTGGTTGTAGTGACAGAAAATTTGAGTACCAAGTAATTTGTTACATGGCAGATCATTTATTTTAATGGAGTTAAAACGTAATATGTCATTAGAGAATTGTCAAATGATTAATATTATAGATTTGACATTGCAACACTGAGAGAGAGTTGAATTGACTACCTGGGAGAGAATTTGCATATGTAACTTCTCTGCAGCTAGTGTGAGAAGAGAGTTAAAGGAGAGTATATTATATACCATGTGTGTGTTGTTCATCATAAATGTTCACTTTGACCAAAAGAGTTATCCATGGCTCAGAAAGAGGGATAGAGCATGAGTTTAGAATAAAGGTGACTTGGATTGAAAACTGGGTTTATCAACCATCTGAGTAAATGACTGTGGACACTGTATAATGTACCCTAGGGCTTAGGGCAAGTGCTAAAGGAAAGACAAACTCAAAAGAGTTCCCTCCCAAGGCTGGGGTTCAGACCTCCTTGCAGGTATCACTCAGTCCATTGGGTAGCAGAGATATTTGATGCTTTGCTCCTGTTAGAATGGGTTGGCTGTTATTGCACAAGCAGAAAGCAGTCCTTTGGAGGTCACATGGGATGTAGGCAATCAGGAACTGATGACCTGAGTGTGCAGAGAGTGGAGGCTCAGAAGAACCATCCACACTGACCTGCAGAAGAAGTCAAGGTACCAGAGTATGCAGAGTGGCTTTAGGATGTTGGTCTCCACAACAAAAGAGCTGTGGGAAGGTGATCGTCAGGCCAGGCAGAGTTCTGGGCATGAAATAAGAGGCAGTGTTCCATGGACCCACTGCACAGCAGCAGCCCCTCCCCCTACCATGTCCCTGTGGTGTGCCATCCTGAGAAAGTTGAGCGTTAGCCTCACTGTGAGAGAGAGATGCTTAAAGGAATGCTGTCCATTTGGGATGGAGAGCCTGGGCACTGATAACTGGAATCCTAGGAGGATAGTACTTGTGTTGGCCCTTTGTATGGAGGCATACCTTTAGAATGGATGTATTCTACTCTACACATTTGAAATTGTATTTCAAGTTAAATATTACTTTGTAACCAGTGACCTAAATATTTTCAAAGAATTTTGAAAGTACTAATTCTCACCTGTCTACTACCTCTCCACACTTAGCTTACTTATCCTTATTCTTCAGGATCAAGCTATTTTATTCATCTCTTTAGATTAATTTATAAGCTATTTAAGATGCCAAAGCCATTTTTACTTTCACGTGATTTTCTTAAAAATTCTCCCCAAATAGCAAGAGATGAACTGTGCTCTTCAGTGTTTTTAAGAGTGCGTATAAAAATTTACTTGCACAGGCTGGGAACACATTTTAGAACATAGAAACTGTCAGAAGTATCATACTTGGTAAATTAAAATAAATACACACTGAAAAATAGCTACTAAAGGAGCAGATAGTTTATTTTTTTTATTAAGCAAATGAAAACATAGTTATTTAAAAGTGTGTGTGTGAAGTTAGGGTGGTGGTGATATACTTTCTCTGCTGTTTATCTCACTCTGGTTATTCAAATGTAACTGTGGGTATTAGATATGGAGAGATACAAGGGGACTAAAACATGTTCAGAGGGCAATGACCAGAATGATGAGTGGGTCATGAAACCGTGTTAATGTAAGAAATTTTTATCGTTTGAAAATATATGTCAAAATATTGACCGATAAAATATTACATAGAGAATTTGCTTCATAAAAAAAAAAAAGTCAAAGTTGCTTGGAGATATTGGCGATGACACCAGTGGAACAACTTAGCCCATGCATTGCTAATTCTATTTTCTTTGTTTTTTGAAACTTTATAGAATTAGAGTTGATTTACAAGGTTGTGATATTTCTGCTATATAACAAAGTGATGCTGTTATACATGTACATACATTATTCTCTTTCAGATTCTTTTCCAAGATAGATTATAACAGAATATTGGGCAGAGTTCTCTATTCTGTACAGCAGGTTCCCATTGGCCAATCATTCTCTGTACATCAGTGTGCATATACCAAACCCAAACTCCCAGTCCATCCCTCCCACCAACATTTGTCCCCTTTATTAACCATAAGTTTTTCAAAGCCTGTGAGTCTGTTTCTGTTGTGCAAATAAGTTCATTTGCATCCTTTTTTGAGATTCCACATAGAAGTGGTATATGATGTTTATCTTCCACTGTCTGACTAACCTCACTTAGTATGATCATTTCTAGGCTCTTTGGTAGTTCTTAAAGCTAGCTGTTTGGATGTCAATCTGTTATTCTATTTTCTGTGGTATATGTTTGATTAGTTCTTTAAGAAGAAAATAAGGAATTAGGGAGATCATCATTGAAAAGAGATGATTCTCAGTTAAGGCTGACAAACCTATGAGGGAATATATTTAAATTACTGGAAAGTTATCATAGACCAAAAAAAAAGGGGGGGGGATTATGGTTTTAAGGTCTTAGGATAAATGAAAAGAAGTTGAAAGGAGATAGATTTCAGTTCAATATCATCTATATTTTTTCATTGATTTATTTGCCATTAATTTATTGAGTACATCTTATTCAGTGGAAAAATTTTATTCTTCGAAAAGCAGTGTCATGTATATTTGTGAATCAGAGGAGATGTATTTATAATGAAGTTAGAACTTGACATTTTTGAAAACTATGTAAATATTCATGATACCAACAAGGTTTTATCTCCTTTGCTGCGAAAAGAAACTGAGGAGATTTAAGCAGGGGAGAGATGGATTCAGATTACCATTTTCTCTCATTCTTGTTACACATTGCAGAAAAAGTGTACAGGATCTCTAAGGCTGGAGAGTAATCACCATTTTAAGATACTCTTTCACTTGCCCAGGTGAAGTGCAATGTGTCCATAAACTGCAGCAAGAGCAGATAAGATGGGTGGAGGGTATGAATCCCAACCATGCTGAAAAGCAAGAATCAAGGGACTTAATTATTGAATGGATTGGAAAAGTAAAGCAATCTAAATGTCTCTTTTGAGTGATTGCACAGATGCTGTTGTCCTTTGCCAAGACAGGAACCAGAGCATGAGAAATAGATTTTAAAAAAGAAAAGAGTGTTGCTTTCATTGCTTTGAGATACCTTTGAAACTACCTAAACAAACAGACAAAAACATAAACTTTAGAAGGAAATTTCTTAGAGTCATGAGGATAGGAAGAGTAGGTCAACTTTTAATTTTCTTTCATCCTTGCATTCATTTAGTCATTCGTGAAACATGATTCCATGCTTGAATACCCATTAGGGACCATATACATGGAGAGATGCATAAATATTCAGGTCATTTATTAAACCAAGGAAGCACATTGCTGATCTCTGTCAGGAGAAAATTCCCTAAAGTCCAGCCAGTTTTTAGTCTGGAATTTGCCCCATCTAAAAATTTGCTTCAAATATGGGAGTTCCCGTTGTGGCTTAGTGGTTAACGAATCCGACTAGGAACCATGAGGTTGCAGGTTCGATCCCTGGCCTTGCTCAGTGGGTTAAGGATCCAGCGTTGCCGTGAGCTGTGGTGTAGGTTGCAGACGTGGCCCGGATCCCGCCTTGCTGTGGCTGTGGCGAAGGCCGGCAGCTACAGCTCCTGTTAGACCCCTAGCTTGGGAACCTCCATGTGCCGCAGGTGCGGCTCTAGATAAGGCAAAAAGACAAAAATATAATTAAATAAATAAATCAAATAAAATAAAAGTTGCTTCAAATGTAGAATTTTAGCAAGGGCAATCACGACTGGGATTTCTATGACTTCTTATATACCTGTCATTTAAGGTTTTAAAAACGTTAGCAAGCTTGGCATCTGTACTGTTTTGTTGTTGTTGTTGTTTGTTTGTTTTTTAATTGGAGGTAATGGTTACATCTCTTAGCAATCTGCACCTGAGTTTCTGATCTGGCCCCTGTAAATGCTGCATTTGTACAAGATTCAAAGCAATGAGGATGGGCCCTAAAGCTAGAGGTGGAAAGAGAGTTTAGGCGCTCAGACTAAACGTGACACTCATCTACCTCGACCGCTATAAATTTTGATGCTAACACCTTTTTTTGTCTTTTTTGGGTTTTGTTCATTTTTTTGTTTTTGGACACACCTATGGCATGCAATATTCCTAGCCCAGGCTTCGAATCCATGCTACTGCAGTGACCCAAGCCACAGTAGTGACAATGCTGGGTCCTTAAACTACTGAGCTACCAGGGAACTCCACTAAATCCCCCCCCCTTTTTTTTTTTTTGCCATACTCCTCTCAGCAGTTATAAACTTAGAGATCTTAGGGGAGAATAAGAGAAAATATTGCATTAGTCCTAGGTGCTACAAGAAAATGTGGCATGTCATATTTTCCTCAACTATCCCTTTGAAGGAAAAGTTAATAATACATTTTAGGGAACTTCATATGTTTTCCCCCTCAGGGAAAGATTTAACAAGATGGAGAGTTGCAGCTCCTGGAATCTAGAAGCAAGGCTGTCTGCAAAAGATAGACTTCTGTGGGTATACCAATGTCTTCAATCTTTATTAAAAGGAAGATGGGTCAGAAAGGAGACACTTACATAAATCAGGAAACCATCCTAAGCTACAAAAGTTTTGCTCAAATATGAAATATTTATTTCCTCTTAAATTCCCCCATGCTATTAAATGATCCCTGAGATACTAGAATTTCTATTAGGAATTTCACGTATTCTAGTTATAAACTTCAAGTAGTTGCCAAGTAGCAGCATATGTAATATACGATAGATTGAGAAAATATGTTTTAATAGTGTAATCGAAAGAATCTCTACATCATATTACTATACTTTCAAGTCATAAAAATGGATATTAAAATTCAAATGGAAGGGACTTAGGCTTTAATTCAGAAGTTATATTGCAAAAGTTTCTGCTGAAAAATAAAAATTTCCCTCCCTAATACCATAACGATATCCCTTTAAACTGGACCAGTTGTTTGTAACATCTACTTTTTTGATTTATGGAAGAATTAAAACCGCAAAGGAAGGAGTGTAAGAGGGTAGGACACAGCTAACAAAGAATTCAATACTAGGTTTTTTTTCTTTCTAGTTTAAAGATTTGAGATCACAGGACAATGGGATAGGCAAATAAATTTCACTGTGGTTCACTTTATCTGCAATTGCACCATTTAGATGTCTTGTGTTACCTAGCAAAGAACTGGAAAACTGACCTGAAAAGTAAAATTTTTAAAAAATAATGTTCTCTTCTAATCAGACTTTAGCTTTAAAAGCAGAAACACAAGCAGACTTTGTTACTTTTTTCCATTGCTTTCTCCTGAAGAGATCCCTTGTTTGTAATATTACTATTGTTGGATGAGATATGCAGAAATGAAAACTTAGGATGACAAGGCAGGTGAATGGACTATGCAGTTGTGTAATGTTAGCGAACGGGAGACCAGGTGGACTTTGGAATGCTTTCAAATTTCTCTGGCTCTATCAAACTATTTTTTTTGAGATTTAACTATGCCATAGGCTGACAGAGTCATAATGTTCCAAGGAGTAACCTAGTAAATGATGTGGCAAACTTAAAGTAATTAAGGTTCTGTTTGTCTTATCAGTGAAGCATGTGAAATATCAACATATTTCGTATTCAACTAACTATTGATACTCCGGTAATTTCATGTAATCTTAGTGATGCCTCCCAATTTTTACATACTCCTAAGGCAAAAAAATGCCACCTTTTCCACTCTCTTCTCAACTAAGAACAAGGCACATGGCCTAGTTGTGGCCAATGAAATATGAAGAGAAATCACACGAGGAGGGAAGAGAAAGATCTTCACCTGAAATCCTCACCCTCATCTTTCTTCCTGTTTTGTTGCAATCTTTTGTTGACATAAGATGTTTAAAGAGACATTGCTGTCAAACTGAATATGATTTAGCAAAAGGATCAGGAAACCTTGGGTCCCTGCTGGCCCTCCCAAGCCTTTGAACAAAACTTTGGACCACTTGCCTTCTAATGTCATGAGTCATAAAAGTCATTACGGTTTGATTCCGTTTTAGTCAGGTTTTCTGTTATTACCTACTTGAAAGCATCCTGTGTGATTCAGGTGGTAAATGAATTACTAAAGGGATCTATCATGCATCATCTAGTCGCAGCTAATCTTGTATTTGGTATCTTAGGAAGAGGTTAGAATCTAAATTGAATCATCTTTGTCCTCTTGGTGAATTAGATCTCATCTGTTTTCAGACTTTGAGATTTCACCATTCCATCCTTTTTTCCAGAAGGATGCCCTTTGAAAATGACTTTGCCAGAAAATTCAGCATGCAAATAGAAATGAATCTCCTTGTCACTGAGTACATGGAAAAATAAACACAGTCTGAATACCTTGTGTCTTTGAGCACTGTCTCTACTCTTCTGATTTTTTAACAACAAAGTGTATTCCCTGAGCTCCTATAGGTCTTCTGGTCCTTTACCTTGGGGGAGGGGGAAGAAAAGAAAAGGACAGTGGAACAACTGTTAATCTGCATTACAAAAAGAAATGCTGTCAGGTAGAAGGTAAACTATGCTTATGCTTTACATATCTGACTCAGTACCCATGGATGCATCTCTTCATAGTTTAATAAGAGAGAAACTACTTAAGAATGAAAAATATTACTAAGAAGTCTCCTACACCACTGATAATTAAGGAGCTTACTAACTTCTCCTTTTCACTTCTGATTACTTATGAAGTCATAAGAAAGTTAAAGGGATTATTTTTCTCATGTTACCAGTCCTCTCATGCTATTTTATGGATTAAATCTAGCTAGACTAGAGCGTAGTATGTGTTAAAATGATATATAAAATACACATCGTTATGTGTGTGTGTGTATATATATATATATATATGTCCATGTATAAATACATAGCCGTACATAAATATATATTCATGTATAAATATACATATTTGTATATATAGCATGTCTAAATATATGTGTATCCATATATAAATATAAATCAGTGGATAGATAATTTTTATATTTCTTGAACATAATTTAGAAATTTGGGATAGATCCTTTATTCTCTAACTGTGTTAGCTTATATAATCCTCATAACTGCCATGTGCTGTATCATAATTGCCATTTTACAGATGAATAAACTGTAACGTTAGAAGGGTTATTCCTAAGGTCATACAGTGGGATCACGTTTTGATCTTATTCAGCCTGATTTGCTATCTCACCCTCTTAATCATTGCATTTGTGGAGATGGAAAACTTTCCTCTCTTTTTCTAGGTTCTTTGGCTAGTCTAATACTTATGTGACATAAAATAGGTTAAAAGGAGAGGAACAAATTCCGTACATATGAGATCTTCCCAGTCAGGTGGTGGCTGAGGCTGAAATGCCATCGGAAGTAAGCAGATGAAGGGAGGGATCTAGGGCTTCAAAGGGGAGGGAGATACATTATAGGAAAATGAGAATAGCAAATGTTTGGTAAGTAAATATTTGTCATGCCTTGTAGATAAGTCTTTCTGACAGAAAAAGTCATCTTTGGTAGTAGCTCTCTTCCTGGTACAAGCCCTCTATCTAAATTCTTTTAGGCAGTTTAGCAGAAGGTGAATGTTCTTCATGAGTCTGTGGGGCCTTGGTTTTCTTCCTCTCATAGTCATCTGCATGCAAAAAGTGGTATATCTGGAGATGGCCTACTCTGCTTCCCCTCACATCGTACACAATGACAATGGATACAGTTGTTTTCTGACATCATACACACTGACAATGGATGCAATTGTTCTGTCACATTGTACACACTGACAATGGATACAATTGTTCTGTCACATTGTACACACTGACAATGGATACAACTGTTTTCTGACACAGTCATTTCTGATACCTCTGCCTTATCCATTATCACTACATTGCTGATATCAACCTTTAACCAGTAGGTGGGAGATTAGTTAACTTGGTTTTGCCATATTTGGAGGGAATTATTTAATTTAGACATAAAAACATATTTTGATGATTTATACACGTGTTTGTGGTAATTGAAGAAGCTAAATAATTGATTCCAAGTCTTCAGTTTCTAGAGTCTTTCCCCCTTTCTCTATAATTCACTGCCTATGTGTATGTGTGTGTGTACATATATATGTATATATATATATATAAAATAATGGAGGTTTTATATATATATATAAATAAATATACAAATAAATTTATTTTATTTATTGTATTAATTATTTTATTTATATTTATACAAATAAATATATATATATATATAAAATAATTGAGGTTTACTCAAAATGGAGGCTTAGGGTTTTGATAAGTTTAAATTGGAACATGTGAATTAAATAATTATACAAATGCTCTAATTACATTGTAAATGTTCTTGCATATGGTCCATAAATCAATATGATATTTATGTGATATAATTTATAATTGAGGTGCCTGTAGGGTACTACTGGCTTGCTATTGGCTGACCTTCTGTTAGTTTTTAGCTTTTATATGTATCATGTATAAGCTAATAGCCCTAGAAAAAATAACTGTATTCTAACTATATTCTCATTATTTATATGTAAATATACAAATTGTATATAAAGTTTTACATAGCTAGGTAAATGTATATATATTTGTGTATACATATAGATGTGTATATATATAAATATAAATATATAAATAAATATATACAAATGTGTATATATACACATATATAATACATATACATATATTTATTTATATATACGTTATATAAATAAATGTATATATAAATGTGTATATATATATAAATTTGTGTATATATATATATAAATGTATATATATAAATCAGGACTTGAATTTAAAAGCTAACTCTATAAAAGAAAACCCATTAAATTTTCAAAAATTTGCCCATGTATTTTATTAGTCATTTTCTGTTGTTGCCTAAGAGTACTCTACCCTTTTTTTCCCTTTCTTCCATTCCATAGCACACTACTTTTCCACTTAATGTGTTCTTGGTGTAATTATAAATCCAGATTCCACCCTCTACCAACAATACTAGCCACAGTGGGGAAAAGTGACAAAAACTCGGCAAATCACAACTAGATATTTGAATTTTTAGAGACCATTACCCAAGGATGGAAAAGTACTAGAACTATATCATTTTAATTTCTATAAGGTAAAAAGACCACTGACTAGTTCCTTCTACTGAAATACCAAGGGCGCTCTTATCTCCTTTCTGAAGACTGTTGTTTAGCTATTTTATTTAATTTATTAATTTTTTTTGAGGTCTGCGCCTGTGGCACATGGAAGTTTCCAGGCTAGGGGTTGAATCACAGCTGCAGCTGCTGGCCTACACCACAGCCACAGCCACACCAGATCCAAGCTGTGTCTGCAACCTGTATCTCAGATCATGGCAACACCAGATCCTTAACCCACTGAGAGAGGACAGGGACTGAAGCCACATCCTCATGGATACTAGTTGGATTCATTACCACTGAGCCATGGTGGGAACTCCTATTTGTTTAGTGTCATATTTTATTATGAAAGTTACATTTTCCAGATTCTGTTTATCCAGAGCAAGTATACAAAGTAACTGATATAAAGATTTAGAATGTATTTCACACAACAGACTCTCAGTGAAATGTGAGATATTTATCATGGGTTATGACACTGAAATGCAGGAAATGACATTGAGATTCCCATTAACATTCCAGTACCAAAAATAACTGCCCCAAGGCAATCAGTGGTATAACAACTAATTAAGTATTCCTCTGTGGTCACCTGGAACCATGCGTTCAACAAGAGCAAGGCTTTGGGTGAATAACTACTGTCACAGAGCAGCTCAGAAAGGTCAAATTATTCTACAAGCAAGGGGCAGGAGAGTTGTTTCTGACATTATTCAATATTTTAAAAGCAAAAGAATGACAAGCTCAAATCTTTAAATTTTTGCCTCAAGGCATGGACTGGACTGAAACTCAGGGCCATTCTCTAACTGCACCAAATAAAAATCCCTTCTCTCCTACAGCCATAGAGCTGAGATCACCAAATTGTCTTAGAGATGAAATTTGTAGATTGCTGAATTAAAAGTCATTCAGTTTTTCTTTGTAAAGTTCAAGCATAGCTCTAGAACTCATATATCCCCAACAGCCGGGACAATCATATATATGCAGTATATGGGAAAAGAAGACCAGTTGGAGAACACAAATACTTCAAATCCTATGAAACATCCTCTGATGGAAAAAGTCCATGTTTCTCGTGCAATAGAAATCAAACAGTCCCTGTATTTTTGAGAGACTACTGGCCATAATCATGAATACATAGAGAGAGACTGAAATGCAGAATTAGAAGAATGAAGCTAAGAGTTAGTCCCAGAAGGATTTATAGGAATTTGCCAGTTTGTTTAGTCAAAGCCTGAAAATTATTTGTAAGATTGGGTTTTGAGAATGCTTGGCCAAGGAGGGGGCTGGGGAACATAATTTTGCATCAAGCTGGATTTATCAAAATAGTTATTCTCAACAGAGTTTCTACACTCATTGAGCTAGCTTAAGTAGACAGCTGCTGCCTCTGTTTAGAAAGAGCAAACCTGAATCCAATTTTCTAACCACATTGAAAGACTGAAAATCCCTGTACGTATGTAGAAGTGCTGTCACAGACTTTGAGGTACTGGAAAGCTGGATTTGATTTTCTATGTGCATCTGTTCACTCTTCTTACCATATTGATCAGAGTGGACTAAAAGGTAACTAGACCTGTGGCAATGTACTTCTCAATATATACCCCATATGTATCTGACAATGAGCCAGGAAGCTACTAGAAATGAAATAGAATTGTGGTGGTGTCTTAAACATAGAGGAGGGAGTTCCTGTTGTGGCTCAGTGGTAGCGAACCTGACTAGTATCCGTGAGGATGCAGGTTCGAACCCTGGCCTCATTCAGTGGGTTAAAGTATCCAGTGCTGTGAGCTGTGGTGTAGGTCACAGACGCAGCTGGGATCTGGCACTGCTACAGTTGTGGTGTAGTCTGGCAGTTGCAGCTCCAATTTGACCCCTAGCCTGGGAACTTTCTTATGCCACTAGTGTGGCCCTAAAAAGAAAAAAAGAAAAGAAAAACACAAAACAAACCAACAAAGACAGAGGAAACTGTACATGTTTTACAACCATAGATACTTATTGTATTTCATAAGCTCTCTACAAAGACATCTAGATTAATATCCAGACCAACATCTATACTGGATAATGAGAAATAGCTGAAAAATTTGAAAAGCATTGGATACAAAATGTACCACTGTAGCCTACTAGAAAGAGAGGGGCTTATGGGGTTCAGAAAATAGAGTGAGGCCCGATTTTGATCTCAGACTCAGCCTGTTTTGATTTTTCTTCATGTTTGCTGAGAGCAGTGATCTGAATAGATATTCTCAGAAAGTGGAGGAATCCACCACCGACTATACTGTAAGGGTCATTATTGAAGGAGTGTTCAAGAGGAAGCTGTTGGAGACTCTTCTCCCTCTAAAAGTAATGGCATCTTTGGGAAATTCAGAGACCTAATTTTTTTTTTAAATGAAATAAAATGAGCGGCAGAAATTTCCATGCCATCTCTGTTCAGATCTTTAATTTGATCCGTGAAATTTACTGATGAGACTTTAGAAAGTGACTTCAACTGTAAACGCTATCCTTGATTTTGTAGCCTTACTAGGATAAGGTAATGCAGCTCTTGGCTATTGGTATCAGCTATTGCAGCAGTTTATTCTTCTCGTAAAATAAATAGTATTATTTTATTATTTGTATTAGTTTTCTGCTTCTGCTATAACGTATTCCTGCAAATTTGTTGGCTTAAAACAACAAAAATAATGTGTTATCTTCTAGTCCTTTAGCAAAAATATCAGAAATCTACAATGCGTAAGCAGGTCTATGTTCTTTTATGGGGCGAATCTGTTTCCTTGCCTTTTCTACCTCAAGTATGTCCTGAATTCCTTAGCCAGTAGCCACAAATTGCCCCATCCTTTGCTTCCTTCATCACACCTCCTTGTCTGATTCTGACCTTCCTATATTCTTTTTATGAGGACCGTCAAGATTACATTGAGTGCACCTGGATAATCCAGCATCAAAAATATCTTAATCCCACCTGCTAAGAATTTTTGCCACATAAAGCAATACAGTCATGGATTCTGAGGATTAGAATGTGGACATCAGGAGGGCCATCATTCAGTCTACCTCTCTTATAGTCTTGCTTTATGTCATAATTTAATACATGCTATTGGCTTACTTAACTATCACACTGATGATTGCATGATAATGAGAATATTTTTATTTTAATGCCCAGAAAGCAAGAGTTTGTGCTATGTATATACATTTAAATAAGAGGTCACAGAGTTAGAAATCGTATAGCAAAATAAAAAACGTTATGTGTGTTTGACTTGAAAGTTTCTTGAGTTTATATTGTTTGAAGGCATATTAAGATGTTACTCACAAACTAAGTGAAATATGGCTCGTGTTTGTTCTGTTTCTACTAAGAAGGACAAACAAGGTTAGGATGGCTCCTTAACTTTGAAAATGTTTAGGTGTCCCTCTGTGACCTACTTACCAGGTGAAACAAGAAATTGTGAAATTTGTGTGCAAAATTTGAGAGTAAGACAAAGCAGTATCAAGTTATATCACTAATGGTTCTTTCAATTAATCTGAAGATGCAGCTTGATGCCATGATTCCCAAAATGTCCGTAACAGAATGGATGGAGACTTTGGCAAGCATTTATCTCATAATTGGAGAGTAGGATCTTAAGGTGAGGGAGAAAAGCCATGCCTCTTTTGAAAGGTAACCTCAGGGAAGCACTTCTTGGCAGGCATCTAGACTCTGATAGAAATTTAACAACTGCCCATATGACATAAGATGATGTTAACCAATACCATTTTGTTGAGTGCTGGAAGATATTTTCTATTCTCTAAGCTTTTTTGGATGTAGTGCTGTTTCTCTTAGAATACGTAAGTCCAGGAAGATGTGGGAATGGGGACCTAGTAAAGTATATTCTTTGGTGGTCTTTAAATTATTCCCATTTTTGCCATACTAAGTTCTGCCAGGGCATACATTTGCAAGCACACCTTTTATTCAATGCTGGTCACAATGCCTCTTAGAAAACTATCTTGGCCAGTTCTATGTGAGTTTCTCCTTTGTCTTCCAGGTTCCAAGACTCAAGTTAATCAAATTAGAGTCTCTCACAAAAGTCAGTCTTTATGAGAAAGATACAATGATGGAAAATATTTGAAACTGAGCTATTCTGTGGAAACAGTATGAAGAAAGTATATGTAGTTCTACACAAATCTTTAGGATGCTCTGTATTGTGCCTTTTCCTAGATTTTACTGTAATTTTCTCACCCATTTATTTGCCTTCAAGTAAGTTTGACACAGCCAGACATTCTACAGTTTAAAAGAAAAAGACTCTAGCTTATGTATGGGTTATAGCCCCCAAATGATAAAATAAATAAATAAATAAATAAATAAATAAATAAATAAATAAATGAAATAAGGTTTACAAAACATTTCTATTTGGATGAATTTGAGGTTTTCCCCTTTTGGACAAAACAGTTCTAACTAAACTGATCTGTGTATAGTCATTCTCTTTTTTCTTACGCACTCCATGTAACATGGAAACAACCATATTGTTATGGTCCGTGTATTTTTTTAGCTTACCTTCTTCTCGTAAGTTCCAAATGGCCATTCAGCTTTTAAGGCCAAACCCCCTTCTCTTATTTCTAAGCAGAATTAATTAATTATTCCCTTGGTTGTATTCTTATATGTTAGGATTGCTTACGTGTGCATTTGTCTTGCTTGCTAGACCCTGAATCCCTGAGGACTTTATGAGCATATATATATATATGTATGTATATTTTTTTCTAGTCCTTAATATATGTGTCAGAGTAGATTTTCAAAAACTGAGTATTTAACCAAATATTGAGAATTGACCTATTTCTCATTAAAATAGGAAAGTTAGAATTATTATGGAAATACATAATGGTACATAGGTTCATAAAAATTGCAAAGTCATAAAAGAAAGCAGAAAAATGTGAAAAGGAGTACTTTAACCTCTATTCATCAATATTATTCACCTGTTAGTAGGAAAGAAAAGTGGAGAAAAAAATAGAAATTTCCCTGTGTAATTTATTCATAATAGCTAAGAAGGAGCTAAAGG
This sequence comes from Catagonus wagneri, assembly GCA_004024745.2. Lineage (NCBI taxonomy): Eukaryota > Metazoa > Chordata > Mammalia > Artiodactyla > Tayassuidae > Catagonus > Catagonus wagneri. Next base: position 9,327,935 of record PVHT021183661.1, read on the forward strand.
TGAATTACTTTTCATCATCAAAGATTTCAAAGCGTGCTGGCATATTTTGATGTATGTTCATTTAGTCCCTGCTTTATACCTGAGGGGCAGCATTTCCAAAATCAGAGACAAGAAAGTTACCTAGAGACAAAATTTCTTTTATTGCTCTTTGCAGAAAGCTATATTTTTCTCTAAGCAGTGACGTTTGTGTAGGTAAAGCAGTCAGCACAACCAGAGAATAGAAGAAAGTAGCAAACTGTGGAGTCATGACCTTGCGACAAGGAGGTCAAGAGATTTATTTCAGTGCAGGGACCTCCAAGAGGAATCAGTGTATTCTATGAACTGTGTGAGTTCATCCATTGAAATGAGGAAAGAAAATAAATAATAACTTCTGTATATCTATATCTATTTATATCTACATACTTATGCATATGTATATATATGTATATGTGTGTGTAAATATATATATGTGTGTATATATACATATACATATATATATATATATATATATATATATATATATATATACACAAAGTTTCATTTTTAATTAATGGAAGGCTGACCCAGTTAAGTGGTCAAGTGTCCTGTGTGTCAAATATATCAACATAATGGAGGCAATCTAAGTAAAGGAAGAGGAATTTGCTACTCAGGATTTCAGAAGCATGTACTCACTCTTTAGTTATTTTTTTTAATTGGGACATTGCAATTTACATATCCAAAATTAAGAGAATTCATAGACTATGTTATCTAATTTTAGCTATATTTGCCATCACAAAAATGGTTTTAAAATACTCATTTAAAGACAAGAGATTAGAAGCTAAACTAATACAGGTAAAGTAAATGATAGTACAAGAGCAGAACTGACAGCTTTATTCCTGTTCCTAACTATGCTGTCAGTAATATTATGATGTAAAAAAGTTTGTCAGCTATGATCTAATCAGATATGAGAGGATGAGATAAAACACAATTAGTAGATTATTACACACATATGCACATGCATATGCACATTGTGTCTCCACATACAATTATTTTAATGATAGAAAGTGACAGTCTAGAAATTGTCTGTCTTGGAGGATTGGGTAGAGGGACAAGTGGCCTAAGAGGAAATACACTAGTGAAGACAGATGCAGAATTTAGGAAAAAAAAAAAAAGACAAATGAAGGGATGAAGTATTATAAGAGAAAGAAGTGGAAATAAACAATTAAGATAGTCCTGAGATCAGAAGAGAAATGCTTTTTATATTTAATGTAGCAAAGACCTTGTAATAACACGTTATATTGCAAAGTGAGTCTGTTATCCCCTGAAAAGTATCCTAAAAATCGACGACAGATACAACTCTAAAACACTGAGATCCAAGATTAGACCTCAGATATTTATTGATTTATTCATAGCTAATGTATTTATTTATTTTTTGTTCGGTTATAGTTGATTTACAGTGTTGTGTCAATAAGCATTACATATCTTCTTTTTCTCAGACTATCTTCCATCATGTTCTTCCCCAAGAGGTTGGATATATTTCAGCCTGATGAGAAGATATTAAGGCTATATGATCAGAATCAAAGTAATTAATTATCCTTGTTATTATTTGAGGCGTGCTCTAATTATTTAGTAGATGTACATGTACCATCATCCAATTATATGATTTGATCATTTTCAAGTACTCTATTTTATCTGGATTTCCTTTCTAATTAAAAGGGCCCTATTTTGATGAAGACTAATCATATCCTTTGCATATAGGAGAATAACGGGAATTCTGAGTACAGTAAATGGCATCTTATGTGACGCCCCATGACAGAGCCCATCTTTGCTCATTTCCTTATTTTGAGCAAGAGAAATTAAATAATTACCAGAAAATCTATTCCTTAAGTTTTTTTTTTCTAGAATAAGGATGTGTTTTAGAAGAAAGGAAGAACCCTGGTGGAGCCTATTATATTCTTCAACTTTAAGAGACATTGTTTTTCATATTTTAACGTCTGAAATTGAGCTGCATTTTACTATTTGATGGTATATTATGGTCACTATTGGTCTGGTGACATTGGGGTGGAGTTGTGTTCAGTGCATGCACAATCTTGGCTACTGAACCTGATTATCTGAGCAGACAAATGCAACTCCTGAATGTTTTAGTCCAAAAAAAAAGAATTGACCTCTCTTAGTGAAGACAACAGAGCAACAACTTCAACATATAAAGAATTGTCATGAACTTAGGAGAAAATAACAGTAGCAATAGTCAGCACTCTTTTAAAAATACTGCCATTACCAATTCTCTTGTTGCCCCAGGTTGAAATGTCTATTTCTTACATCAAGTCAAAAGATGTTTCAGAAAACTTCGGTTGAGAATATATTTTAGGAAACATTTGATCAGTTAATTTTTCTCTTATTGTTACAGATATCTAACCAAGAGAGATAAATGAGATATACCTTTATTTTAATACATGTAAAAAGGTCTTCCAACATTTTTAAAATTTTCAAGTAACGAAGTTATGAGTCCGTCAGTCTGGTAGTGGTAACTCTTACAACTGGTGGTAACTTAGATTAAATGATACTCAGAATTAAACTTCTTCCTATCAGGTATGATGCAGAGAGTTCTTACTGCTATATCGTTGTAATATCTCAGTGACATCTTGATAATAGTTTTTGAATTCTCATTTACACTGCTTTGCTGAACAGGATTTTCAGTTTCCACACACTCATGTGCTTGACTTCTGGACCAGTTGCTCCACATTCCTCCTCTTCAATGTACTTTTCTGTTTTCCTAACAGGAGCTCTCAGTAAAAAAAAAAAAAAAATGTGAAAGTCAATTCAAATTTGATTGGGCAAGTACATCAAAAGGTTTAATTGCAATGGAAGGAAGACTCACACACATTCGGGCAATAAATTTTAAATATAAGCTCCTAAAAAATTAAATTTCCCAGAAAATATACCTTCTTTATAGCCAGAAAACATAGAGCTTCTGATAATTTCTGTTAAAACAATCTAACACCATCAAGAATAACTTCTAAATATCACAGTATCTTTTAAATACCTTTCATTGGGGGTCTGTATTCTAAATTTTATCTAGTTTCTCTCCATTCCATAGGAACTTATATACTATCTAATGATATAATACACTAATCTTTAGTGCATTTTATCAAAATTTCCATTTCAATATGCCACATGGTAATTTAATAACTATTACAAAATTGGAAAGAGGAGTTCCTGTTGTAGCACAGTGGGTTAAGAATCTGACTTCAGTGGCTCCATTCACTACAGAAGTATGGGTTTGATCCCTGGACCAGTGCAGTAGGATAAAGGGTCTGGCATTGCCACAGTTGTGGCATAGGTCACAGCCATGGTTTGGATTCCGTCCCTGGCCCTGGAACTTCCATATGCTGCAGGTGTGATCATAAAAAAATAACTATTATAAAATTGGAAAAATTTTGTGCTGATTATATCCAAAGTCATTTCACACCAATTACAATGGAAATATGAACAGAATATTTCGTGCTTCTCTTCTCTCTTGAGGATAACACCTTTGGTAATTTCCATATGTCATCTAGTTAATATGACAAACAAACTTGCAGATTTCAAGCATAATAACAGAAGTGAAAGATTTTGATTGACTGGTACATTATAACTCTTATTACATACTGTGGACCCAGAATGTTATAATAATTAGCCTGTCAAGTCAATTGTTACTCTTCATTAAAAATGAATGTATGAGAGCAATTAATCTCATAACTTTAGCTTCATTAGGACATTTTATTTTTGTAGTTGGGTGCAGTTCAGTGTCTTGATCTGAAGGATGTATTATTTTCTAATAGAAGGTTTCACCTTCATTATTTTGATTACATACTTGAATAGCAGAATGTAAGCTTATATAATAACTGAGTGAAAATTCTGAGTTATTTATAATTTGCCTTTTAAAATTCATTATAGATACAAGAGGTTTTCCCTTATTCCTTTTCTTCACCTTTATGTTACAAGACTGTGGACTCAGAATTTCACACTCCTTGAAAGTGACACTGTCTTCTGTGAATCACGTCGCTGAAAATGCTGACACACACAAAAACAGGCAAGGCTAGAGGACTTGTCTACAAGCACCAAACACATTGCAAAAAAATTTGAAATCAGAGTAGAGTTTTTCTACATAGTTGAGGTTAGATGAGCAAGGGTTAATAAAAAATTGTCGGTAATCAATTTTCAACTTAGACTGTAGACTGTTCATAATGATTGAGAGCTGGCAGGTGAAAGTTATAGCACAGATCACAGAGAAGATATTGGTCCTGTCCTCTGCATTCTAATGAAATAAAGACAAGAAATAATAACAGTTGGAAATCAGCATCTCTATTCACTGGAAAGTAACCCCATCACTTGGAAAATTTAAGACACACGTCTACATGACTAACAGGCATTAAAGAGAAACACTGAACTGCAGAATAGCAGTACAGGAATGAACTCTGAAAGGTGGGCCATTTTGTCAATCCTTTCATTGCTATTCAGCCTCCACATATGCAACTCTATGTTAGGAATGTCATGATATCCCTGGAGGATATCTTAAAAGTCTCACTTTTAACAAAGTGTTACTTTTAATAAATTTATGATATTACTGGTGCTGCTTATGTGTGCCAGAATGGCATACTGGCTAATGACAGAAAAAGAGATTACTTAGATTACACAATCTATGTTTGCATCATATTCCCACTTCTTTTTTTTAAATGATTTTTATTTTTTCCATTATATTTTGTTAACAGTGTTCTGTCAGTTTTCTACTATACATCAAAGTGACCCAGTCACACATAGATACATACATTCTTTTTCTCACATTATTTTCCATCATAAATGACTGGATACAGTTCCAAGTGCTGTACAGCAGGATCTCATTGCTTGTCCATTCTAAATGCATTATATTGCATCTATTAACCCCAGATTCCCAGTCCATCCTATTCCCTCCCCCTCCTCCTTGGCAACCATGAGTCTCCTCTTCTCTATAAGTACGTGAGTTTCTTTTCTATGGAAAGTTTCATTTGTGACATATATTAGATTCCAGATATAAGGGAAATCATACGGTGTTCATCTTTCTCTTTCTGACTTAACGTCACTTCGTCTGAGAGCTTCTAGTTCCATCCATGTTACTGCAAATGGCATTATTTTGTTCTTTTTTATGGCTGAGTAGTATTCCATTATGCATATCAAATCTCACATCTTCTTGATCCATTCATCTGTCAGTGGACATTTACATTGTTTCATTGTCTTGGCTATTGTGAATAGTGCTGCAATGAACATACAGGTGTATGAATCTTTTTCAATACGTGAACTTTTTTTCAAGGGAAGTTTTGTCCAGATATATGCCCAAGAGTGGGATTGTTGGGTTGTACAGTAGTTCCATATTTAGTTTTATGAGGTACTTCAATACTGTTTTCCATTGTTGTACCAATTTACATTCCCACCAACAGTGTAAGAGGGTTTACTTTTCTCTACACCCTCTCCAGCACTTGTTACTTGTGGACTTATTAATGATGGCCATTTGAACTGGTGTGAGATGGTACCTCACAGTAGTTTTGATTTTCATTTCTCTAACAATCAGTGATGTTGAGCATATTTTTGTGTGCTTGTTGGCCATCTGTATATAGTCTTTGGAGAAATATCTTTTCAGGTCTTTGGCCCATTTTTCAATTGGGTTGTTGGTTTTTTTGCTGTTGAGTTGCATACGTTGTATGTTTTAGAGATTAGCCCTTGTCACTTGCATCATTTAAAACTATTTCTCCCATTCTGTAGGCTGTCTTTTTTTTTTTATGGTTTCCTTTGCTGTGCAAAAGTTTTCAGTTTAATTCGGTCCTATTGGCTTACTTTTGCTTTTATTTCTGTTGCCTTGGGAGACTAAAAATATTTGTATGGTTGGTGTCAGAGAATGTTTTGCCTATGTTCTCTTGTAGGAGTTTGACAGTGCCTTGTTTTACATTTAAGTCTAAGCTATTTGAGTTTACTTTTTTGCATGGAGTGAGGGTGTGTTCCAGTTTCATTGATTTACATACAGCTGTCCTGTTTTCCCAGCACGACTTGCTGAAAAGACAAGTCCTCTCATTTTATATTCTTGCCTCCTTTATTGAAGATTAATTGACCGTAGGACTCTGGGTTTATTCCTAGGTTCTCTGTTCTGTTCCATTGGTCTGTATATCTGTTTTGGTACCAGTACCACATTGTCCTGATTACTGTGGCTTTGTAATATTGCTTGAAGTCTGGAAGAGTTATGCTTGTTTTTTGTTCCTCAGGATTGCTTTGGAAATTCAGTGTCTTTTATGGTTCCATATAAATTTTTAGATTGTTTTAGTTCTGTGAAAAATGTCATGGATAATTTGATAGGGATTGCATTGAATCTGTAGATTGCTTTGGGTAGTATGGTCATTTTTAAGATATTAATTTTTCAAACCAAGTAGCATGGAATATCTTTCCATTTCTTTGAATCCTCTTTAATTTCCTTGATTAATGTTTTATAATTCTCAGCATATAAGTCTTTACTTCCTTGGTCAGGTTTATTCCCAGGTATTTAATTTTTGGGGGTGCAATTTTAAAAGGTAATGTATTTTTGTATTTCTTTTCTAATATTTCATTGTTAATAAGCAGAAATGCCACCCATTTCTGAATGTTAATCTTGTATCCTGCTACTTTGCTGAATTTGTTGATTGGCTGGAGTATTTTTTGTAGGGAGTCTTTAGGGTTTTCTATATATAGTATGATGTCATCTGCGTGAAGTGACAATTTTACCTCTTCTCTTCCAATCTGGATACCTTTGATTTCTTTTGTTTGTCTGATTGCTGTGGCTAGGACCCACTTCTTTTTGAATTAGCTGACCTTGGGCAAAGTACATACACTCTCAGATTTATTTACCATATTATTAGTTTGCTAGGACTTCCATAACAGTCATCTTAAACAACAGAAATTTCTTTCCAGTGTAACAGCTAGAAGTCCAAGACCAAGTTGTCAGCAAGTTTGGTTTCTTCTGAGGTCTCTCTTCTTGGCTTGCTGATAGCCACCTTCCTCTTGTGTTCTCTTTATTGTGTGTGTGTGTGTGTGGGCAGCCTATTGTGCAAATTTCCATTTATTATAAAAACACCAGTCAGATTGGATTGGGACTCATCCTAATGGCTTTAAGTTAATTACTTCTTTAAAGGTTCTATCTCTAAATACACTTGCATTCAGAAGGGTTGGGGGCCAGGGTTGCAACATAAATATTTTACAGGGACACATTTCAGCCCATAATAAACATACCTACATGATTGCAATAATAGTATTCAAACTCAGAGCTTTTCTGGGCATTAAATAAACCAACCCATATAAAATATCAAATAAATATCACTTACATGTGGTAAACATGCAACAGAACTTATTTTCTGCTATTCTTCTTAAGCTATAGATCATTTAATTCTTGAATCTCTCTAGTTAAATCTTGTTCTTTGATAAGAATATGTTTCAACAATCAGAATCTAGTAATTGAAGATGAAGGTGAAAAATGCATTTGAACTCGTTCCCTAGATGAATCCTGTTTACTCTAAAATTTTTGAACCTCTGGTGTGGATCCAGCATGGGCAAAAGGGAGTATTTGGGGAGCCATAAGATGAAAGAATTGGGAGAATTTATTGTTAGGTCAGAGGAAGACATACTAGTCCTTCAAAGAAGTTTTTTAAGGGATAAAGGGCACATATACCAGACATGAGTGGATCTAGTTGATGAGACAGCCTATGATCACCATAGCCAGAGTACTAGACCAATAGATTGTCAAGAATATTTAGTTACAACGTTAAGACAAGAGTTAGGATTTAAGCACAGAACTCCAGGTTCTTAAAGTAGCTCATTCAGGAGAAAGATAAAACATAAGCACATAGAAACAGTGTTTGTAATGGGGTAAATAAATTGGTGAGTTAATAAATCAGCCCGTTAATACTGTGCCAGTCTTTTTAGATGCATCTGTTCATTCATTCACGGTACAATTTTAGGTTTAAGTTCCACCTTACAGATGAAGAAACATGAGTTTAGAAACCCAGGCTCCTTGAAATGAGAGTCCATGAGAACCTTGCGCGTTAATTATATTCCCAATACCCAGCAAAATGCCTGACACATGATGGGTAGCAAATAATTATTCATTGATTGAATCAACAGATTGTCAGTTAGCTTGTAGTTGAATGATAAAGCTAGAAATTAAACCAAAACATGATTTAAGTCAATATAGCAGAAATAGAAAATAAGTGAGAACAGCATTATTAGAAGTATATAAAAAATAAAAAAATAAATACAATTACAGAGTTAAGCATGCTGTCCCAAATTTTCACTTCTGTTTATTGGAAAAACAGCAAAATGTGCAGAGAGACAAATAATTTACTTTAATGGTCTCTTATTAATGGATATTACTGGATTAATCCTGAGTATTGGTTGTTTGTTCATCTGTCAATTCATTTATTTTAACATCTAGCTCAGAGAGTTTCCATTGTGGCTCAGCAGGATAAGAACCTGACTTGTATCTATGAGGATGTAGGTTCGATCAGTAGGTTAAGGATCCTGCACTGATACAAGTTGTGGTGTAGGTCGCAAATATGTCTGGGATCCTAAGTTGCTGTGTCTGTGGAGTAGGCCGGCAGCTGCAGCTCAGATTAAATGCCTAGCCTTGTTGACCTCCATATGTCATGGCTGCAGCCCTAAAGAGAATGAAATAGAAAACAAACAAACAAAAAAAACCCCAAGCATCTAGCCCATATTTTTTGTTTCCTTTTTTGCTCGCATAGATAGTTTTATACTTGTCTTATAGCCTGCTGTGGTAAAAGTCTAATAATATTAGGTAGCAGAATATAATAGAATGGTAATGAGCATTAGAGTTACTATATTCTCTTTCGATGTGCAGCTCTAGTACCTACAAATTTTGTTACCTTGGGCAAGTTTTTAATATCTCTGAACTTCGGTTTGTTTAATCTATGCAAAGGGGTCTCTATGCTTTGAAGTGAAGATAAAATTAGACAATTCTCTTAATGTGGCACCAGCAAAAGAAGATGGTTCACAAATCCAGTAACCCAACAAACAGGTGAACTGAGTTTTTTGACAGAATTAATTTTATGTATTGTCATTTTCTCCATCAAAGTTCATCCCTTAACATCAACTAGTTTATCCTCTACAAAATTAAATTTAAAATAGTTGTTTCAGAGTTTCCATTGTGACAGAATTAATTTTATATATTGTCATTTTCTCCCTCAAACTTCATCACTTAACATCAACTAGTTTATCCTCTACAAAATTAAATTTAAAATAGTTGTTTCAGAGTTCCCATTGTGGCTCAGTGGTTAACAAATCCGACTAGGAACCATGAGGTTGTGGGTCCAATCCCTGACCTCGCTCAGTCAGTTAAGGATCCGGCATTGCCGTGAGCTGTGGTGTAGGTTGCTGATACTGCCCAGATCCCGCATTGCTGTGGCTGTGGTGTAGGCTGGCAGCTACAACTCTGATTAGACCCCTAGCCTCGGAACCTCCATATGCCCGGACGTGGTCCTAGAAAAGACAAATTAAATAAATAAATAAATAAATAAATAAATAAATAAATAAATAAAATAGTTGTTTTTTTTCAATTGTTCTACTGCATTTGACACTGCAGCTCACTCTTCATTTCTGAAAATCTTTTGTTCCTTAGCTTTCTTGATTCTAACATGTTTTTGGTAGATTAGCTATTTATTCTTTCTTTACTAAGGATGTACATGTGCATATCCATATTGGGATGAACTTCAATCAAGGGATCCTGGCCGTTTTAAAAAATACACCCCATGTTTTGGAACATTTTATACATTATGAGTTGCACATCCCTAAGGAAAAAGTCAGCAAATTCAATTTGGCCTTGAAACTAAGAGGGGGTAGACTTGGAAATTAGGCTATGCCAGTCTAATGCATCTATACAAGTCTTTAACTGGGAATTGAGGAGCAAGACTGGATGAGGATAAAAGGAAGCATCCAGCCTACAAGCACAGCAATGCTGAGGGTCTCCTCGCCTGTGGCACAGTCGTTCATTCCCATGATAGTGTCAGGAAACTTATGGCTGCATAGTCTCTAAGCCTGAATCTCAAGAAGTCGCTTATATCCTTTGAGTTTAATTTCTTTATTTTCTGCTTAAAATAATAACACTGCTTTCTATTGTTAGCAATAAATAATCAGTGGCCGACAGTGTCCCTCAAACTTACCTCTGTGACCTGTGCTTTTTCTTCTCTACTCCAGTCCTAAGTAAAACCATTTCAAAATTTCAGCTTAAACCTAGAAGTTATTAAACACCAAACTGACATGGCATATTTGAGCATCCCACTATTTTTCTACTTGTTTATTAAACATCTCCATATGATTATTTACTGAAAGTACTCAAACCAAATAACTTCAAAACTGTACTCACATGTCACTATACCCAAAGTCAGATATATTTTATCTGCCAAGTCAACAAGTTTTTATTCTGTTTTTGTTTTTTGGTCCCTGCTTCTAGATATAATTACTTTCAATACAAATCTTAGTTTATCTTCTATAACTACCCTGTAGAGCACACATTTTTGCAGTGATGGAAGTGTTCTAAGTCTGTTCTGTGAAAAATGGTAACCTCTACCATATGTGGCTAACGCATCTGAAATATGGCTGGAACAAATGAGGAACTAAATTTTTAATTTTGTTAAATTCTATTAAATTTAAAGTTTAAATAGCCACAAGTGGCTAGTACCTGCCATATTGAACAAAGTGGTTCTGTATTATCTCCCTCATCTCTGGTTAAATTTGCAGATGTGGCAAAAATGTTTTTTTATTCAGATTCCACTGGTAGAAATTTTAAAAATAGACTTGAGAGTTTTCCTTTGGCAATAATGCTTATTAAATTCTTCAGGCCAGCATGTTACACTGAAAATTATTTGGGTATTAATGAGTAACCAATTATATGGACACCTAAACCTGGCGTCTCCAATGATGTTCTGACTTACTGGTGTATGCCAAGTAAACAGAATCAGTAAGCTCCCTGAAGTCAAGATCTCTGATATCAGTGCTGAACCTGCCAAATATATACACTTTGTGTCAAGGGAGAGAGCAGGTATTTACCTTGATTCTGAAGGAATTTGTATAGTCCCTTCCTAAAATAAAATTGCTGGCACATTCCAAATCTGGAATTGATCTGCTTAAAAAAAAATCACAGTTTAAGTAACAGAATTCCTTAGTGCAGACTCTTAGGGACAAGTTACAGGTTGTGCTTACTTAGAACACCTGGTCTCATTGTTCTGTTCGGAAACTGTTAGAAATTTAGCTACACAGGAGATTTGATGATTTTTTTGCCTCTAAAATGCCCAAAGTCACATATGCTTTATTATTCTGTATACCAAGGGTTGGGTACAGATTTTCTCTGTGCCATCAGGAAGAAAAATATCTTAGACTGTGTGGGCCAAGAGGCAAAATCAAGGCTATTACATAGACACCTATATAGACATTTACAAATGTCAAAACCTGATGTACTGTTAAATAAGATATGGTCTCTATTTGTCTACACACTATAAATCTATGTCTATGCATTTCTTTCTTTTCTTTCTTTTTCTTTTTTTGCTTTGCTTTTTAGGGCCGCACCCGCAGCATAATGGAGGCTCCCATGCTAAGGGTCTAATTGGAGCTGTAGCCACCGGCCTACTCCACAGCCACAGCAACACAGGATCTGAGCCGTGTCTGCAACCTACACCACAACTCACTGCAACGCCAGGTCCTTGACCCACTGAGCAAGGCCAGGGATCAAACCCTCAACCTCATGGCTCCTAGTCAGATTCACTTATGCTGTGCCAGGATGGGAACTCCCCTGTGTATGCATTTCTAATTTATTGATGTCTGCTATTAATGTCTTATTTTGTTCTCAGAACTATTATTCTCTCCTTTTATTAGTTTACAGGGTTAATTCATTTTTAAAAAATCAGTTAGAGGTTGTTCTATGCATCTTAAATGGATAGTTCACAGTTCCTCCTAAATGTCTGCACCTTTCATAGTTTTTCCTAGGTTTGGAAATTTAATTGATAGTGTCCAGTTGTGTGCAAAGATTTTCTCATGCCATGATCCCCTCAATCTTTGCACTTAACCTTTTCCTCTTCATAGCTTTTGTGGACACTATTAAGACCAAGACCGTCCAAACTCAGGTGTTCTATCACTGGCTAACATTTTCTGTCTCACAGCCGTGTTACTGATATTCCAGCTCTAGTTACTCAACCAGAGGGTTAGTTGACTCAAGCTCTCTCTGCAGTGATTTCTCTGCAGCCACAAGTACACAGATTGATTTCAGCTCCAGCCTTGAGCAGCATTCCGACTTATTTTCAGCTTCCTTGGTTCAAGTAGTTTGTCCTGATGCAGGTCCCTGCCGCTCATAAGTTTTTCAGTCTCTGCTACCCAAGTGCCGTGTCACTCCATCTTGAGTTTACTTCTATGCATTTATAGTCCATGGAAATTTTCATTTTTGTGGAGGCTGTATTTTTTACTTTATATTATTTAATTTATTTAAATAATTTATTTTAAGTATCATTACTTAGATGTGTGAAGGGATAATTTCCTAGTCTTCATAAGTTAACGTGCTAACCTTGTCCAAATAAACTGAGTTTTCCAAAACTTAGAAATCTTCACAGATATAGGAACTTTTCTCCTTGAAATGCATTCCTTTTCAAGTGAACAGAAATTCTTCTGACTAGCTTTCCTGTAATTTATCATCAACTATTGAAGCCTTCTTGTCTACGTGGCAGATGTAGTGTTTTGAACTGTTCTTGTATAAATATCTATCATAAACATTATGAACTTGGCATGCATTGTTGGTGAGTTCTCTCACCTTCAAGTCATATTGTGCATGAAGAAAATTTGGATCTACTCTGACTTCATTTTTTCTTTAATTTTTAGCTTAATATGATGATAGGGTGTTCCTGTTGTGGATGAGCGGGTTAAGAACTTGACTAGTATCCATGATGATGCAGGTTTGATCCCTGGCTTCTCTCAGTGGGCTAAGGATCTGGCATTGCAAGCTGCAGTGTAGGTTGCAGATGTGGCTCAGATCCCACATTGCTGTGGCTGTTGCATAGGCTGGCAGCTGCAGCTTCGATTCGACCCCTAGCCTGGGAACTTCCACATGTCATGGGTGCAGCCCTAAAAAAGAAAAAAAAAGAGAAGGAGAAAATAAAGTGATGATTGATCTAAAGTTGCATAGAAATGTACAGAGTTGTCTACTTTCTTTGCAAACATAATTTAGTACTGAATTTTCATAAGTTTTTTCTTAAGTTGCTATCTTCCACATTCCCTTCTGAATATCTGATATACATTTGTACATAAAAATAGCTGGGTTCTCACCATATTTGCTGTTAAATTCCAACTTACTCCTTTAAGATTATCTTTAAATAACCACAATTATTTTTACAGTGATACAAACTAAAATTAGCCAAAATTCTAAAATAGTTCCTGTGTAATGATGCTGTTTCTGTACTCAGATAAGAAATATTTAACTTTATTTTCATAAACACACACAAGCACATACATACATATATACACATACACAAATTCTTTGGAATTTGATGAGGCCAAAACTGTATTATAGCATATTGTTTCTCAAAATAGGAATTGCACTTGACCCTTAAGCAACACAGGTTTGAACTGTGCAGGACTACTTATACATGGGATTTTCAATAGTGAATACTGCAGTATTACACTACCTGTGACTGGTTGATTCTGATGATGTGGAACCACAATGCATGGAGGGCCAAGTATAAATTACACATAAATTTTTGACTGTATGATAGGTGGATGCCAGTAAGTCCCCAATGTTCAAGGACCAACTGTACCATCTTATAGAAAATCTGACCTATAAGAATACCACCACCTTCTGTGGGCTTTTGACCAAAGCCCACAGGATCCTCTGCCTCCTTTTTATCTTGGTCATGGCTCACTTCCTTAATGTTGTCTGTCCTGTATCTTACCATTTTTTCTATTTTTTCTATCTCATGACTTGTTCTAGCCTTGTTCCCAGTATTCATTGTTAATTACTCTACTCTTCTCTCTTTGCAGTAATTTCCTCTTCCTCCATCTCTCTCCAAATTAGCAGGGCACATACCTAAAATATCATTTATTTATTCATTCATCAGAGAACACAGCATCAGTTCTGTTGATTAATAAGTATTGGGAGTGTCACTAAGTCCCATATTAGTCCAGGCACAAACTATTGGGAATATGTCCACAGTATTAGCAAACTTCTCATGTGGAAACTTCAACAAACAATTAAATGAAAGAAGAAAAAAGGCTGCCTACTCGAGAACCGCGCCTTCCAAAATAATGAAATCTGCCTCCTCTCAGAACATATATGACTTCAAAACTCTTGAATTTTTGAAAGTTTTTGCATAATTATCTTTAGCCAGTTATAAAAAGTGTGTTTGTTTTAGTAGTCATTACTGTCCATTTTCTTTCTAAAAGTTCTCTATCTCTTCCTTCACTACATTTTCTGCCAAGTCTCATGTAAGAAAGAAAACAAAATTGAAAAGAAGCTAGTAGAAAAATATAAACTGGAGAGGAAAGTAAAGTTACATTGTTTAAAATGAAGAAAAGTTAGAATAATTTGTTATTCACAATTCTCCTCAGAATAAAAATGTAATTAAATGTTTTATTTCCAAAACGTAGCTATCAAAAGATACTGTTATACATTGTTCTTAGACTTAAATACAAATATTCAGAAACTATTTTAAAAGTGTGGCAAATAGAAGTTTAAAGTAATTACTCAAAGGCATATTTGAAAATGCGATTCAAAAGTTGCTTTAAAAATTCTCTTAAAGATAAATATAAAGCCTCTAAATTTATAATAGACATTAAATAATTCCCTCTTTTATTATTATTTTTGGATTCTGTAGTCTTTCTGTTCTATGGTATTAACTAAGAAAGTATTTTTAAAAAGTCATCCCACCACCCCAAGAAAGAAACTGGAAATGTTTATCACAAATAACAGATACTGCTTTTCTTGTATATAATGTTTAAACTGTCATATGATGTTACTTCAACAAGAATATTTTATTGCGGTAATATTTATTTGTTTAATTGTTTATTTATTTATGGCTCTTCTGATCAGCCTCTTATTCTTCTGAGCTCATCTGAAATTTTTGATCTCAGAACTGTGCAAAGGAAATATTTCTCCTGTTAATTTATTTATAAGAAAAGGCTTTTTTGATTTTTGAAAATTAGTCTTGAAAAATATATATGAGTATACTTACAGATTTTTTGCAGTGGCCTTGGAGTTTATACACAAGATTGAAAACCTCATAAGATTGACCCAGTTCTCTGGGAACATAAAAAGATGCGTAAGACAGTCTAGATGCATTTATGTAGGACATAGCTGTTACAACAGTGCACATCTCAGCAATATCCTCTTTGTTGAGGTAGAAAATACCAGAGGCTAGCATATCTCATATCAATATCCACTGATAATATGTTGTACTTTAAAGAAATCAAAAAAGAACATGAGGGAGTAGAAAACAGGCCCTCAGGTCAATGTTCTTATAACTCTACTTTCATCTGCACCCTCAACTAACCACACAGGGCAGTGCCTATTTATCTAGACTTGTACCCTAAGCCAAATGGAGAGCTGAATATTAAAGGGTCCAGTTTTTCTTTGTATTTAGACTATTTGAATCTTTACTATCAAAAACCACAGCCCTCCAAGCTGCCTTCTGCCAATCAATCCCTGCAGTATAAAAGGTATATTATCTAGTGACCACATGTAAGAAGTAGAGAGGGGAAAAGGAATTCAATTAAGAAAGTGTATAAGAGGAGTTCCCTTCGTGGCTCAGTGGTTAACGAATCCGACTAAGAACCATGAGGTTGCGGGTTCGATCCCTGGCCTTGCTCAGTGGGTTAAGGATCTGTCATTGCTGTGAACTGTGGTGTAGGTTGCAGACGCGGCTTGGATCCTGTGTTGCTGTGGCTGTGGCGAAAGCCGGCAGCTATAGCTCCTGTTAGACCCCTAGCCTGGGAACCTCCATATGCTGCGGGTGCGGATCTACATAAAAAGCAAAAAGACCAAAAAAAAAAAAGTGTATAAGAAATACCTTCCCTGTCCAAGGCCCATATGTCACCCCTGCTATGAGGTAATGAGTTAATTCTTCTTAAAATTTATTTGCCACAATATTCTATATACTCTCTCCACAACCATGACAACTAAGAGTTTCAAGAATTTTTAAATCTTCCCCCTCCCTCCTCCTTCCCCTCACTCTCCTTC
>PVHT021183661.1:9345150-9497478 GCA_004024745.2 Catagonus wagneri
AAAAAAAAAAAAAAAAAAAAATCATCATTATATATGGACTAGGAAGTCATTCTAGAGTTCCAAGCTTAACAAACTTCAATGGACTTCTACAAAATTACTTTATATACAAACGTTACCTATTTTTTTAAAAAAACAGGGCTTAGATAGGAATGTTCTAAATTCATTCTCCAGAAATTAATGGCTATTAGAATGTGTCTTTCACTTCAAAGAGAAGAATGACTGATGTGCTCCCAGAATATGATGAACAAATAGGCAGAAGTCATGCATTAAAACACAGAAGATAATTCAGTTCATAGAATCTTGGTAAGTGTGAGTGAATCATACTTTTCACTTATGGTAAGTTATGTCCAGCAGTACATAAAGTTTGGGACCTGCTGTTATCCTAGGAGTGCATTTGAGTCTGACCAGACAGAGGTTCAGCTGGTTAGGGATGGTCATCCTCTCCCATCATGGGTTAGATAAATGAAGATCTCCAGACATCCAAAAACAGCAGCTGACCTTTAGAGCGATCTGTGGATTGCTCTAGCCCAGGTGTAACAGAGCTTCTGGGGACATGTTCTGAGTCTAGAAGAGGTAAAAGAAGTCAGGTAAGGGGAAGGATGCTGTGACAGTAGATAGGCTATCCAAGTGGTAGCTTTAAAAGAGATGGTCAGAGTACTTGAGTCCTGACTTGAGTCCCCATTGGGGACCCAGTGTGGACTTGAAGCTCAAGAGTTCACAGTATGTTAGCATCAAGCATTATAGAGAATCAGCATGACTGAGAACTCATCTGTTAAAGATTGGGAACCAGAGTTAAAATCGAGTGCTGAGTACTGGACCTAAATATAGGACTAAGGGCAAGGAATAAAAATAGGAATTTTGGGTGCAGGGAACAGCTTAGGACCAACTAGTGACCTACACCGTTGTACCACTCCCGCTTCATGCCAGAATGATTTAATATTAGTCTCAACTTTTGGAGAGGCTGGGTTTGCCTTTGTTTCTACTTTGTGGATCCTGTGTGGCCTGAGAAACAGTGATGCTTAGCCTACAGGACAGGAGTTCATCAGGATTGAATGTAAGGAAGTAGGAATGGAAGCGTCAGGAGCTGAGAATCTGACAAGGGTTTATTCAATGCAACGATGCTTCCAGGAATCCATAGACTACCATGGTACTCTTCCTATTTCCTTCATACATAAATATAGCTGATGTACTTGTTGTATAGGTATATATCACATGTTCAATTAAATTGGAATTAGTTCATATGATATATTAGTACTCTAATATTTTAGTTGTGTATTTTTTTAAATTTTGCACTTTTATTTTGTATTTTGTAGTTGATGCACTTTTCTGGTTTCAATTAGCTTTCAATTATTGTATAGGTCTTAAAATCAGAGGACTAGATACTGTGCTGATAATGTCTAATGAGAAAAAGAACCCCATTGAAATAATAAGAATCTATCGCACCCCTCCTCCATTTTCTAAATCAGTTCTGTGACATGAAGTCCATGTATGGTTAGCCGTGAACCCTATAGCTGATAAAAATTTCTCACAAATTATGACAATAAGTGACCTACATATCTAATTTTTAAAAATTTTTGCTCTGTTTTCACACTTTTTTGTGTTTCGCACAAATATTTAAGGGGAAGTTGGTAAGGGCTTATCATGATTTGCTAGCCCAGGAATTATTTCTGAAAAATATTTCCTTGTTTTTATTCATTCATCATTTCTACCAAGGTAGTCCTAGAATACTAACTAACAGTGCTTGAGTAGCTTGCGATCTATAGGTTTTTCATTATTTCTTGCCTTGGCTGGAAATATCTTGATAACAGATCTTAGTTTTGAGGGAGCAAGAGAGGTGGCAGATTATAGCATGTCAAAACCTGACGTTGGGGCTAAGCTGTCTAGATTCAGATTTCAGCTTGACTTTTTACTGGATGTACAGTGTAGGGGGTTCTTGGCTATGTTTCTTTCATTCTCTGAGGCTTAGTCTCCTCATCTGTATATGACATCATGAGAATGTGCAAAAAGTGATTTAGAGGAAGCATTGAGAATACCATCTGGCCTAGAGTAACACTATAGGACTAGTATTATTATTACCTTTGAAAAGCAAAGATATAGTATTATACCAATCGCTTTGAAACCTGCATTCACCATTTTTTTATTACACCTTGATCATACTTGTGGCAGCAGAAACCAAGGATATATGCCTCCCTTAGTAAGTTTTTAAATGATACTGATAATTATAACACAAATAAATAATAAAGCCTGTAGTTTTTTAGCATTGTTTAAAACTTTCCTGTAATTAGATGATAAAATAATTATAAATCTAGTGACTCAATATGGTAGTGTAAATCAAAATCATGATCATTAAATCAAAATAATTTTTACTTTAAAAATATTGAAATATTGGAGAATTCCCATCATGGCTCAGCAGAAATGAACCTGACTAGTATCCATGAGGACACAGGTTCGATTCCTGGCCTTGCTCAGTGGGTTAAGGATCTGGCATTGCTGTGAGCTGTGATGTAGATGACCGACACAACTTGAATCCCGAATTGCTGTGGCTGTGGCGTAGGCCAGCAGCTACAGCTCCAATCTGATCCCTAGCCTGGGAACCTCCTATGCTGTGGGTGTGGCCCTAAAAAGACAAAAATAGTAAAAATAAAAATATTGAAAAATTGGAGCCAAGTATATGACTGTCAGAGCTTTTGTTTTTGTTGACCAAAGCTCATCTCTCAATGGATTAGAATTAAATTTATTGGATTTAAATTGTTTATTATAAATGGTGCTGAGTAGTCTGAAAGCAAAACAAGTGGCTTTAGTTAAATTTTTAAATGTCATTTTCCTATATTTTATTCATTTATTTTGGCATAATTTATATTAAATTTTATTACCCTATTTAACACTTTTCCTCTGGTTCCTGAACTTACTATTCTTAATGGCACTGGACCAAGAAAGATGAAAAATACAGAATGAGATCTCTAAAACAATGAGACTACAAGGGTTGTATGCTTTGTGAGGTCCAGCAAAAAAAAGAAAAAAGAAAAAAACAGAATCCTTGACTTCTCATCAGTGATAGAAAACTGAAACTAGTGGCAAGGAAAACAGAATCGCGAAGTCAAGAGACTTCTACACATCTCTTATTTATAACAATACATCTACATTAGGACAAGCCTACCCCATTTTTATGACTTAATTGCCTCTCTCTTTGCATTTATGATAACCAATCTACTTTCTGTCTTTCAACATACATTCCCAAAGAAAGGATATAGAAAATAAAGGCCATTATTCAGTAGGATCTCATTGTGCACAGAGGGTGAAAAGCAGGCCTGTATAAATT
The DNA here is from genome assembly GCA_004024745.2 of Catagonus wagneri. Classification (NCBI taxonomy): domain Eukaryota; kingdom Metazoa; phylum Chordata; class Mammalia; order Artiodactyla; family Tayassuidae; genus Catagonus; species Catagonus wagneri. The sequence goes on from PVHT021183661.1 coordinate 9,348,470, forward strand.
GAAATGCATTTGAAAGCCTTCCCCACTGAAATCTGGCAGGAGGTAAAACACTTCATTAGGATTTGTAACATCCATGGCAAACTGCTTCACCCAAAGTGCTACATTTGCGAATAAGGTACAAAATTGACTGTCAAGGAGATGTAGGACCACAGCGGATTCCAATCCATTTTGCACAAAGTATTCTATGGGAATACTGTACCTCTGCAACGCCGAGATTTAGATTTCATAAACCGTTGATAGCGATTCACCATTGAATCTTCATTTGGTTCTGAAACAAGACCTCTTTATAGTGACACTGTGAGAAGGGCACAGCTACATTCCAGGTGTCAGTGGGCATTTTATTGATACACTCAGATAATTACTTGCCAAAAGTAATCCATATTCTCTAAATTTTAAATGGAGACAGTGACATAACCCAAGGCTATAATAATCATAATTATATGTCACTTGACAAAATGTATGGTTAAAGATATTATCAAAGTTGCTTTTTAGAATTCAGGGTCAGACACAAAGTAAAGCCTCTGATCTTCTGCTCATATCAGTATCCTTTATTGACAAGCTTATTAGCATATAATAAGTATGTTTGCTTGGCTGAGTTACAGACACAGGAATTGTGAGCACCTTTTAAAACAGATCCCACTCTTCAGCATTTAACTCTTATTTCCATCCCCTTACTCCCAACCTACTCTTTCTCCCCACTGACATTTTTTCCTGGGTAAGAGTCAAAAGCATCAGGAATGACCCTGCTTTACACTATACTTATGAACACCACATACTTCATTTAATATTCTTCATGTAAGAAAAACTATGAATTTAATTCCTTGCAGTGTCCAGGATGAAATCCAGATTATCTCTGTAGGATTTTGTTTCCCACCTCCTTCCATGAAGAATATATGACTTGGTTTTTGTTTTGGTTTGGTTTGGTTTTGCCTTGTATTTTAACAAATCTAGATATATATCTGCTGTTCTCATTGTGGCTCAATGGGTTAAGAACCTGACATAGTGTCAATGAGGATGTGGGTATGATACCTGGCCTTGCTCAGTGGGCTGAGGATCCAGCATTGTTACAAACTGCAGTGTAGGTTGGATCTGGCTCTGATGAGATGTGGCTCGGATCTGGTATTGCTCTGGCTATGGTGCAGGCTGGAAGCTGTTGCCAGCTAATTCAACCCCTAGCCTGGGAACTTCCATATGTTGCAGGTGTAGCTGGTTAAAAAAAAAAAAAAAGGAAAGAAAAGGAAAAAAATAAAATAGATATAATTACCATGCCTACTCATAGTTTAGATCACATTCTCTGCCATGAGATTCTTAATACTTCTAATTTTCCTTTTTCTGAAGTCTTTAACTCATTTTTCACCTTGATTTTGCCAGTGTTGGGGGAGTATGAGGTCCTTAAGGACAGGGAAGACACCTGACTCTTCTGTACCCCAAAGTGCTACAGTGCCAGTAGAATAACCCTGTTGAAATTTATTTATGTGACTACTAAAATGTGGATTTTTAAGAAAAGGGAAAGCTGTATTATTTAATTGTGCGGAGTGAAAGAGGTTCAAAGTTGAAACAACTTGGAATAAATTATTGGAGAGAGGTATATAGCATCATTGTTATTTCTAAATAGTTTTAGTGTGAGCCTAGTTTTAAGTTGTCTTCCTGTGGTTTTGAAACTTCCCTTCAGGTAAGAATCACCTTGAATACTTGTCAAACATACAAATCCTACAGAATCAGAATACGAAACCGAGAAGTTTGACAATCTTAGATTTAAGTCATAGGAATAACTGTTGAGAAGTGCCTGAAAATAGACATGGAAATGTGCTGTGAAAGAAGAAACTGATGTGAAAGTATCAGGATTTGAGGAGGCAATGAAAGCCATCACAGGACGCAGTAGGGAACTTATGCTTTGAGTGTCATCAGTGATCATCTTCTCTGGAGTTTTCATTAGAAGGAGAAGCTAATAGACCTTGAAATTCCTCTCTTACCTGGGTTCCAGTAGAAGTAAATGGAATGTCAAACCGTATCGGTTGAAGATCTTTTTCCTTTCTGCATTGTTGTGAATCACTCTAAAATCTAATGTGAGGAGTTCCCTTAGTGGCTCATTGGAAATGAATCTGACTGGCATCCATGAGGAGGCAGGTTTGATCCCTGGCCTCATTCAGTGGCTTGAGGATCTGATGTTGCCATGAGCTATGGTGTAAGTCACAGATGTGGCTCGGATCCTGAGTTGCTGTGGCTGTGGTGTAGGCTGGCAGCTACAGCTCCTATTCGACCCCGAGCCTGGGAGCCTCCATATGCCACGGGTGCAGGCCTAAAAAGATAAGTAAGTAAGTAAATAAATAAATAAATAAGTAAAATCTAATGTGGAAATGATTGAAAGGACAGGGCTGAGAAAAGAATAACCATAACCTCACCAAGGCATCCAGAAGATAGGAAACCAGATGCTTAACAAGTACATAACTCAGTCTGAGAATGCTGACAAAAGCAGTGGTTTAAAAAAAAAAAAAAAACCTAGGAGGGCTGACTATAAATAACAATCATTTGATTAAACTTGTTTTTTTTCCCTTGGAGAATTAGTAAACTATACAGTCTCTCTTTTTATTTTTTCACATCTCTCTAATCAAATTTTTTCTATGTCTCCCATAGAAAACATTCTCTTTAAATTTTTTCCTTTCTCCTGTGTCTTTAAAGTAGGTAACAGGCTCATCTTTCTTTCTCTTTGTACATTGTCCCATTTTTGGGTCAATAAACTATCATTATTATTATTATACTTGATACACATTAGAGGATGTCATCCTTTTGTGTGTGTGTGTGTGTGTGTGTGTGTGTGTGTGTGTGTGTGTGTGTATGTGTTTTTTTAGGGCTGCAGCCATGGCATATGGAAGTTCCCAGGCTAGGGGTCGAATTGGAACTATAGCTGCTGGCCTACTCCACAGCCACAGCAATTTGGGATCTGAGCCGCATCTTTGACCTACACCACAGCTCACGGTAACACCAGATCCTTAACCCACTTAGCAAGGCCAGGGATAGAAACCACATCCTTAGGTATGCTAGTCAGATTCGTTTCTGCTGAGTCATGATGGGAACTCGGAGGTGTCATCCTTTTTTATAATATTTATTGGGTGCCTATTACCTGAATGAGTCATACTTGTTGAGGCTCTGAGGGGAGCATGAGAGAACATAGCACAGAGCTGATTGCAGGAGGGCCAGTGACAAGCAAGGGGCAACTCCTTTTTTCTGTGTCTTGTAGGTTAGGCAGAGAAATAAATAAGCAATTACTATAGTACCTGAATAGATGGGATAATATAGGGAGTTATGGAGTCATAAAAGAGACAAAAAACTCAGTTATGGACCATGCTTTATTGGTTATCTACCACTGCATAACAGAATAACCTAATCCATAGTAGACTGAAACAAGAGAGATTCTGTGGGTCAGAAATGTACACATTGCAGAATCGATCCTCTGACTCAAAATTTCTCCCATGGTGTAAGCTAGGGTTGTAATCATCTCAAGGTTCAACTCAGGTGAGGATTTACATTCAAGCTCAGTCAAAGGGTCATTGGCAAGAATCTGTGCCTTTCAGGCTATTGTTCTGAGAGCCTCAGGCCCTTGGGGCGGATGGCTGGAGGTTGGCCTTAATCCCTTCCCACCTGGGCCTCGCCTTAGGTCAACTGGCAACAGGTCAACTGGATTCCATCAGAGTCAATGAGTAAGAGGGCAAGAAAGGGCCAGCAGGACAGAAGTCAGTGTGTTTTTGTAGTAATCTTGGGAAGTGACATTCATTCTCTTTTGCTCTATTCTAATGTTGAGAACTGAGACTTTCTTCTAAACTCACACTGAAGGGGAGGGACTATACAAGATTGTAAATACCAGGAAGCAAGAAATATTAAGAGCCAACTTAGAGGCTGCCTATTATAGTTGCTAATTACAGATTTCTGAGAATAATAGAACATTAAAAGCCCTAAGCTTTCAAATACAATCAGACCTAATAATGAATGCTAAATAGTAGTAGTGATCATGATAGTAGTAGCAACAACAGGAATAACAGTAACAATAGGTCCAATAATAATAGTAATCTAAGAGAACCATGTATTTTCAATATTTCAATAATATAATATCTACTGCTTCCGTATTCTAGATACAGTAGATGGATTCATTTCAGAGGCAGATAAGTTTGATGTTTTGGAAAAAACAAAAAACCTTGAGTGATATATTTTGTTGTGATAGGTGAAGGCTTTGGGGCATGATCTAGAAAGTGTTTTTATACACTGCAAGCCAAAACTCATTAGTATATTATGAAATCAATTAAATAGATTGAGAGTAAAGATGCAGAAGACAGAGACTGAAAAAGTTAATTGTTCAGTATTAAAAAAAAAATCAAGGGTATGAAGTTTTACCTAGAAAAGGAAAATCATACTGGAGAAACCTTATAAGGCAAATTAACCTAAGCAAGGGAGGAAGCTTGAAATTTGGTCCTAGTAGTTTTTCACTATTTCACTACTCAGAATTCCACCTAAGTCCCAATTTAGTTCATCTGAAGTGTTTGTACACACTGTCTTGTCTTAGTATTATATGGAGAAAATTAAGGAAAATGAATGTGTGAGTGAGTGTTACACGGAAAAGTCGGCATGATGGAAGCCGAGAGCAGGGACTGTGGCCTGGGCGAGAAAACAGGCTGCTTCGGGAACAGCTCAGATTCAGACGTGAGACCCAGTCAGCTTGCCTTCAGCATCCGATGGATGAGACTGGAATCCACATCTAGATGGGTTTTAGGTCAGACCAGCTCTTCACTCTGTCATTTGGCTCGGGATGGGAGTAGGAAACTAGGTCCAAGATGTTATGGTTGAAAAATGGGACTTAAAACCCAAGATCGAAGTAAAAGTCAGTATGATTAAACACAAAGTCCTAGGACATGGAGGAAAGAATGACACAGATCTTACTGGACTGTCTTAGTGAAGCAAAGATGCCATTACCGATCGAATTCAATACTATCCTCCTTTGACATGAGAATTATGTGCTTCATTGACGTGTCCTCATGGCTTCACCACAAGTCTCCTGTGTATGTGTCAGAAAATGTTCAGAACTCTTTGCATTCTGCTCACTATCCATGCTACCTTAAGCAAACAAACAAAATGCCAGGTTTTACCAACACTGATGACTACCATTTGGATTCTGTCTCTTCTTTCATGAAGGTATTTTTCATCTTAAATTATTTTATTCATTTTTTTAACCATAACTACTTTAATATCCTTTACTAATGCTTAAGGAAATTCAAATTACCTGTTCTCTGTAGTGTAAATTATCATGCACAATTCCTTTTATAAATCCCCTTTATGTACTTAAAGTAGTCTATGGATATTTTAGGAATAGCTTTATTTAAAATTTCAGAAAAGATGATTTATAACTCCAACATGGTTTATTCTGCTTTACATATTTATTTTTTGTGATGAGTTTTGTAATAAGTCTTCTTTTGTATGTTTGGATTTTGAGATGTTTTGGTAGAAAAAAAATTGTAAAAAAAAATATGGAAACTTGAGAATATTAGCTCCTGTCTCTTGGCTGAAGCAATAATTGCTGAAATGAACTCAGACACAGTCAGTGATTTCAAGATACTGAAGAAAACTAATAGAGGACACGTGTATAATGAAATCAGAATTGGTTATGTTCCTGGATCTTTTTCCTGCTGAGGGAATGTAGTTAGTTGTTCTATACAACAGGGACATAAAATAGTCTCATATACAAATGAAAGTTCTAATAATGTTTTTTGGATTAGCAGTTAAGCAAGCATAAACATTTATCACATTGTGAAGAAAAAAGACTAAAAACCAAATGAAAAATAATACTAATTTCAGTGCAAGGATAGAAACAATGAATAGACAATGAACATAGAAAGACTTGAGTTTTCCTATAAAAGAAAGGATAAGGGAAACAATATATTTAATTTACTAGAGAGGTAATTATGCAAATGTGCACTAAATTTTCTTTGTAAGGCTTACAATCAGATATAGATTATAGAATACCATCAACCATCACACCAGGCTAGCATCTGGGAACAGAGACCAGTAATTGTAGCACAGTTGTATTAGTTTTCTATTGGTATATAGCAAACTATCACAAACTTTAGTGTTTAATACAGCATCCATTTATTATCTCACAGTTTCTGCAGGTCAGAAGTTCAGGTACTAGTTAGCTAAATCTTATGCTTAGATCTCACTAGGCTGAAATCCAGGTAGCTGGGGTTCCATTCCTTTTTGGTGGTTAGGATTCTCTTCCAAGCTCATGCGTTATTGGCAGAGTTCAGTTCCTTATACCTATACATCTGGCATTTCCTTTTTCCTTCTAGCTGTTAACTAGGTACTACTCTTAGCTCCTAGAGTCATCTCTCAGAACCAACCACCTGGCCCCCTCCATGGTCAGTGTATTACATGGTTATTTCCTTTTTTTAGGTCAGTAAGAGAGTTCTTTTTTTCAAAACTCATCTGATTAGGTCAGCCCCACCAAGAATAATCTCCTTCAAAGTCAACTAATTAGAGACCTTGATTACACATGAAAATCCCTTTACTTTTGCTGTTTCACCTAATGGTGAGAGCAGTATTTCATTGGATCCACAGATTCTGTCCACATGTACAAAATATAGACATTGGGTGGCAGGAATCTTGGCAGGTATATAGAGTTTTAGCTACCATACCCCTCCCATCCCCCAAAGATGCACATTCTTCCCAAATGCAAAATTTATCCACCATCTATCAAAATTCCTGATTCCAGTTCTATTGGCACTATTGGCTCAAAATCCAAAATCTTGTCTTCTAAGTCTAAAGCTCATTATATTTCCAAGTCAAAGTCCAAAATTAGAGCTAAATATCATCAGTTCAAAGTCCAAAATATCATTATCATCTAAATAACTATAAATCAGATGCTTGTAACTCCTGGGTGTAATGTTTAGTATGCTCCTTGGGGCATAATTTCACTCCATTTTTTTTTTTTTCTCCACTTGGTCCAATTCATAGCCCTCCTTATAAAATGGAAATTTGCTTCATCTTCCATGTGCCCTCCCTCCAGCTTTACTAAGGTAAAATTGGACATAAATTTGTATATATTTAAAGTATACACTATGTTGATTTGATACATATGTTTGGTGTGAAATGTTTACCGAAATCAAGTTAACCCATCTTTCACCTCACATAGTTACTTGTGGAGGTGGGGGTTGGGAGGGGTAAGATCCACTCCTTAGCAGATTTCAAGTGTAGAACTTACTTAACTAAAGTGGCTGGTTAGTTCGGTTGGCTAGAGCATAATGATAATAACTGGTAGGTTTATCAGCATCTTTCCATTTTTCCCATTCACCCCCCAGTTTCTGTTAACTACCATTCGACTCTATTTCTATGTGTTTAACTTTTTTTTTCCTTTAGATTCTACATATAAGTAAAATCATACATGCCTTTCTTTGGCTTATTTTGCTAAGCATAGTGTCTGCCAATTTCATCCATATTGTTGCAAATGGCAAGAGTTCCCTCTTGTTTATGGCTGAATGATGTTCCATTGTGTGTATGTATATGGACATATGCATATACAGTGATTTCAAGATACTAGAAAAAATAAAGAGGACAATTACATAATAAAATCGGAATTGAATGTGTTTCTGGATCTTTTTCCCGTGGAGGGAATGTACCTGTCACTCTGTATGCATTTACTATCTCCATTCATTGCTTCAAGGCCAATGATAGAGCACTTCTCTGAGATTTCTCCCTTTTAAAGGACACAACTGTTTTGGTCAGGCCCATCCAGGATTGCTTTTTATTAAATCGGAGGCACCTAATTAAGGATCTTAACTAAATCCATAAAATTTCTTTTATCACGTAAGGTAATCATAAGAGTGAAAGTCCATCATATTCCAGGATGAACTCACACTTAAAGGGGTGTAATAAAACATGTATATGTGTATCAGCAAATGAAAGTCTTGGAGAACATTTTAGAATTCTGCCTACTACAACAGGCTATAAAAGAGAAGGTCATTCACCTATAGTTAGTTTAAACTTAAATTTTACAGGTGGGGGAAAATGAAATATTCCTTATTTTCAGTTTGGTTCAAATATAATGCCAAATTTTGTCGATAATGATTTATTTTATGTAACTTAGATTAAGAGATGGGGAAAGGATGTGTTAATGGCACAGTGTATAAGTTAGAGTACCTTGTATTTAATCAAAAGACATATGGATGGGAAAGACTCAAGGGGAAGCAAATAATAGAAGCCTAAACTAATAGCTGTAATTCAGTATTTGAAAGAAAATTTGGAAAGATGTGATAAATCTATAATAAGGATTAAAAGAGTGTTTTAAAAGTGAAGAGAATGGGAAACAACTCTGAGTGGTTAATGAATGCCAAGCAGGAGTTTTTAGTACAAGGAAGAAGAAAAAAAATACATTTTAGATGGAACTTGTTGCAAGCCACAAAGCTGTGTACTAACAATGTGTTTAGAACACAGTGCGGCAGAAACATGGGGTGTATCGGAGTAGCAGAATACTAGTGTATGTTGAGGTTGGATTACGAAGGATCTCTGTCATTCTTCACAAAGTACATAGTGTTATGTAGGCAGTAGCTTTAACCTTCTTTAAGCAGTTGATACTTTTTCTTTAAACTTCTGAAGCTTCTAAAAGTAAGATCTCATGGAGCTGAGAATAGATCAAAACAAGACTGCATAGATATTTGGAGACTCTTAGCATCCCACCAGGGAAATTTAAGTCTTACCTCCAAGAAAAGAAAAGATAAAGAGACAAAACAAAATTAAGTGTGGATGCACTAACAATATTCCTATCTACTAAATATCTACATTTCCTTAATAATCTGAAGACAAATAAAAACAAATACTCTTATTGCAGCAGGTTTTTCGATAAAGGGGCTGCTTAGCTCCAAACAATCCCCTCCCCAATCTTTTCTGAAAACTGCCCCTGATACCCTAAGCTAAGCTTCCAGAGACGATGTCTGCCTTGTGTGGCCCTTTCCCTCTGGCAGAAAACATTTGTTTGAGGAGCAAGAAATTAACTCAATCTAAAACAATGGGATTATCTTTCCCAGAATTTTAACCTTTGAACAAAGACAGATTGAAAGTTCTTGAGCATTCTTGCAGACTTCTAGAAAAAAGGGGACAGAGTAAATATCACAAGCCAATCCAGCCTGCTGCCTGTTTTTATGTGATCAGTAGGCAAAGAATGGTTTTTGCATTTTTTTAAAGGGCTAGAGAAAAGAGTCAAAAGAAGAATGATATTTCACCAGTAGATGGAAGTTCTCTGTCATTCATATTACAGTGTGTACAAATAAAGTTTTATTGGAAACACAGCCATGCTCATGGGTTTCTGCATTGTATGTGGCTGCTTTCACCCTGCAGTGGGAGAACTGAGTAGTATAGCAAAGACTGCATGGCCCACAAAGCCTAAAGTTTTTTCTATTTAGCTCTTTGTTAAAAAAAAAAAAAAATTCCTACCTCTGCTCTGTCTAGAAGAGAGGACTATGAATATTTAAATCTGCCCTGGTTCAATCCTTTTTTTTTTTTTTTTCCATTATAGCTGGTTTACAGTTTTCTGTCAATTTTTCAACTGCACAGTGTGACCCGGTTATGCATACATATATAGATTTGTCACAAGTGATTAGACATAGTTCCTGGTGCTATACAGCAGGATCTCTTTTTAAGTCTTGTTTCCCCAACCGTTCCTTTGATGACATAAGCCTTCAATATCTTGCCATTAAAGTTCCTCTTTTGTTTGAGCTAAGAGAGCTAGTTTTCAATGCTTGCAACCAAAGGAACACTAACTCATATAATTATCTAATGACTTAGTACAAGAAATCCATTAGCTTTGCATAATTATAGAGCTAGATTGACCATTTCAAGTAAATTTACCACTGAATTAGTGAAAACAAACAAGCAAAATAGTCGTTAAAAATATCCAATGTAGTGGGGAAAAATGCTTCAGTTTGTCTTAAATGGACAAGTAAAATTGTTCATGGAATTTATATTATATGAATGAGTTTCTGTGAGATCTGAAATCATTATTACCATTTTCAGAAAATCAATGACTTCCAGAAATCAGGATTTAAATGGAAAGCCTATGGTTCCTATATAAATTCCATCAGGACCACACAAGGGAATAGAGAGATATGATATGCTATGCTACTCTTTAAGCTGTGAAAGAGGAAAAAGCTTGTTTTTCAGCTTCGCTTGATTTTGAGCATGAACTTCAGTGATTCTTCAGATCATCCTCTTGAGATTCTTTTTTCTTGTATATTTTTTCTCTCACTTCATTTTTCCATAAATAGCTGATAGCCAATGGGTACCCTCAGCCTATGTGTATTTGCCACGATGGTCATACAACTGCCAGGCCCCAGCCTCTTTTCTCTTCCCACTTGTCTTATGTTCTCTAATGGAGACCATTATGGTTCTTGCTTAATTTGTTGCAAGTTCATCTTCAGGGCACAAATTATTACTTAATCTTTGTAGTCATTACTTTACCTCACTAAACCTACCAGAAGAGTTTTAGCCATTTGACTGCTTCAGTTTTCCCTATAAATCAACTACTCTCTGATTTTATTTCTCAGTCCACACAGCTTGAACTGGGGTAATAAGCCACGTCAGTGGTGCCGGTACTAGCTCCAGTGATGGCCTCTTTCATTCTAACAAATGCCTTTCCAGTTCCCAACCCAGAGATTAAGGATCTGGGCATTGTCACTTCAGTGGCTTGGATTGCTGCTGTGGTGCATGTTCAGTCCCTCAATCCCTGGTCCAGGAACTCCCACATGCCACGGGTGCAGCCATAAGAGAGAGAGAAAAAAAAGGAATGCCAGTGTCAGACTTTATCCAGTTTCTGATGCTGGTTTCCTTTTAAAGAGTGATGCTAGGAGTTCCTGTTGTGGCTCAGTAGGTTAAGAAGCTGACTAGTATCCATGGGGGTGTGGATTTGATCCTTGACCTTGATCAGTGGGTTAAGGATCCAGTATTGTCACAAGCTGTGGTGTAGGTCACAGATGCAGCTCAGACCTGGCATTGCTGCGGCTGTGGCATAAGATGGTAGCTGAAGCTCAGATCATCCCTTAGCCTGGAAACTTCTTTATGCCACAGGTGCAGCACCCCTCTCAAAAAAAGTAAAATAAAATAACAAAATCAGATGCTAAACAAAATAATAGAGCAAATGTTACTATGTGAGCACAAAATTACATGATTTATTAACCAGACCAACCTGACCGGGAAGAGTACTAAATTGCAATATATAAAAATTGTGACAGAGAGAGAACTTTAAACTCTACATATTTAGTTTTGTCTTACCCAGTGTAGGTCCACACCTAGAATCCTACTTGGAGTGGTTTAAAGTTAAGTTGTATTAGGTCTTTTCCTACTATTTAATTTTTCTTGTCATTTTAATGTAAAAACTATATCTTTCCATCTCATTTTCTCTTACCAGTGGGTTGGTATTAAGGTTTTTGTTAGGGTAGAGGCATACTTTAATTAGATTATTTATACACATATTTATTCATCTAAAAAATACCATGAGATCTAATGCTTTATTTTTCCACATTACTCTTAGTCCTGGGGCTTTTGTTCTATTGAATGGAGTAAGAGATGTTGCACTAGAGAGAATTGTGCAGATCATGAATGGAGCGCCCCTGGAAGCCCCTTTCTCAACTCCATCCCTGAAAGAACTGTACCTCTCCTCTAGATGATTCTGATGAGAGACTCACAAAACATTGTTTCAAGGTTCTTGGTATACCAGAAGAGTCAAATTATTAACCAGCCATTCCTACTTTGTATCTATAGCTGCCAGGAGCCCAGGTTATGACCTTGCTTCTCACTTCACTAAAATAACCAGTAGCATTGTAATTTCTATTTCCCCATCATCCCTGTTCCTCCGTCTAATTTCTTCTTCACTTCTCCAACCTCAATTCTATATGTAAGGAAGATATGCTTCTCCTTTTATCCAAAGGAAAAATTTGTACTTTGTCCTTGATTCTACCAATCTCCTTCTCTAGAAGCTTGTCCCATTTGTTAAAATCACCCACTATTGCTCTGACCTTCAGCCTCCTACCAACTTGACTGCATCAGTCCACATATTGTAATGTATTTCTAAACCCAGTCCTAGAACATCTTATTTTCCCACTATATACGCTGCTATTCAAGTTCAAAAGAATTTTTAGTCAATATATAGTGCCATACTTTAATCTGAATCAAAAGCATAATTGAGGGAGTTCTCTTGTGGTACATTGGGTTAAAGGCCCAGTGTTGTCACTATAGCCATTGGGTTGCTGCTATGGTATGGGTTTGTTCCCTGGCCTGGGAACTTTCTCAGGCCACAGGTGTGACCAAAAAAAAAAAAAAAAAGCTCCTAATTGATTGATTGTAAGGGACACCAGTATGTATGTTCCTCTAAGAAGTTAAAAAACAAAGGCTTAAATTATGACATGCCATTGATTACTAAGGCATATTCTGATTTTAGAGATAGTAAATTATTAAAAATGTACATTTTAAAATTGATGAAATATGCATATGCACAGCTTTGAGGTGTACCAAAGATACAGAGATGGCTAACATGATGAACCCTACTCTGGAAAAACTCATAGGCCTTTACTCAGGCAGGAACTGTGTGCTTACTCACCAAACAAAGAAAACACTGAAAATTGTGAAGTGGTATTTTATTGAACAGAGACAGTTAATTTCTGATTGTGTGTTTGCATTACATATGAGTTTTACCCAGAAACTTTTGATCAGTTGCTCCAAACTATTCAGAAAAATTTTGATCTGTGCTTATTTACAGTAATCATAAGCTACATTTTTACAGCACTGCACTCTTCACAAAGAATGATCTGATTTTATAAGTAAGCAAATTGTGACATTCACTTAATCAAAAATAATTAGAAAATTATATATGCTACAAATAATTTTTAAAAGCATTCTAGTTCTAAGCATAAATATCAATTGGTACTTGACTCATTTTTATTACTCAAGGGTAATACAAAGACCAATTTGTGTTGGAGTGCTCTGATTATAAGTTTTGTGGCTGTAGAGCTGGTGGCTTAGATTTTGGTTTGCAAAAGGTAGAATTTATTCCACTTGCTAGAGGAAATTGTCAGCATGTTGTGTCCTATAATGACACTGACTATAGCTTCAGTTGGAGAGAAAGTGTTAATGTAGATGAAATGGTTAATCTCATTTCAATTCATGGGTTAAAAAAAAGAATTAGAAATTCTATTTTTTCCTGCCTTTCTCCCCACTATCATGTACACATGTACAAAAAATAAATTATGTCTTTATATTGTTCAGTTCAGTTGAAATTGGATTGGTCACAGACTGGTTGTACTTATTTTAATCCTTTTTTTCTGATACTGAGAAGTACATGAATCTTTTTTGATTACTGCTATTTGTGACAATCCTAGGCTAAAGCAGAAAATTTACTGAGAAGTAAGGAGTGGATACCCATGAGTAAAGTCATGAAATCAAAGGAGGAGATTAAGCAGTGGCTGAGATAGCCTTTACAGAGCCTCCTTTAGTTTCTTAGGCCCAAAGTGAAACTAAGAAGAGTTTTGAACCTGTTTTTGAGCAAGAAATTATTACAGAACAGAAATAAGCCAAACATCATGGGGTTTTGTTGTATTTGAGCCAGTCATAATTAAAAAGAATATGGATCAATTTAATATTTCAATTTGAATATAGAATATCTCAGATTAAAGCTAACATTTCTTTAATACTTACTCATCATGTGTATATCTTTCTCAATGTCTATATTATCCATGACAGATAAGTTAATTCAAGAAGGGGATCTGTTTTTCTGTATTTGCCTCTAAGTATATAGTTGAACAAGGTTCAGTTTTAAACCCATTGATAATAATTCATCAGATATTAGCAAAAGTGAATGTCTATGATAAAACTGTGTAATTGATTAGCTTGAAGACTGGCTACTATTAAAACTCAAAACATCAGAATAGGAGTTCCCTGGTGGCTCAGTAGGTTAAGGATCCAGCATTTTCATTGCCATGGCTTGGGTTGCTACTATGACACAAGTTCGATCCCTGGTCCAGGAATGTCCATATGCCATGGACATGACAAAAAAAAAAAAAAAAAAGTCAGAAAACTTATCAAATTATAACATGAAAAATTGAAGAGTCTTTTAAAACATCATGTAGATTTTTATTCCAACGGTGTTAAATTTACTTTGACTTAAATTTTAAAATATGGAATGACTTTTATGTAACATTATTTTTAAAATACAAATCTATTTTAAGTTTTTGGCAGTAGACAAAATAATGGAAGTTGTCTCTGACCTTTTATGGTAAATTCTGTTTACTGCTTTTACTTTTTCTTGCTTCCAATAAATCTAGGGCAGTATCTGTGAGCCTCTTCCTAAACCTGCATTAACTCAGAGAAAACACATAATTGACTGTCAGCTAGAAACCTATTCTCAGGGCCAAATTAAGGAGCATCAGCCAGCAGTTCTTAAGGAGATGTGATATGCATCTGCTGTTCTTTTATCAGTCAGCTGAGTTTTCTTATAAGAGGGTAACTGATACAGATAAGTAACCTAAGAATCAGTTAATGTAAATATTTTCACTTTTATGTAAAGGTAATCGGTTTCAAGTCCCCTAAAAAGAGATGCATAAACAGAAAAATTATGGTTGTGCTAAAAACTACTCAACTTGCTTCTGCGTGAGGGTCCTTGGAGGGCATTTTGCCACTGGCAAAAAATGCTGAGATGAGGATAACACTCACTTTCTTCCTAAAGAGACTGGATTCTCCAAGTACCCGCTTTACCCCTTGTTGGCATATTAGGAAAGTTCACCACACTGCCTAGATACCCTTAAGGACACCTTCCCTATTTCAGATGACCAAGTCTGTGAGGAAATACATTGCTCTTACTCTGATCTTTTGTTAGTTTTAATGAAATCATCTTTTAAAAATTCTGAGTTCTGTGTTTATAGTTATATTGTGCAATATGGTTATCATAAGCCATCTCAATATTTTTATAGTCATTTTTATTCTTTCCGTTATAGCTGATTTACAGTCTTCTGTCGATTTTCTGTTGTACAGCAAGGTGACCCAGTCACACATACATGTATATTCTTTTTTCTCACATCATGCTCCATTACAAGTGACCACACATAGTTCCCAATATTTTTTTGAAGTAAAGATTTAATAAAATGAAACGTAGTCCCTTAACCCAGGACTTTTAAAATGTTGCTGTTAAAGTGCCTCTACAAGCAAAGTGAATGTCTGCTCTGACTGTTAAAAGTATAGTCTTAAAACTTCATCAGCAGTAAAGAATGCCCTTGAACATTAAATTTTATTTTAGAAAATGCAGATGAATTTTGCCTTTTATTCTGTGCCATATTAGATATTATTTATATTAATGTTTCAGTTGTCTTATCTTCTCAAGGAAAATGGGACAGTGTACATTTTGATATTTTTGACATCAAGCCACCAAGAAATCATGGTAAGACCACAGTCTGAAACTCCCTGTCTTAGGGACTCAGTAATGTGGGCATTAAAAAAAATACCTGTGTTCAAAATAACTAAGCCAAGATAAACTTAAGGCCTGCTGTTTTGTTAACTATTTTCAAATGATTCATTGATAGGTAGAAATGACTTGAGTCACAAGTCAGAGTGTAGTTTTAATACTACTATTGCATTAAAAAATAAGGTGAGGGAAGGGACCTGGAGTTGTACTGGATTTCTGCCTCCTTTACATGGATGAAGACAGAAAGATAATCTGAAACAGTTATCTGCAGTCTTCATCATAATGTGTTTGGCATATCACCAAATTTCTTTTACTTCTTACTGGAAAAGCAATTCAGATAGATTTCCCCTAATCATGAGTCATAAGCGTCATTATTGTACATGAGACATGCACAGGGTGGAACACTACACAGTTGATGGCCTTATTATGCCATTGTCCAAAAATACAGAGATGAGAACATTACACTCTGCCCAAAGAAATTTGATTCACAAGGGCCCGCTTTATCTCTTGTTGGTGTATTAGGAAAGTTCACTAATTCTTTTGTGTCTCTATCCTGTCAAACATTTTCTGAAGGGTAAAAGTGGGCAGGTATAGAAAACATTGAAACAAACTAAGATCAGTTCAAAACTTAATATATTGAACTTCTACTTGTTGCAGTTTGGAAGACATTTTGAATAGTCTTTCTAGTGCAAAAGACTTAGCTGTTTGATAAACTAGAACAAACTTTTACATGCATTGCTGAAATATATTCTCAATAACTTTCCCTATTTGCTATCATTTCTGCCTTGCAATCAAATTACACATATATTTGACCTGATACACTAGTCAAATAAATAGCAAAAATCACTGAGACTCTTCCTATTCTTCAATCTTCTCACTCTCTGTTCTTCAGACTGGAGACTTTATATGTCTTCAAGTTCACTGAAAATTTATTTTTCTGGCTTTATTTCTGTTAAGTCCAGTAAATGAAATGTTCAACTCAGGTCTAGATTCTTGTTTTGTTTCATTTTACTGCACACTTATCCATTTGAATTCCACATTTCTCACTCATCTTAATCAACTTTTCTCCTACATTCTTAAAGACATTATTGTAGGTGATTCCAATTCGGTGTCTCCCAATTTAAACATCTGGGGAAACTTCTTGGTCTTTTCTATAAACTGCTTTCATGTAGTGATAAACCATCTGGATTAAGTCTTCCTGTTTTGAGGTGTGTGGGGATGTGTTTTTTGCTGGTAATTAAATAACTAGGAGATCTCTTTGCTCCTCTCAGATAGATTTCTTTGTAGGACAAGTGTAGAATGATTTGAGGCTCAGTCCAGGGGAATGGCCTTTATGCTAGGATGTGCTCTGTACTATCAGGCATGACTTTATTTGTGGATTTAGTCTGAATATACTGGGTGCTCAGCGAGGATCCCACTTCTAATGGGCCAGAACTCTAATAAACATTTCCTAGAGATGCATAACCTCCAATATCATCAGTAAATTCTCTGCCAAGAAATAGATGATATCTGTAGGTCTCCTGGAGTCTTTGCTAGCACTTGAGAAACATAACCTTCATTGAGGCAATTGTGGTAAATTCCCAGATGAGTGCTATATACCATCATGCACATTTCGTATTTCCCTGGAATCCTATCATGTTAGTAGGAAGGAACTCTTAATTTCTACCTTTTTAGTTCAGTCGAGCAGAAAAGCCTCTTAAGTCACCTCAGAAAAGCATCCCATGCAGGAGGTTAATGTGATTCACAGTAGACCTACCTCTTGTGTTTTCCTTTTTTCAACAGTCCTAGTCCTGTGCTGCCTGTTGTTCATTGCCTGAAATCAGTTGCCTCAGATATGTTTGTTTGTTGGAAAGCAAATCTAGTATCAGTATCTTGACTGAAAGCAGAAGACTTCTGGATATTTTTCTATCTAAAATTATGTGTTGGTTGTATAGAGTAAACTTTTATATAACTTTGCTCTATAAAACTAAATTGGCATGAACAGAATTCTCCAATAAATAACTTCCATCAATAATAGTTTCTGTTTTGACTAAACTAGCTAAACGTTATTACTATTTTTTCACATTGTTTCAACAGTATATTCTTTAACTACAAATGGAGCCTAAATGATAGAATCAGCATTTAAGTGTTTATATTTAGAAAACTAATGTTCTTTAAATATGGTTCATTAGAAAAAAATAAAATTTCTCCTATAAGAAAAAGTAAAATTTTGTTGTTGTTGTTGTTGTTGCTTTGTTTTAGTCGCAGACCATCAAGAAACCTTTGATGCCTTAGGCAGTGAAAAATGTTAACAGTTGGAAAAGGTCACTTAGTTTTCTTCATTAAAATCATGAAAGTAAATTGGATCTAAATGATTCCCCACCTGAAAATAATCAATCCAGGGTGTTCTTTATAAGATCATTTTAAAGAACCTCTAGATCACTTATTTTGAAGAATTGCATTGACTTTTGTGACTAATTATGCTATTTCAAATAAAATAAATCTACATTAGACAAATATAGACACCTTGCTAACGTTCAAAGGCAATTTAATGATCGCTTTTCATGATAAAACCATTCAGAAGCTGGTTATACCATTTCATATTTAATATTAACTCTAAGGTATTTTATGTCTTCAAAACTGTAATATTCTAAATCAAATTCAGGTAAGAGGGTGGTTATTGGGAACATACGTCATCAACATTTAAATTGATTTTCTCCTAGTTTATGAAAACCTGTGTATAATCTAAATTCAGGTGAATCAATCAGGGTTCAATCAGAGAAACAGCCAGTAGCAGATACATACTTAAAATTTACTGCAAGGAACTGACATATGAAATTGTGGGTGCTGGTTAGGTAAACCTGAGATCCATAGGGCAGACCGCCAGGAACTGCAGGCTAGATCGTCGAGATGTGGGCTAAAACTGCAGTTCACAGGCAGAATTTATTCTTCTTAGGGAAGCCTGAGCTCTGTTTTTCAAGGACTTTCAGTAGATTGAATGACCACCATGATTATCTAAGATAATCTTCCTTATTTTATTCACCTGATTATGAGCTATTATTTCATCTCTATAATAACTTCCCGGCAATAGTTAGAAAGATAAGTGATTGACTAACTGGAGACTGTATACTGTGGTCTGAATTTATTCCCCTAAAATTCATATGTTGAAGGAATGCTAGCCCCCAAAGTGATGGTATTAGGAGGTGGGGCCCTTCAGGAGACAATTATGTCCTGAGGGCGGAACCCTTACAGATAGGATTAGTGCCTATGTAAAAGAAATCTGAGAACACTCCTTTGCCAGCTTCCACCATAGGAGTGTAAAGTAAGAAGTCTTCATCCCCGAAGGGGATCCCTTCCTGGCCACACTGGTACCCTGCTCTCCGCTTTCAGAACTGTAAGAAATATGTCTGTTGTTTATAAGTTCCCCGTTCTGTGGCATTTTGTTACAGCAGCCCAAACAGACTAAGACTGTAGCCTAGATCATGCCTAAAAGCTCCATGCTCTCCTTTATGAGTCTGCTCTATGAACTTCAGACTTGCCTTGGCAACTCCACAATTGTGTATGCCAGTCATTTACAGTTTATCTTTTAAAATACATTACCATTGTTTCTGTTTCTCTAACTGAATCCTGACTGATCGCATTTTAATACCCGAAGACAGAGCTGCTACAACAAACACCTGAAGAAAAATTTTAAGTGGTTTTAGAACTGAGCAATTGACAGAGGCCGAGGGATTTTTGATGAGCATGATAGAAAAAGCTTAGATTGCCTTGAACAAACTGTTAAAGAAAGAAATATGGATGATAAAGATTTTGCTGCAAAGTTTCAGAAGGAAATGAGAAACATGTTATTGAAACTGGAAGAAAAGGTATCCTTGCTACAAGGTAGTAGAAGCCTTGAATTATTGAATCGTGATTGTTGACAGAAGGCTTGAAGAGTTGAATTGTGTCTCGTAGTTATGTGGAAATCAAAACTTGTAAGCAGTAAACTTGGTTATTTAGCTACAGAGACTTCCAAGTAAAGTATTGAAACTGTATCCTAGAGTGGGCTTGCTCTTATACTCAAATGCAAGACGGAAGAGAAATTGAGGGAAGAAATATCAAGCACAAAGGAACTAGAACTTGATAATTGGGGAAACTCAGCCTATCCAGATAGAAAAGATAACCAGTCACATAGGGAGTTTTTGAAGCGATTGAGTGTACCTGTTGGCTGCACCCAATCATCTTAGCAGAACCCAAGAACTGGAATGGGATTATCCATTAAGGTTGATGGAGAAGACTCTTGTCAAATGAAGTGAATCCCATGATAATACACAGAAAATATTATTAAGAATGTAATGCCAGGGGGAGTTCCCTTCGTGACTCAGTGGTTAACGAATCCGAGTAAGAACCATGAGGTTGCGGGTTCGATCCTTGGCCTTGCTCAGTGGGTTAAGGATCCGGCATTGCCGTGAGCTGTGGTGTAGGTTGCAGACGAGGACTCGGATCCCGCGTTGCTGTGGCTGTGGTGAAGGCCGGCGGCTACAGCTCCTGTTAGACCCCTAGCCTGGGAACCTCCATGTGCTGCAGGTGCGGCCCTAGATAAGGCAAAAAGATCAAAAAAAAAAAAAAAAGGAATGTAATGCCAGAAGAAACAGTAGTCTTGGACTGAAGGAGGTAGAAAGATGCAGTGTGGAAATTAACATATTGGAAACATTTTGTGTCATTTTCTTTTAGGTTTTTTTAGCCCTGTGTCTATTGAGAGCATGTAATTTGTTTTATTCTATTGATATGATTATTACATTAACTTTTCAGATGTTAAACCAACCTGGCATTCCTAGAATAAATACTACTTGTGTAATTATTTTTTATAGGTTCCTGGATTCACTTTGTTAGTATTTTGTTAAGGATTTGTGTCCCTACTCATAAAAGATTATGGTTTGTGATGTCTATGTCTGCATCAGATTAATACCTAAAGATTGGGCTGGGAATCATTCCCTCTTCTATTTTTGAAAGAATTTAATTGGTATAAATTATCATTGAAATGTTTGGTAGATTATAGCAGTGAAGTCTTCTGCATTGGGCTTTTCTTGGGTAGTTTTTCTTGGGTAGCTTTTCTCGGGTAGTGGGTAGTTTTATCAGTAGTAGTTGTAGTTATACTAGTAATAATTATTCTCTTCACTTGTTATAATCTAATTTAGTTTATGACTTTTGGAGCTGGTCTGGTAGTTTGGTGTCTTTATTAAAAACATCAATTTTATCTGAGGTATCTATTGGTATATAATTGTTTATATATAGTATTTCCTCCTACTCTTTTGTATTTCTGTATGGTCAATAGTAATGTTCCTGCCATGATTTCTGGTTATAGTCATTCTAGTCTCTTTTTCCTTGTTTGATTTAGCTTAAACTCTGTCAATTTTATCTTTTCAAAAAATAAGATTTTTGTCTCAAGTTTTCTCTGCTGTTCTTCTATTCTCTCAGTGATCTTTTGGCCCATCTTTATTACTTCCTCCCTTGTGCTTGCTTTAGATTTAAATGGCTCATTTTCCGAATGTCTTTGGGTGGAAGATTAGGTGATCAATTAAGTTTTTCTTCTCAATAGGAAATAAAAATTGATAAAACATGAACAGAGGATCTGAATAAATTTTTTTTTTAATATATACAGATGTCCAAAAGGTAGATGATGTTTTCAAACCACTAATCATCAGGGGAAAGCAAAACATTGCTAATTCAAATATATCTGCACTCTCATGTTCATTGAAGCTTATTTATAATAACCAAGACATAGAAACAACTTGTGTCCATTGATGTATAAATGGATGAAGAAAATGTGAGATATGTGTATAATGAAATATTTATTATTCAGCTAAAGGAAAAGAAGGAAATCCTGCCATTCTGACAACCTGGATGGAACTTGAGGACACTATATTAGAGTAATATTATTTTTCCTGATATATCCATGTCTAGCTTTGAATTTTCCTGTGAAAAATTATTGCACTAGATCTGAATGAATTTTGTTATGTTCTTCATTTCCGTTCACCTCAAAGTATTTTTCTTTTTGATTTTTTGTTTGACTTATTAGTAATTTAATAACATCCCTAAAAAGCTTGTTTAATATTCAGATATTTGTGAGTTTCCCAAATGTTTTTATCTCACTGATTTCTTTACTTAACTAAAGTATAGGTGACTTATAATATTGCATATAGTTTCAATATGTATGTAGGTGTACAATATAGTGATTCAGTATTTTTATAAATTGTACTCCATTTAAATGTATCATAAAATAATGGTTCAGTTTCCCTGTGCTGTACAATATTTTCTTGTAGTATTGGTTTTCTGCATAATAGTTTATATCTCTTAATCTTATACCCCTGTGTTGTCCCTCTCTCCACCAGTAACCACTGGTTTGGTCTCTATATTTCTGCGTCTGTTTCTGTTTTGTTATATTCATTCATTTGTTTTAATTTTAGATCCCAAATATAGGTGATGACATACAGTATTTTTCTCTGTCTGACTTATTTCACTAAGCATAACATCTTCTAGTTCCATCCATGTTGCAAATAGGAGAATTTATTTTTAATGACTGAGTAGTATTCCATTGTGTGTGTGTGTGTGTGTGTGTGTGTGTGTGTGTGTATGTAGTCCTCTTTATCCATTCATCTATTGATGGACAGTTAGTTTGCTTCCATATCCTGGCTATTGTAAATTATACTGCTATGAACATTGGATTGAACTGGTCTCGTTTCCAATAGATACACAGGAGTGAAATTGCTGGATTATATGGTAGTTTGACTTCTATTTTTTTTTTTTTTTTTTTGAGTAACCTCCATACTGTTTTCCATAGTGGCTCAACCAACATTTTCACCAGTAGGGACAGAGGTCCCCTTTTCTCCACATCTTCACAAACATTTGTTTTTTTTGTGGTCTTTTTGATTAATAACCATTCTAACAAATGTGAGGTGATTTCTAACTATGCTTTTGATTTGTATTTCTATGTTGATTAAAGATGATAAATACATTTCAGGTACCTTTGGGCCATCTGTACATCTTTGGGAAAATATCTGTTCAGGTCTTATGCCTACTTTTTTTGATTGAGTTGTTTGTTTTTTGGTATAAGTTGTATAAGTTGTTTATCTATTTTGGATATTAATATTGTATAAGTTATATCATTAGTAAACATTTTCTCCCATTCAGTAGGTTGCCTTTTTGTTTTGTCAGTGGTTTACTTTGCTGTGTAAAAGATTTTAAGTTTAATTAGGTTTCCCATTGTTTATTTTATTGATTTATTTATTTATGTATTTATTTTTGCCTTAGAAAACAAATCCCTTTCAGGGATCATTTTCTGATTGCTACAGTTGATGTCAATGAATGATCTAAGTTTTCTTCCAGGAGTTTTAAAGTTTCCAGCATTATATTCAGATCTTTAATCCATTTTGAATTTTTTTTTTTTTGTATGTGATGTGAGAAAATATTATAATTTAATTTTTTGACATGGAGCTGTCCAGGTTTTTAAGCATCACTTCCTAAAGAGATCATTATTTCCAATGTATATTCCTGCCTCCTTTATCATATATTAATTAATCTTACTGATTTCTAATTTTATTCCATTAAGATCTCTGATCACACTTTGTGTTATTTCTAAGCTTTTAGTGTTAGTGACATTTGTTTTACAATCTAGGCTATGGTCAAACCTGGAGAATGGTCTGTGTGCACTTTGAGAAATATTCACTTTGTTTCCGTTCACAAGAGTGTTCTATAGATAGATACCTGTCAGATCTGTTTGGTTTATAGTGTCGTTTAAATCTTATATTTCATTTATTGCTGTTTTTCCTAGTTGTTCCATCCATTTTTAAAAATGGAACACTGAACTATTCAGCTGTTGTTTTTGAATTGTCAATTTCTTCCTTCATGAATGAAAACCAGTGCCCTACTATAAGGTGCCCTCATATATAATTATTACCTTTTTGATGAATTTACCCTTCTATCATTAAAAAAATGTCCTTCTTAATCTCCAGTAATGTACTTTGTTTTAACATCTTTGATATTTGCATAGCCACTTCACATTTCTTCTTTGCCATTTTTTAATAATAATAACAATAATAATTTACTTTCAAAAGAAGGCATAGAGTTGAATTTTTAAAAAATTCAGTTTGCAATCTCTGTCTTCAGTTATATTTCAAGCCATTTATATTTGATGATATTGTTATTACTGGATTTATATCTATTTTATTTTGTATTTTCTTTATTTTCTACATGTCACATTTTTGTTTTGTTCTCTATTTCTCTTTTACTGCTTTATTTGCTTTGTGGATATTTTCCCAGGAAGAATTTTACTTTAATCATGCTTTCACTTTTTTTGAGTCATTTTTTTGGGGCTGATCTAAGGCTTATCATACGTATTTCACTTACATATATATCTTTGGTATCAGATTTATTCTAGCTTAATTTCCGTGCAATGAAGGTATATAACTATATATTTCATTAACTACATATATTAACTATACATAATATATACTGTCATATATATAAGCCATATATATATGTCTAATATATAGACTTATATATAACTATATATTATATTAATAAAACGCTATTACTTAATTCTCCTTTTATATTTTATTATATTTAACATATTATATCTATTAATATTACAAATTCAACAATATATTCTTATAATTATTACTTGATATATGTAGCCATTTCCTTAGCTTTCTTCCCACCTATGTCTTTTGTGTTGTCACTGATAAATACGTTACAAATAAATTACAGTTCTTTATGTTATAGGCTCAACAATTGGTTTTACACATTATTTTATGCAGTTGATTTTTAAATTAGGTAAAGAGAGAGTTTGCATTTATGCTTCATTTTATAATAATGTAGTTACTTTCAGTAGTGCTCTTCATATTTTTGTGTGGATTCAAATTTATATCCTGTGGAGTTCCCTTCGTGGCTCAGTGGTTAACGAATCCGACTAAGAACCATGAGGTTGCAGGTTCGATCCCTGGCCTTGCTCAGTGGGTTAAGGATCCAGCGTTGCTGTGAGCTGTGGTGAAGGTCGCAGACGCGGCTCAGATCCCGCGTTGCTGTGGCTGTGGCGAAAGCCGGCAGCTACAGTTCCTGATAGACCCCTAGCCTGGGAACCTCCATATGCTGCGGGTGCGGCTCCACACAAAGGCAAAAAGACAAAATAAAATAAAATAAAATAAAATAAAATAAAATAAAAGACAAATTTATATCCTGAGTTACTTGCTTTACTCTGAAGAACTTATGTTAATAATGCTTGTAAGTTGAGTATAGTAGCCACAAATTCTGTTTTTTGTTTATCTAGAAATGTGTTAATTTTGCCTTCATTTTTGAAAGGTAGCTGTGGTAGCTGACAAATTTTTCTTTGCTCTTTTTGAGTAGATTATACTACATCCTCTGCCTACATTGTTTCTGAGAAGTGAGATATCACTTTTATTAACAGATTCACTTGGCAAGTTATGTGTCCTTCATCTCTAGCTGCTTTTGTAAGTTTCTCCTTGTCTTCTTTCAGTATATTTCTTATGAAGTGTCTGTGGATCTATGCATTTATCCTACTTTGAGCTCATTAAGCTTTTGGGGTGTGTAGATTGTTTAGTATATCCTGAAAAGTTTTTAGCCTTCTTCCTTCAAATATTCTTTCTGTTCCCTTCTTTACTGTCCTCTGATACTTTTTGTGTGTATATGTTGATGCATTTAATAGGCCCCACAGTTCTCCAAATCTTTATTTTTCTTAGTTTTTTTTTTCTCTCTCTGTTCTTCAGATTGTGTAATATCTGTGAACCTATCTTCAAGTTCATTAAATCATTCTTCCACAAGGTGTTTGGTATTTCTTCTGACACCAGGAAGGCACCCCCAAAGGTCTTCCAGTGTTTCTTTCTTGCAAATTAGCCAGGCTGCAATTTATTCCGTGTCTTCAGTAACTCTAGGGATCTCTTTCTGGTTACCTTTTATCTCAACTTCCAGTTTTTGGTGAGTATCCAGTGTTTAGAAAGTATCCAGTGTTTGGAGAAGTCTTGAACTTCTCCAGATCCTGTTGTAAAGTAAATTGGTTCCTTTGGATAGAGATAAGGAGCTGTTTTATGTCCATTTTCTCACACCCGGTGAAATCTCAGAGCCAAGGTTCTGAGAAGTTGAAACAGTGTAACACTGTTCTCAGAGTGACATCACTCTTTAAACTTTCTTTTTCTTTTTCTTTTTTTTTTTTGTCTTTTTGCCTTTATGTAGAGCCGCACCGCGGCATATGGAGGTTCCCAGGCTAGGGGTCTATCAGGAGCTGTAGCTGCCGGCCTTCACCACAGCCACAGCAACACGGGATCCGAGCCGTGTCTGCAACCTTCACCACAGCTCACGGCAATGCCGGATCCTTAACCCACTGAGCAAGGCCAGGGATCGAACCTGCAACCTCATGGTCCCTAGTCGGATTCATTAACCACTGAGCCACGAAGGGAACTCCTACCTCTTTAAATTTTCATCATTCAGTGGAGTGGGGGATTGACATAAACTAAGGTCTTCTTGGCTTGTTTTTTGTTTGTTTGTTTCTTTTGTTTCTTCTTTTTGCGGTGGAACCAGCATTACAAGCCAGGGCAAGGGTGCTTAGGGAACCAGTATGCTCATGGTGCTACGGGTAATGTTGGGTTTCTATTTGGTAAGCTGAGGCTGGACAGCAGAAGAGAGCCCTGTCTTTCAGTTGTACAAACCCAGACCTTGGCCTCAGCAGTAGGTAACAGGGCAGGCTGAGAAATGTTGATGTCTAACTCTTCCCAGGAATAAAGCCCTTTGTTGGGAGCTGGGAGGAGAGGGAGCCATGTATTCCCAGATATGCTAGCCTGGAGTTTTCATTTTCATTGTGTTGAGCTCAGAGGTGGCAGGAGGGAGCAGTTTTGGTTTAAATACTGCAGATTTTCTTTTACTTTTTTTATTTACTGAATTTTCACAAACTTTCTTGAATAGATGTTTCTTCCTTTTCTGTATTCCTTTACAACCATTTCTAGAGACTTTGAATTATTTTCTTTTGTTAAATTTTTTTTTGCCAGTTCACAGGAGAACTAGTCTACAGAGTTCCTCATGTCTTGTTATAAATTACTTGAGGTATACACTTTTGAGCCTCATTTCTGAAATTGTAGCATTCTGAAAACACAGGCCAAGCATGAAGCGTGCTTACGTGAGAATCTGAGACAACTGTTCATGGAAAAGTTTGAAAGTACATTTTCTTATTGGGGGAAACAAGTGACTTTCATTTTCCAGTCTGGAGACATATTTCTCCATTATCTTCTTGGCTATGGTTTCATTTATTTGTTGACATTTACATTTCTATTAAGCACTTTAGTAAGACAAATAAATGTATTAAAAGAAAATGAGAAAGTATAGGAGTGACTCTAATCAAATTTAGTGAAATTTTTCTTTTACCAATCATATAAACCACCTGAGCTTGGTATCATTTTTTTAATGAAGTGGGAAATAAGTCATTCCACTTGTCCTCCTTTTATCTTCAAGAAATAATTACACAATGAAAACTTAATGTATCAGATTCGTCAAGCCAGGAATGAGACAAACCAATTTTTCAAACAGAAGTGAAACAGGTCTGTGTTATAGATAGGCTACAAATGCCAGAATTTACATAATCTCTTTCTTTCTTTCTTTCTTTTGATATTTTTAGGGCCATAATTGAGGCATATGGAGATTCCCAGGAAGGAGTCTAATTGGAGCTATAGCCGCTGTCCTACACCACATCCACAGCAACGCCAAATCTGAGCCGCGTCTGTGACCTACACCACAGCTCACAGCAACACTGGATCCTTAACCCACTGAGCGAGGCCAGGGATCGAATCTGCAACCTCATGGTTCCTAGTCAGATTTCTTTCCACTGTGCCACATTGGGGACTCCTGTAATCTATTTTTTTTCCTTCATCAGATCTCCTACTCCAATGCACTCAGTTGTAGAATCATAATCTTCAGAAAATTTGATATCAGCCAGTTTTCAGTTTGAATAGAAAATGCAAAGCAACTTAAAAAGAACCTCACTTTTCAAGACTTCTGAGTGCCAAATGTTTTAAAATAACAGGCAGAAAATTACACCATAAGATTCCAGGGTGATTGTTTTTGTTTTGTGGGTGTTGTTTTGTTGCTTTAAAAAAAGCCACAAATAAAATTTTCCAAAACAGCAAACATTTATACTGCCTCAAAACTTTAATCTGAATCTTTGGTTGAAAACAAGTTTAAACAGTCTGTTTGAGAAATATCATAGGATTTATCCATCAAGATAGAGAAATTGTAAGAGCTTTGCTTTTTTCATAACAGTAACTGAAAAGCATGGAGTTTTCCTTTTCCTTTTATTTGTTTGTATTCTTAAAAGTCAGTCCATAAGTTTAAAATGGTCATATCTATCATCAAGATTGAGTAAAAAGGAAGAGTCATGAAAGAGAGAAGTGAGATAAGCATTTTTAGCTTCATCTAGTTGTGAATATTGCCATCTAATGAGCATGCTTTTGTTTTGGAAGTAATTCTACACTTAGAGAAACTTTGTCAGAATAATAAAGAACTCCTCAACACCCTTTACCCTGGTTTAGCCACTTCTACCATTTTGCCACATTCTCTCACCCTTCCCTCTCCTCCACTTTTCCTCCTCCCTTAGGTTTGAATGTACATTCCACATATCGCCTCTTTTTACACAGGATATGTGAAGATGGCAATTCCATGAATCAGGATATTCTCATACAACTTCACTGCAATTATCAAATTCAACAAATCAATATTAGTAACACTGTTTCAACAATCCAGTTTGGTCAATTATTCCAATAATATCCTTTATTCTTTTTTAATTCCAGAACTATTTAGCCTTTCCTTTTTTTTCATAATATTGCTATTTTGCTACATAGTTTTTTGAAGTTTAGTTATGAGAAAGACAGACTAAATATCTGAAGCTTTAGAAATTACTAAGTCTGAATAAATAGGTTCTAATTAACATCACTTAGCCAAATATATAAGGACCAGACTAGCCTTGGTCAATGCCTCACCTTAACTCAATGTGTTTCTTCTCTATGAAGGACCTAGGAGAAACTAAGGAAATTTAGACCACAAAAATGAAAGCCTCTACTAAAACTATGTATATCTCTATTATGTAAATTTTAGAATGAAAGTAATCCAAAGACTCTTTTAAAAGTTCCTGAAGCTACAATAAGAGAAAGTACCAAAAGATAGTAAAGACAAAATGTTCCTACAAACAATATTGAATTACTTAGATCTGCTCATTTTCACCTTCCTATATAGAATCAGGATTTCTATATAGGAAGCTACATAGGAAGCAATATTAAAACTTGCTTTGATATTATTACAAAGCAAGGGCTCATTGTTCACTGCACAAGTCCAGATACTGAGGCAGTAGTCTTTTGCAGAGAGAAAAGGCTTCACTGAGGGCAGACAGACAAGGGGTCAGGAGGCAAAGCTCAGAACATCTGAGTAGGATATTTATCATGGAAACAAGGAGTTAGGCAGAGGTGACTCAGAAGTGATTGGTGGAAAGCAATTTGTAAGTTTCAAAAGTTCTCTGCACAGGTACCATTGTTCTTCTGCATCTTCAAAGGTTTCAAATTGTGGTTGAGGGTCCATATGTAACATGTGGTGGAAATTCAGACTGTGATGTCAAAATGATCACGCATCAAACACGCAAATTTATTCTCCGAAGACTCCAATAATCTGTATTAGCTTCAACCAGTTTCAGCAAACTTTGTCATTTACAAGCGGAGGGGATTTCAAAAAGCTGCTTTATTTTCTACTGTCCTTTAAGATGAACTCAAGAATTTCTCTTAGTCACTAGTTTATTTAACCTGGTGGGGCTTCGTTCGATACAGCATTGCAAAGCAAGTAGATGATTTTTACCTGGATTTTATTTTGTAAGTGAAAAGTAGACAGTTACTTTTGTAAACAGCTTACATGAGATTTTTTAAAAAATGGTTGATAAAAATATTAGTTCTGAAATTCTCATTGTGCTTCAGTGGGTTACGAACCTGACATAGTGTCCGTGAGGATTCGGGTTTGATCCCTGGCCTTACTTAGTGGGTTAAGGGACGGGCAGCTTGGCTCTTGTGGCTGTGTGCAGGCCTGCAGCTGCAGCTCCATTTCAACCCCTAGCCCCTGAACTTCTACATGCTGCAGATGCAGCCATCAAAAGAAAAAAAAGATATTCCTTAGTACTTGGTATCAAATAGTATTTCATCTCTCTAGTATGTTATTCACTGTTTTTTTTTACTTTGCCTCATTTGTAACCAGTTTAATATTAATTATCCTAAATTAATATTAATTTTCATTTCTCTTTTTCATTGTTTCCTCAGTGAGTATCTTATTTTATTTCTCAAGCATGCCCTGGTTTTTTAAAATTTCATTTTATTGGAATATAATTGTCTTGCAAAGTTATATGTTTCAGGTATACAGAAAAGTGAATCAGTCATACATACAAATATATCCATTCTTTTTTTCCCATATAGATTATTACAAACTATTGAGTAAACTTTCCTATGCTATGTTACAGTACGTTCTTGTTAATCATCTATTTTGTACAGTAATGCATGTATGTCATTCCTCAAGCATGTAAACTAACTCTAACTTTAGTTTATCACAGGACATTCATTTTATCTATCCTACTCTTCCACTTTCCTTGATAAGTGGTAAATTGTTTATAAGGTTAAATTTAGATATAGCTTCTTAAAGCACATCCCAATATATCCAGCTGGAATTAATCTTTTCTGCAATCCTTTTGCAGTAACTACATTTCTAAGATAGCTTCGCTATGCCTTGCAGCAAATTTGTTGCCATCAACATAATTCTGAAATTGCACATATTTTAAAAAGAAATGAATGATTTGTATGTTTGTCTTTCTCATTTGAGTTTGTGTTTCTTGAGAAAAGGGACTTTGTATCCTCCGTGGTATTGTTCAAAGTGTTATACATAGTAGGAACTATACAAATATATATATATTGAATTTTATTTCACAGGATTTTATATACCCATGAATAGAAGACTGCAATACCTGCCTCCCTGAAGAGTTTTGGCTGTACTTATAGACATATTAGGCAGTGATGTGTTTTTAGAAATATTGAATTAGGGTTTTTTTATTTGCTTGCTAGGCCTGCCATAACAAATTACCACAGACTGGACACTTGAAACAACAAATCTGTTGTCTCAGTTCTGGAAGCTAGAAGTCCAAGATCAAGGTGTCAGCAAGCTGGTTTCTTTTGATATCCCTGAGGGAAGGATCTCTAATAGGCTTTGTCCTTACAGATGGTTGTCCTCTCTCTGTCTTCACATTGTCCTCTTCTTACACAACCCCAGTTGCATTAGATTTGGGCTTCCCCTAATTACCTCATGTAAAGATCCTGTCTCCAAATACAATCATATTCTGAGGTACAAGGAGCCGGGACTTAAACATACACCTTGAAGGGGCAGGAGGAAACAGTTTAGCCCATAGTAGCATCAAAAAGTCAGTTACATGTACATTTATGGCTGTAAATATTTTTATGTAGGTGAATATTTCATGTTACAATGAGTGGTAAAAAACCCCAGAAACCCTGATATGTTCACTTAATATATCCATGGCTTGTGAGAAATGCTATTGAGGAGGACAGGGTTTGATCATACATGCAAGGGAAAGAGAAATGTGGTAAATTAAAGACGCAAACACGGATTCTGAATCCATGGAAAAAGAAAAGAAGTGTTGCATGCAGTGTATAAAATGGCAGAGCACGTAAAAATGAGAAATAAGAGCACTAGATAAAACTTAATGCTCCAGTTTCCCTAGAAATGACCCAGGCTCAGATGTTAAACAATTCCATGTTCATTATACATTCTAATTATTGTATAGCAAAATAGAGTAGCCCAAACTTACAAGACAGTTTTGGATATGCTGATAGCAAACATTGTGTTGCCCCCCATCCCCTTGAAGACTCCCTGGGAAAAGCAATAGCACTGTTTTTATCATGACAGAACCTGTTTCCTCTTGAGGGATATTATCTATGGTGGCCAAGTTCAAAAGATATTCTAAAAATGCTGACTCTGACCACTTAATCCTATGTTTATGTAATTCCAAATGAAGTCCAAAATTCTTGACTTTCCATTGGAATAAACCAGCATCTTTTATTTAGGGACAGCTTACTCTGTTGATAAATTTTTCAGGCCAATCTGACTCCAGCTTCCTCCCTCATAAGCCTTGTCTTTAGCACCAATTTGTTGCTCATTAGCAGCTCTGTCAAAGGGTAAATACAGGAAATAAAAGAAGATGAACCAATCAATTCAATCCTTGTTATGGACTCATAAAAGCATTTAATGAAAGCTGGGGCTGAATTTTATAGGATGGATAAAAGTAAATGGTGGTTTTTCAAAAATCACTTCCTTTATGGCTTTTTTTTTTTTTTTGCATTATAGCTGGTTTACAGATTTCTGTCAGATTTTCCAACTGCACCATGTGGTGACCCGATTACATGTACATATATGGATTTGTCACATGTAATTAGATATAGTTCCCCGTGCATTACAGTTGGAGCTCCTTGCTATTCCATCATTAAAGCAGTAGTTATCCCCACTCATGGCTTTTTTAAATATTGCAAGAAAAAAATCATGAGAAAAAGCTAGTTAAATCCTGGTGTGTTCATTCCAAAAGCAACAGAATTAATTACAGCTTCTGGAGATAAAGTCATATATTATTATTGAGGTAACTATTTCTAAAATGTAATAGCAATTACAAATAGATTAATGTGATGTTTTTCTGAAGTGATACAAATAATATAAAGCTATTTCTTACCTGTTACATCTTTAGTTCACTTAAAGTGACTGTTTTGGAAATTTTAAGAAATTTTGACCGTGTTGAAACAAACAGAAGTACCCCCTATAAATTATGTCCACCATAACTAATACTGTGTTAGCTAAGACTTTTTCTTTGGAGAATCACACATTTCTGTAACTAATTGCCACGTACTGAATTTCTGTAATAGCAAGTAATTATTTTCCCAAACTTGACTTCTCTGAAAGTATTGTTGGCACACTATTTTTTTTTTCTCAAGATGGCAACATGACTTACCAAACAGATTCATGGAGACTTCTATACACAGTGAATTAAATAGAAATCAAGCTCTGTTATAAATTTCTTTTGAAATAAAGAGTAAACCTTAAAATATACATTTGAAGGTTGAAATGAAGTACTTCCTGCTCAGCATATTTTGACAAGTTTTTTGGAAGCCAAGGCAGATTACGTTTTTTAAAAAATGGAAAAGCTTATTATAAATTGATAAAGGCTACTTCAAGATAGAACTCTTCAATACTGCTGAGATGATGATCCAACTTTTAATGGTTTTCACTCTACTTGAATCCACAGGCAATTTCCCCTGCAGCAATCCTCTATTGCTAAAAGTAATTTTGTTGGAATAGTAATAGTAACTGTGAAAAGTTACATAGTGCTATTCTGTTCCAGCAATTGTTGTAAGGGTGCTACTTGTATAAACTCAATTTCTCAACAAGGAAGGTGCTATCTTTTTAAGTATGAGAAGACTAAAGCAGTGAGAATAATAACTTACCTAATAGTTCCATGAGAGATACAGAAGTTAGCCACCCACACTTTTTTCTCCCACCCACTCTCTTTTTAATTGTGGTAAAATACACATAACAGAAACTTTACCATCTTACCCATTTTAAAGTGTACATTTCAGTATTAATAGGTACATTCAGATTGTTGTGCAACCAAACTTAGAAGTCTTTTCATTTTAAAATACTGAAACTCTGTACATGTTAAATACCAACTCTTCTTTCCTTCTTCCCTCAGTCCTTAATCATTCCACTTCGTCTCTATAAACTTGATTACGCTACACATATAGTATGAGTAGACTCAAACAGTATTGTTGTTTTTTGTGTGTGTGTGAGTGGCTAATTCAGTTAGCATACTATCCTCAGAGTCCATCCATATCATAGTATGTGTCTGAATTTCATTTCTTTTTAAGGCTAAATAATATTCTACTGCATGCAGATACCATTTTTAATGTATCCTGCCATTTGTAAGTAAATATTTGGTTTGTCTCCACGTTTTGGCTGTTAGGATAATGCTTCTGTGAGCATGGTTGTGCAGATATCTTTGAGATCCAGCTTTCAATTATTTTAGGTATACATGTACCCAGGAATAGAATTGCTGTATCATATGGGAACTCAATCATTGATCATATGGGAACTCAATCATTACTTTTTGAGTAACAATTTTTCATCTCCACCATCCATGCTCAAGAATTCCAATGTCTCCACATCCTAATACTTCTATTTTTTGCCTTTTATTTGTAGTGAGCATCCTGAAAGATATAAGGTGGTATCTTGTTGTAGGTATGGTTTGCATTTTCCTGTTAAGCATATGTGCTTGTTGGCCATTTGTGTATATTTTTTGGAGGAATGTCTTTGCCTAGTTTTTAAGCAGATTGTTTTGTTATTGTTCAATTGTAGTTCTTGATGTATTCTAGATATTAATCCCTCATTAGATATAAGATTTGCAAGTATTTTCTCGTATTCCATATTATACCTTTCACTCTGTTCGCTGTGTCCTTTGATGCACAAGAGTTTTTAATTTTGATGACTAGCAATGAAATCATTAGAATTGTTTTAATTCAACACTTAATTTTATGTCTACTAAGCACCCACTACTATGTCAGGTGGTAATATTAACACAATGATTTTTTTTTTAATTTCAATGTGCATGAATTCTATCTTAAAATGCAAATTTTTATTTTTAAGGGAATAAAAATGAAAACTAGGTAATTCTAAATTAATTGACTCTAAAAAGTGTCCTAAATAAAATACGCCTAAGCTAAATATATTAGGCCTAACTATCACATTTGTATTTTATTTAAAACTTATGAAAAGTATACAGTTATATAATTTTACAAAATGGTAAGAGGCAATTACTGAAAAGCTTTTCATATTATTCCTGTATTCCTATAGTGGAGATTTGCAGAACGCAAGAAAAGATTAAACTGGTATTGCACAGAATTTTCTCAGTACAGCTCACGGCATCAATGACTCTACTCCAACCCTATAGAAAAGAGATGTAGATCTTCATAAAGTTCAATTAAAAGACCTGTACAAAAGCAAAAATCACACACACAAAAAATGTTTCCTTAAAATTCAAATACCTCCCCTTTTTTCTAATATAATGTAACCAATAAGGAGTACTTGAAATAATGTTAAACAATTAGATTTACCTTTAACAATTTTAATATTACATTCAGTAAAGCAGTGTAAGTGCCTTAGCATTAAAAATGTATATACATATATTGAATCAGAATAAACGCTGCACTTTCTTTAGCCGCTCTTTCTGTGGATTCCACCTTGAATTGAAATCTAGTATGAAGTTCCTTCATCTGAATTCTTTTTCTTAAAAATAAGAGCATTTTATATATGAATTCTGATCCATATCAAGATGGTGGAGGAGTTAGATGTGGCACTCACCTTCTCCCACAAACACATGCAAAAAGAAAATCATCTACAAGTAGAACGATTTACGCAAAACATCTACTGAGCACTGGCAGAAGTCCTTAAACCTCCCTAAAGGGCAAAAAACCCTCCATGTAACTGGATGGAACAAAAGGGGGAAAAAAGAGAATAGGAAAAAAATAAATTCTGATTTTAATGTTTTCAAAATTCATTTGGAAAGCAAAACTCATATAATATATATTTATTTGTGTTGGGGAAGTTTCACTGTGAGGAGAAATATTTTACTTAAGTTTAGTTAAAATTTAATCTCATAAATTAATGGCATATGATTTTCTTTAGTTTCAGCTCTCTCTCAACTGTCATAACAATTAGTCTCTGAACTCCATGTTTCTCAATCACAAATGAGTGTGTCAATAACAAATTTCCCAACCACCTTCTATATAGCTAGAGATTATTGAAAGTCTATCATGTGCTTAATTAGGCACTGTAGGTATTATCTCCATCTTACAAATATATCAGAGGCCAACAAAAGTAGTATGGTCATTTCATAGAACAGTCTATTTGCAGAGTTTTCTGTTTGCAAATTCCCTCATACGGTATTTTGTCATTTTTCTGTGATTGTGAGGGTCATCTCAGCCCGTAGCATGGCTAGCACTTTGTAAAGCAAAGTTCTGTGTGAGTCACATGGTCAACACCCTTACTTTTCTACACTTGTCTACGAGGAGAATAGAAGTAGCCTGTTAAAATATAGTGAAAGAGCATTAGAGTAGGGACTTGAAAATATGTTCTAGTCTTGCATATATTTTAGTTTCCTATGTCTGCCATTACAATTTTAGAAAAAATTGACTTAACACACAGTTATTCTCTTATAATTCTGGAAGTCAGAAGATTAAGATCAGTTTCAATGGATTGAAACTGAGGTGTCCGCATAGTCTTGCTCCCACTGGAGGCTCCAGGGAAGAGGCTGTCTTCTCGCCCTTAACAGCTTTCAAAACTCTATTCCTTATGGTCCTTGGCTCATGCCCTCTTTTTCCAGTATTGAAAGCCAGCAGTATAGCATCTTGCTTCAGTAGCCACATTGTCTTCTCCTGTGCCAAATCTCCTGCCTAACTCTCTTTAGCACTGTATAGGAGAAAAATTTACTTTTTCAGAATGTCTCTTGGGCAGGTGGATTATTTTGAGCAGAAAACAATCAAGGCCCAAAAGTCTCAGAAAGAACCTTCAATATTTCTTTTAACTTCCAACAAGGTTTTAGACATAGGACCTATTCCTGGAATAAAGCTACCGCCTGGGATATCTGCCAAGAATATGGATTAGATGGGGCCGGGGTATGCAGAACCTAGGGATCAGTCCATTCTGTGTTTCATTGACTCTGCACAGCCCAGCAAACATTTGCTTGCCAAACATTTGCTTTTCCATCTCCTTATGAATCGCCTTTCTCCCCTTTGAATTCTCAAACCACTACTCCCAACATCCTCTTTTGTCTTTAGCTAAATATTATATTTAAGGTGAGGACTTAGGCCATTTTGACAAGTTCCTTCATCTTCCTGGGTCTCTCTGAGTATACTTTTGTTGTTAAATTGTTTAATTTTTTTTCCTGTTAATCTCTTTTTTGTCGGTTTAATTCTGGTCAATTTAAACCAACCAGAAGAATTTAGAAGGCTAGAGGAAAATTTTCCTCCTCACTAGCAGAACTCTTGTCATTATATTGGGCCCACATGGAAAATACCGGAAAGTCTCCCCATTTCAAGATCCTTAATCACATTTGAAACATTCACAGGTTCTGATGATTAGGGCACGGGGCTCTTTGGGGGCCATTGTTCAACCTACCATTTTCCGACTGTATCACAGGGCACTAGAAATACTTACCAGTCTTCTTCCCTATTTTCATGAATGTGTTTCCTGAAATTAGCATAGTATCAAATACTTCAGTGATTTGAAAGTTTTAAAAGTATTTAAAGCAAAATGAATGTGTTGGAGTCAAATCAATAGTAAAATAAACAAGGTCAACACCAATGTTGTATCTCTAAATGCCATCATTGGCTTCTCAAGTGCTTATTTTCCAGATTTTTATTTATTTATTTTTTTGTCTTTTTGCCTTTATCTAGAGCTGCACCCGCGGCATATGGAGGTTCCCAGGCTAGGGGTCCAACAGGAGCTGTAGCTGCTGGCCTACACCACAGCCACAGCCACGCGGGATCCGAGCCACGTCTGCAACCTTCACCACAGCTCACGGCAACGCCGGATCCTTAACCCACTGGGCAAGGCCAGGGATCGAACCCGCAACCTCATGGTTCTTAGTCGGATTTGTTAACCACTGAGCCACGAAGGGAACTCCAATTTTCCAGATTTTTAATTGCCCACTCAGAATAAAATTGAAAGATAGAAATTTGTCTGATAGTAGAAGAAAGTGAGAAA
Source organism: Catagonus wagneri (assembly GCA_004024745.2). Taxonomy (NCBI): domain Eukaryota; kingdom Metazoa; phylum Chordata; class Mammalia; order Artiodactyla; family Tayassuidae; genus Catagonus; species Catagonus wagneri. Next base: position 9,385,797 of record PVHT021183661.1, read on the forward strand.
GAAGACTCTCCCCCCATATATATATATATATATATATCAGATTTTAGATTCCATGTATAGGTAATGTCATACAATATTTATCTTTTACTGACTTGTTTCACCTAGCATTATACCCAAAAGCTCCATCCATATTGTTGTAAATGGCAAGATATTCTCTTTCTGAATACTGAAAAAAATATTCCCGTGTGTGTTTATAAAATACACACCATGTCTTCTTTATCCATTTATCCATTCTCAGACACTTGTTTTTATACCTTTGCTGTTGTGAATAATGCCACAATAAACATGGGAGTGAAGATATTTTTTTTTGATATCATCTTTACATTTCCTTTGGATATATACACAGAAATGGGATTTCTGGATCATATGGTATTTTTCACTTTTTAAGGAACTTCCATACTATTTTCCATAGTAGCTGAACCAATTTACATTACCACCAGTAGTGCATAAATATTTTCTTTTCTCCACTAAGTCATCTGACACTTCAATCTTATTTCTAATTGACATTCTAATAGGTATGCAGTTACATCTTATTGCAAATTTAATTTGAATTTCTCTGATCATTAGTGATGTTGGGTATGTTTCCATATTTTTTTGGCCATTTGTATATCTTCTTTTGAAAAATGTCTATTTAGAGTTTCTACTCATTTTAAAAGCATATTTCTATTGAGTTATATGTGCTTTTTATATAATTAGGATACTTGCCTCTTAGTATAAGTTTTGCAAATATTTTCTCCCATCCTGTTGGCTGACTTTCTGATTGTTATTTTTGCTTCATGTAAGCTTTTCATGTGTCACTTGTAGATTTTTGCTTTTCTTCCTTGTTTTTGGTGTCTTTTACAAAGACACATTTCTAAGACCAGTGTCAAGGAGCTTCCTCCCTACACTTTTTGCTACAAGTTTTACACTTTCGCATCTTATGCTTGAGTCTTTAATCCTTTCGGAGTTAATATTTGTGACTGATGTAAGATAGAGGACCAATTTCATTCTCTTGTATGTGGCTGTCCAACTTGCTCATCATCATTTATGAGGAGATTATACTTTCTCTGTTGTATTTTCCTGGCGCCTTGGTTAAAAAAAAATGATCAGATATAATGGGTTTATTTCTATTTCATTGATCACTGTGTGTTTTATGCCAATACCATTCTGTTTTGATTATTATGTCTTCGTTATTTTATTGGAAATCAGGAAGTGTGATGACTCCAATTTCATTCTTTTTCCTCAGGATTATTTGACAGTATTTTAGTATTTAGTGTTTTGTACAAATCTTTTTGTATAAAATACTATATTTAGTATTTTATACAAATCTTTTCTACATATGGAAAATGCCACTGAAATTTAATTGAAATGGCACTGAATTTGTAGATAGCTTTATGTAATGTGGGCATTTAATAATACTTTCTCAGTCCATGAATATGGTCTTTTTAAGGCTGTACCTGTGGCATATGGAGGTTCCCAGGACAGGCGTTGAATCTGAGCTGTAGCTTCTGGACTATAGCACAGCCACAGCAATGCCAGATCTGAGCTGTGTCTGTAACCTACACTACAGCTCATGACAATTGTTCATAACCCACTGAGTGAGGTCAGGGATCAAACCTGCATCCTCATGGATACTAGCCAGTTTCATTTCCAGTGAGCCATAATGAGAACTCCCTGGAATATATTTCTATTTATTTTTATCTTCTACAATTTCTTTGATTAAATGTCTTAGAGTTTTAGTGTACAGACATTTCATCTCCTTCAGTAAATTCATTCCTACTATTTTGCTATTTTTGATGCAATCATATATGGGATTGTTATTTTAATTTGTGTTTCTGATAATTCCTTGTTAGTGTATAAAAAAGGTAATGTTGGCAGATTGATTTTGTATCTTGCAAATTTATTAATTTTATTTATTCGAGTAATTCTAATAGTTTTGGGTGGAGTCTTTAGGGTTTTCTATATATGTATGTGTATGCATATACATATATGTATATGTATGTATGTATAATATATATGTATATTAGATATATATAATATCGTGTCTTCTGAAAACAGAGCTTCTTTAGAGTTCACACACTTTCTATTTGTCTTGTCTGTTATCAATTCCAGCACAACTTTGAATACAATTTGTGAGAGCAGGCATCTTTGTCCTGTTTCTAGTCTTAGAGGAAAAGTTTTAAGCTTTTTATCAGTGAATATAATATTAGCTGTGGGCTTGTTTTTATATATGGTGTTTATTATGTTGAGGTATGTTCCTTCTATATTTATTTTTGAGTTTTATCATAAGTGGATGTTGAATTTTGTCAAGTGCTTTTTTCATTATTTGTGAAGATCATATTTTTCCCTCCAATTTGTTAATGTAGTATATCACATTGATTGATTTTCAGAATGATTTTCCATCCTTTTATTACTGGGACAAATCCCATTTAATTATGGCATATGATCCTTTTAATGTATTGTTGAATTTGCTTTGCTAGTCCTTTGATGGGTTTTTGCATCTTTGTTCATCAAGGATATTCGACTGTAATTTTCATGCAATGACATAACCTAGTCTTGGTGCCAGGGTACTGTTGGCCTTCCAAAATGAGTTTGAAAATGTTCTTTCCTTTACTAATTTTTGGAAGAGCTTGTGAAGTATTGGTATATATTCTTCTTGGAATTCATCAATGAAGCTAGCTGGTTGTGGACTTTTCCTCAGAAAGTATTGACTACTGATTGGATCTGCCTACTATTAATATATATGTTCAAATTTTCTACTTCTCAAGATTTATTCTTGATATGTTGTAAGTTTCAAGGAATTCATTCATTTCTTGCAGGTTGTACAATATTTTGGTGTATATTGTTCATAGCAGTATCTTATGATCCTTCATATTTACATGATGTTAATAGTAATGTCTTCCCTTTCGATTATAATTCTTAGTACTTCTATTTATTTAGGTTTTTTCTTAGCATAGCTAAGGGTATTCTGTTTGTATTTTCAAAAACACAGGTGTTTTTTTCCTCTTTTCAATCTCTATGCTCTCTTTTTTTCCTTTCTTCTCCTAATTTTGGGCTTACTTTGTTCCTCTTTTTATATTTCCTTGAAGTGTGACATTAGGTTGTTCTTTAGATTTTTTTCCCATAGGTATTTATTGCTATATTATAAACAGCTTGTGTGGAATCCTGTAAGTTTAGTATATTATATGTACATTTTCAAGGCTTTCTATTCTGTCCCAATTTATGTTTTTATGCCAGTGCTACACTGTTTTAATTATGGAGTATGCAGTTGACCCTTGAACAACATAGGTTTGAATTGTGTGGGTACACATATATGTGAATTTTTTCAGTGAATGTGTATTACAGTATTATGTGATCCACAATTAGTTGAAGCTGCAGATGTAGAGCCACAGATATGGAGGGCCGATTGTAAAGATATACGTGGAATTTTGACTCCCCTGGGAAATTATGGCCCATGTTGTTCAAAGATCGACTGCTTGAAATTGGGAAATGTGATCCCTCTAGCTTTCTTCTTCTTCCCTAGGATTGCTTTGCCTATTCATGTTCTTCTAGAGTCCCATACAAATTTTAGGTGGCTTTCTATTCCTGTGAAAAATGCCATTGGAATTTTGATAGGGGTTGCATTAAATCTATAGATAGCTTTGGGTTGTTTGGACATTTTAACTATACTAATTCTTCAGATCCATGAACACAGGATATTGTTCTGTTTGTTGGTGTGTTCTTCAATTACTTTAATCAAAGTCTTGTTTTCATTGTACACATCTTTCACTTTCTTCGTTAAATTTATTCCTATGTATTTCACTGGTTTTTTTTTGATGCTGTTGTGAATGGATAGTTTTTTTCAGTGTTCTATTTTAGTGCATATGCCAAAGATTTCTGTATGTTAATTTTATATCCTACAACTTTACTGAATTAATTCCTTCCAAGAGTTTTTTTGGTTGAGTCTTTGAGATTTTCAATATATATGATCATATCATCTGCCAGTAATTACTACTTTACTTCTTTCTGATTTGGATGCTGTAGTATAAAGCCCGAAGTTGCCAAGAGACTAGATGTTAATTATTCCCACCACAAAAAGAAATGATGATAATGTGACTTGATAAACTTCTTAACTAACATTATAGTGGCAATCATATTGCAATATATAACTGTATCAAATCAACTTGTTGTACACCTTAAGCTTATATATTATCAAATGTTAACTACACTTTAATTAAAAAAAAAAAAGAGATCAATGGACAGTCCAGTCTGGATCTATAATTGCGGTCAATTGATTTTTTAAAAGACAATTTCTAAGGAATTTTTCAACAACCAACAACAAATCTGTTCTCTGTATTTATGAGTTTGCTGTGTGTGTGTGTGTGTGTGTGTATGTATTAGATTCTACTGACAAGTGAGATCATACAGTATTTGTCTTTCTTTGCCTGACTTATCTCACTTAGCATAAGGTATTCCATGCCCATCCATATTGTTGCAAATGGCAAGATTTACTTCTTTGAATGAAACTAAGTGAATATACAATGAATAATATTCCACTGTGTGTGTGTGTGTGTGTATGTGTATGTGTGTGTGTATATATATATATATATATATATATATATATGACATTTTCTCTATCCATTCATCCATGGACACAGGTCATTTTTATATCCTGGCTAATATAAATAACATTGCAGTGAATATGAGGTTCAGATATTTCTTTGAGTTAAAGTATTTGTTTCTTTTAGATAAAATCTCAGAAGTGGAATTGTTGCATCGTATGGTAGTCCTATTTTCGATCTATTTTTAAGCACCTTCCATACTGTTTTCTATAGTGGCTACATCAATTTACATTCCCATTGACAGTACACAAGAATTCTCTTTTCTCTATATCCTTAACAACACTTAATTTTTCTTACCTTTTGATAATAGTCATTCTAACAAATGTGAGGTGATAGCCCACTGAGGTTTTGATTTGCATTTCCCTGATGATTAGTAATGATGAGTACCTTTTCATGAAGCTGTTTGCCATCTTATGTTTTCTAAGTTGAAATCTTCTCAAAAGATACAATTAATGAAATGCAGTCCACAAGAAACCTGTTTCATGAATACAAAAATAACTCTTCTAACTCAATAATAAAGAGACAGATAATTTATTAAAATAAAAATTTCACTAGTCAAAATATTCAAATGGCCAATAAGCATATGAAAAGATATGTAACATCAATAGTCATTATGAATGGACATATTTAAGCCACAAGATATCATGTCACATACATTTTAAAATATTAAACCATACCAGTGTAAGGATGTATAGTAACTGGAACTCTTATGAATTGCTAATGAAATTGTTTAGTATCAGGACCACTTAGGAAAAGCATTTGGCAGCTTCTTAAAAATTTAAACATATACTATAGGGCCCGGAAATTCTATTCTTAGGTATTCACTCAAAAGAAAGAGAAACCTGTGTCCCTCAATCATTTATACATAAGTGTGCAGAGCATCTTTATTTGTGAAAGGTAAACTCTTAATACTACCCAAATTTCCATCTACTGCTGAAAAGACAAATTATGACAATTCTTAAAATAAAAACATTCAGCACAGAAAAGGAAGAAACTACTGGTGCATGCAAAACTGATAATTTCCTTAAAAATTAAATTGGCTGTAGAATCCAAAATGAAAGACATGCCTAGTATATGATTTTATTAACATGAAACTATAGGAATGAGAAAAGAATACCAAATAAAGTGACTGAAGTCAAATCTTATATGTAATATGACACTTAGGATGTAGGTGATTGATTACAATGTCTATGAGTAGAGTTCTTAGAATGGTTTCATAAGTTTATACTCTGTCAAAAGTCATTAAATTATACAGTTAAAAATCGATGAATATATTGATCAATAATATAATACCTTAATTAAAAGCCTGTGGGAAAAAAAGTAAAGCGGGTTCCTTTTCATCAGAAGTGAGGAAGTGATCATAAACTAAGTCACTTGGGAACTTTATATCTCTGAAGACTAAATTCTTCATTATGGAAATATTTTTCCAATATTGAGCAAACACTTATTAAATGCCTATTCTAGGACATACTACTCCACAAATTATCTACTCCACAAATTATCTGACTTGATTCTTTCATTTTTTTCTCAGAATTATTAGCACTTTTTAAAGCGAATGGAAAATATGATTTCAGCGTTTAATAAGATGCCCAAAATTATACAGTTCAAAGTTGGCAATTAGTTAATTACAGGTGTTGCCAAAACCTGGCCTCTATCCACTGGTACCGAATAGAAATGAGAAGACACAGGTTTTGGTGAAGGAAAAAATAATTAGCTTTTGTTGCTTTGCCAGACAGAGGAGGCCACAACAGGCTATTGCCCTAAAGTGTGCCCTCCTCTGAGAGAGAATAGGAAGTGGTCTTACAGTTTGAGAACGGAAAAGAGGACCACAGATAAGGAACATGTAGATGCAGGCTTGGATTCTTCCTCAAATCTGGTGTTTAGTGGCCCAGGGACTAGTCCTATTGGTTCTTGAGATTGTCCTACCTGTACCTGTGACCTTCTTTCTGGAATGAAAAATGCTTCGTCAAGCAGTTAACATCTTCCATTTGTTGGGGGTTTCAGTTCTTCAGAAAACTCAAAGGTGTTGTTATGTGAATCCCTTGAGGAAGGACCAGGACCCTGCTCCAAGGCTGCACCATTGTTTCTTCATTGCTCCTTCCTTGTCTCTGCATCTCTTACCTTCCCTGTTTAGCAACTATTTGAGCCTACCCTTTGGAACTCCGGGAAGGTCATGGAGCCTGAAAGAGGCTTATTTCCTAATTACAGGAAGTGGGGACACAGAAAGACTTTTTCGCCCAGGAGCCCCACAAGGTCCTTCTCATTTTCACAAGGCGAGTGATTATTCTGTTACCTCCTCGCTCATGTGTAAATGGGTGTTGCAAAAGAACGTGATCTTCCATTGGGTCCTGCTGAAGATCTCCAAGTCTTTCATGTGAACAAACTGCTTCTTGCTTATATGAGAAAAGGAACCTGAATCAAGAGTTTGATGAAGCAACTTGGAGATGTGGATTTATAGTCTGTTAGACTTTTTAATTATTTGAGAACGAATAGATTATGTCATATTTTTGTGAAGCATGATACAGGATTTTTTCCACGTTCCTGCTCAAATATTATTGACCTCCCTTTAACCATTAGTGTAAAACTTGGAAGCTAATTCACACTTAGTTATTGAGCACCTGCTGTGAATTTCTCACCACAGTATAGCCTAATCATCACTTTAGCTTTTATCCATTCTATATAGCATTCTGCACACTTGAGTGTGCCTAATATATGTTTAAGAATAAAAATAGTAAACACAGAAGAAGAGTAATTCATGCTTTATCGTATCTTCTCTCTAAAGTGTTTATTAATAAAGCATTAAAAGTAAGGTACAGGGCACAGCTCATTTTAATGCTTTATAAATATGGATTTTCCCTTTAATTAAAAAAAAAAGCATTTTAACTTTCAGATACCACTATCTTTCCAAAATGAAAAATAACCCCAACAGAAGAGCAGATTCATTAAATAAACGTACTGGTTTTTAAATGCCTACATACTGCCTTCCTTCCATTCTCTCTATGCTTTGGTGAACATTTAAATTTTACATTTTTTAAAGTTTTATGTTGTTATTATTAATATTATTATTTTTATTCATACATTAGTGTATGTGAAGTATTAAAAGGGGGACATTTATCTTTATCTTTAAAAACTTCCTTATCAAAAGAAGCTCAACACTACTATAGGGAATTCAAAACTCTAAACAGTGAAAAATGTAAAGCTCTTTCATTTGGATGTCGGTGATTTCCATAAATATGTGTGTAGTATTAAATATTTTGATCTCTTCTGTGAATATTTTGGCAAGTTCCTGTCATGCAGTGTCTTGCCTCAGCCACATAACCAAGGTATACCATGAAGAAGCCTTTTGGAAAGTAAAGCATCGTTCTAAATTCCAGTTATATTTCCTAAGCATATAGATATATTTGATGAGTAAATCCAAGTCAGACAAGAAAAACAGGATTCTTGATCATGGGTAAAAACTCTCATCCACAGAAATGTGTCAAAATGATGGATTTCAAATTCTGGTTTTATCATTCACTAGCTGTTTGACTTCAGGTAGTTATTTTAATCTCTCTGAACTGTTCTTTCATCATATGAAAAATAGAAGTAATAAGAAACAGATGACGAGCTGTTTAGAGAAGTAAATAAGGTGATATTTAAAAATATCTGTCAAAGCATCAGAATATTACAGGGCAAACTCTATTCCTGTGAATTGAATTAAACATTTAATTGAATTTTTTATCATCCATTTATTATATGCCTATAAGAAATGTTTTGCTATAACAGGATTTGCTTTCATCTGTGTCTATACATGTTCTATTTACTACCCTTTGTGTACCTTCTTTCTCTGTTGAAATCTCAACCTGTATACAAAACTGCACTATAACAAATACTCCTGCCCAAAGCCTTCAAAGTCCATGGAAACCCATCATTGTGTATCTATTCTCTAAATTAGTAGCACTTACTAATTTAGTGAGTTCCTTCACTAAGCTCTTACAAGATATATCCATGTTTTTTCCTCTGAATAAACACTTAGATATCTGACTGAATGCCTGCATGATCTGAGGGAACAGAGCCACCCAGACTTGAAATGTTTGCTTTGTACAGTCTTAAATCTTACTGTGTTGTTCATGAACAGTTCAATCATTCTCTGTTAGTACAAAAGTTGTGATGTTATTATCATGGAAGTACTATGGTTTTCATGAATTGACAGCATTCCTCATAAAAAGTCTATCACTCTAGGAAACAAAATGAGAACTGTAGAGGGGTTGATATTTCTGCTTACCCAAATTCCCTGCTGTGTTACAAAGTTGTTATGCCAGTCTTACCCACACAAGCGTTCTGATCGTCTTCTCTCCTCAGCTGATGAGTTTATGAACAGTTTCACATTTGTTAGCCTATTTGTTCCTCATTCTAATCTCTTAAGTTGCTATGAATTCAGGATATGTTGATGGTTCTCTATTCTCTCTTCACCTGGTTGATTCTTTACCTCAGTTTGTGTCCTGTGAGCCAAAGGGAGGCCATAGCTAGAGCTTGGTTCAAGGGGAAAAGAGGGAGCAGTCAACGTTTTCTTTCCAACCCCATTCCTGCTTAGGCTTTGTGTCCGTTACTTAGCAGCATCCTTCCTTGAAGTCAGTTTCTTCTGTGTGGCCTAAATTTACAGTTCCACTTTCACTGGTCTCCCACTACATTATTTGTCTCCCTTGTCCCTCCAGTCATAGTGATGGTAACAGCTTTGCTCTATGGTTAGTTTTATTGTGGCTCATCATCTCTTGTTTTTAAAACTTTTCTTTAAACTCTAAATATACCTCTATAAATAGTTTCTTCATTAATGTCATTTTAACTGAAGCATCTCTTTCTTGTTTCTATAATATATTGTTCCCATTGATGAGGTAACATAAGTACAGAAAGATCGATACCCCAGGTTAACTTGATAAATAATTTAGAAGTTCCCGTCATCACGCAGTGGAAACAAATCTGACTAGGAACCACAAGGTTATGGGGTTTGATTCCTGGCCCTCTCTCAGTGGGTTAAGGATCCGGATGTTGCCATGAGCTGTGGTGTAGGTCACAGATGTAGCTTGGATCTGGCTTTGCTATGGCTGTGGCTGGCAGCTGTAGCTCCAGTTAGACCCCAGCCTGGCAACCTCCATATGCCACAGGTGCAGCCCTAAAAAGACTAAAAAAAATGATTTAATAAGGATTTTGAACCAGGCAATCTGATGTACCTGAATGCTTAGTGGCTACATGTATCGGTGCATGGAGCCAAGATAGAATTGATGAGAAATGCTTTGGAATTATTTTAAAATGCAAATACACCTACAGGAACAGCATACCCTTAGTATGTACAAATTAGTGCATTCTTCTCCCATAGGCAGAATTAATATGGGAGAATTAAACTTTAAATAATCACAATGTGAATCAGAAAATTTTAACTGGAAAATAATATAAACAATATTTTAAAAATGCAAAAAACTCATCAAAAGTAGGAGTAGAGTATATTCTAGCTAGGAGAAAAGAAAAAAAGGAATTAAATAAAGGGGGCGATAACAGACAGAGCCCAACCCTGGTTGTTCAGATTATTTGAAAATGTAGCCCCATTTTTGAGGTCATTTCAAATGTGTAGGGTAAGTGAGGCCACCTTATGCTGGAATCACTCAACATTTAATACTACTCCCTAAAACCTTTTGTCTTACTACATGCTCATACAACAGCTTTATGATTTTGATTTGTGTTTGTTAGACTGCCTATGGGAGAAGAACGCACTAGTTTGTACATACTAAGGGCATGCTGTTCCTGTAGGTGTATTTGCATTTTAAAATACTGGAGAGAATGATATTCTGAAGGATATATCAGTCCTATGAGTTGGTTAATTGTTATCTGGCCCTGTAGGATAGAGCTGCTTTCAAGGATCTGAGGAAATTGCATTTTTCAACCTGTAAGACAGAATGGCGGTCATTTTATTACAGAGAGCAAATTTCTTTTTCAATTTGATTATTAGAAGGAAAGGAGTAATAGAAAGACAAATGTTCTCTACAATTAGCTGAGAGCCATGTAAAAATGCTAGCTGAGAGAAATAATTCTTAGGAGATACCAATTATTAGCATCATCCCAAAAAAGCACTTAAGGCACAACTATCTGTATGCCAGTTTCTTCCAGTCACTCAAGTTAACAGACGATTCTGAAAGGCTTCAGAGTTTAGAGCCTAGTGTAGGTTTTGTCATAAAGATTATACAAACAACCAAACATAACTATTGAAGCCAGCTTGACACTAATATTTCTCTGGGCAAAATAATAAATTGTCATTCTGTTCTATAAACAAGTTTCTTGTGAATTTATTTTATCAAATCATCCCTGAGGAAGCTGACTTGATCAACTTTTCCCTAATCCTAAAAAGCTGAAATCCAGAACCTATACCTGGTATGGCAGAGATTCTCAGAGATACTCAGTCTAATAACTTTAGTTCATCTGATTCTGATCCCTGTGACGGGGGTACAAAGTAGTTCTTAAGAATATGGACTTTGTAATCAGACACATGTGGGTCTGACTCTGGATTTTGCCATTCCCAGCTGGGTGATGTTGGGAGTGTCTTGGTATATAAAACAGCAATGCTAATGCCTGTATATCAGGGTGATGATAGAGGTGAGATGAAATGATAGGAGTTTGGCTTGCGAACTACACATATCAGCTCTTAGCATTACGGCCATTAGAACTCTGATAAACACAATTTAAACCTGTTTTTGATTACTAGAAGTTACCCCAGAATTCTTGTAGAGTCTTGAATTAGCATTATGAATATTAATCATTATTTGACTACAGGTGAGTAGATGAGCAGCTGCATGGAGATCTACAGTTAATAAATGCTAGATAAAGCAGCTTTTACTAGCTTTACATGCCTTTGTAAAAGTTAGACTGGCGAGATAATAGTTATTACCATTATATTTTTAATCATCAGGTAATGGACAGAGATATTCAACATTAAACACATACTTCAAAAATATTTTAATGTAAAAATAGTGCTAAGATCTGAGTCAGGAACAGTCCTTAAAACTGTAGCAAACATATCTGAGCTATTTTAATTGAAAAGAGTTAGAGCTCAGAGATTTGTAAAAAGTCATTTTTTTATTAAATACATCTATGCTGTTATTAGATACTAAATCATGTCTAGAATCAATGGATGCAGATATGAATGTGAGAAAAAGTGTCTAAACTTAAGGACCTTACATTAAAGGATATTTGAACTGCAACACTGGTTATTTCCTTGCATTACTATGAGTAAGTTATACATAATTATTATATAAAATTAAATGGGAAACAGACTTTAAACACACAGATTCAATTATAAGGGCCTTGTGATATACTTATTTATCTATGTATTTATTATTTATATTCTAACCTATTTTAAACTAGTAATACAAGAAAATCATACAACTCTATTAAAATTATTTTACCAGAAGTGGATATGAGTTGCCTAGGCAATGTATATGTGATGAGAAGAAGTGAGAAAAGGAAGGGGAATAAAGGATTCTACACAAGATGAAAAACTTAGCCCAGAGGATGCATGGTATATTTGAAGAACTGAGAGATATATTGGACACAAAATAAAAGTAGGTAACATGAATCTGGGGAGGCAGGGCCAGATCAAAAAAAGAAGATTTGCTCTGGGAAGACAGGATCCTGGTCTAGGTAGGTTTATGATGATGGCCTGATTCACCGTGTTGATTGACTTATACAATTGAATTTGAAAATACAGAAAGGGGACAAATTCAATGAATAAAATACTTTTGTTGGGAACAATATTTATTAATGCCTCTGATTTACAGCTTAGACATTTATACCCAACAATCACTCACTTAAATTGTAAATAAAAATCAAAGGCATTTATTGTTCTCTTAGGAGGCACCAAATCTTTAGAGTCCAGGGCTGATTAGTTATATGGTGAATTACTACAAGCAAAAAAAGTAAAAGAGAGTCCTGAAAATGTTGGAGAGTGTAACTCTGAAAACCGTTCTCTGCATGAGCCAGAGGAGAAGCACAGAGAACCATTTGGCATCTTTAGTAGAATTTAAGGAGAGCACGGGATCTGCATAACAGGCTGGGGATCATTCTAAGAGGACAGTGATGAGAGAAACTGGTGGATGAAGACCTATCAGTTGCCTGCCCTCCAAGACTAATTAAAGTTGACAATGGGAAAAAAAATACAAATGAAAACTGAGAGTGCCAAAAAGTGAATTGGAAATATGCCTCAGTGACTTAAAGATTTGCTGAAAAATCCATTTTTGTTTATTAAATTTTAAGTATGACTGGATATGTGGTAAACCACACTGCCCCTGTATTCTTTCAAATAGAAAACTCCCAGTATGACCTTCACAGCAAGCCTCTGACTAAAGCAGAGCTGTATTCTGTTAGTCAGCACTATCTTAATTTTCCTATTGTAAGAAAGATGGAAGCCTCTTCAATTATCCAATATTTTAACACATTCATTATAAGTGACTTCATTATATATGTCTTATAAATGCCGACATATGTTTTAAACTAGACTTAGTACTCAGACATACCAGATAGAATATCATAGATTTCAAATGTCCCCAAATTTTGGTAAATGATATTTTATAGAACTTACCAAGTATTTTAAGCTTGAGATACATCGCTTTACTATGCTGGAGTAAGTAGGTCTAGAGTAGTTATCAAAAAACGATTGCTCTTGTTACTCACAAAAAATCCTAAATGGCCAAAGTCCAAACATCATCTACGAAAGGTTAAGACTGACTGGTACAGTAATGGCACAGCTGCATCAAACTGCATGAATATGCTTTCATAGTGATTGACCACTGAGGAGACCAGTGAGTTCAGTCAACAACTCAATGTTTAAAACACACACCTACAAATATAATATACGTTGATTTTGCTATACACAGTGGTAGTTAAATATGCTTTGAGAAAAGTCTCAGAACGAACCATGGATTATCCGAACTGAAGCTATTCAAAAGTACCTGAATTCATAGAAATCACAAGAAAATATATTGAAGTCTTTTAAAATTGTTAATGTCTTCGAAGTAAAATCTTCCATTGAAATTCACATGAATAATTGTCCATGACCTTGGCTCATATGGTGTCCAGCAGTGTCATGACATCCATTAAATCTTCTAATAAATTACATAGGAGACTAATCTATTTTACTTTAAAACAGAATCCTCCAAATCACTTTGAAGATAGATGACCTGAAAAAGAGGAGATAAGAGGCAAAAAGAGATAAGAGATAGATTGCTGATAGGTAGGTAGATAGATAGGTAACAAGAGTGAGAGAGAGAGGAGGGCAGGGTGGGGGAGGGACTATAGCAACACAAACACATCATCTAACATACATTGTAAAGAATAGCTTGTGAAGACAATTTTAAATCCCTTAGGCCACCATTCCTCCAATTTAAAAGCCCTTAGACCACCATTCCCCCACTATACCTTGTTCCCACAGGCAATTACCTTTGATCAGTTTGGATTTTCTGCTCCTCTGGTACTTAATCCCATCCTTTAAAATGTTATATATTAACTAGTTTCTCCCTAATTAAAAAAAAAGTTAACTTTCACCGTCTTGTTCCTCAGACATTTGTCTTCCTTCATGAGGCCAATAGTTATTTCTTGAGTCATTCTTTTGACTAAAATTTTCATTTTGAACAGTATTCAGAGAGTATCCCATTTTTCACAGGAGGAAGGAAGTAGCATTAAGCCAATGCTTTACTTCCTCACCTAACAGCAGTAGATACCAACCACAAGAATGAAAACAGGTCCCTACAGTTTATACCGTGAGTAAGATGGAGGTAGGGATTTCCAGAATGTTCCCAGTGAAGATGTAAGTGATTAGGGATAGAGGAGGTGTAGCCAAATCTCCCAGGATTACTGTCTATAACTCTGATGGTATGGCAGGTACTGCAGAGGAAATGGAGGAGCTCAAGAAGACCTAGAGAAAAACAGTGCTAGAGAACACCACAATGGGGACTCACACCCTGCAGGATGAGAGCCTCCCACCCCCAGGAGAACCTAATTTAATCCATTCTAAGGATAAGGTGCCTGGAATGGCTAAGGGGAAGAGGTGTGAAAGGGGCAAAAATATGACATGAGAAGGCCTCATGTCAAAGAAATTGCACATCTTGTGAGCAAAAGTTCTTGAAAAAGTTCTTGAGCCATTTAATCTTCTTCCCTTCTCATCCAAATGATCCAGGAAAGTCCCAATCGTGTAAATATGGCTTAAGTATGAATACAGATTTTAAGGGCATTCATGACCATATAAATACATATATCTTTAAGATTAAAATTAGGGAGTTCCCGTCGTGGCTCAATGGTAACGAACCCAACTAGTATCCATGAGGATATGGATTCGACCCCTGGCCTTGCTCAGTGGGTTAAGGTTCCAGCATTGCAGTGAGCTGTGATGTAGGTCTCAGACGTGGCTCAGATCCCACATTGCTGTGGTTGGGGTATAGGCTGGCAGCTACAGCTCCTTTTCAATTCCTCACCTGGGAACTTCCATATACTGTGGGTGCGTCCCTAAAAAAAGCGAAAAAGAAAAAAGGAAAGATTAAAAATAATTTGGAGATTTTTAGCAAGAAGAACAAAAATAAATCACCAGAAAAAAAAGCTAAAATGAAGCAGAAGAATAATGCATCAAAACTTGAATTTAAATATAAAAATATTGGCACTATGAAAGGATAACAAGAAACTAAAATAAAGGCATTCAACACTAAGACTGCTAATTTTTTAACATATCCTTTGTTTATATGACAAAGGTATTTAGTAATAACATAATAAAAATAAATGTAGTAATGATCAGAAAATGAAAACAGAATTTTTTGAAGTTTATATAATCATACTAATAAAAATAAAAGCTAATATAAATATTAAAAGTAATGAATTAGTTCTAAAACACATTAATATATTTTATCTTGATAAATAGTAAAAAGGAAGCATACGCATTGATCTGTCACAGTAATGTTGCAATATAATTCCTGTTTTCAAGTCTTCTATAAATTGCTCAATGATTCATGTATATTAGAAAATATAGTTTACATCTTCACTCATAGTTGATCAAAAAACAGTTTGAAAAGATTTTTAATATTGAATTTTTTAACATTAAAGTGACTGATATGCCAATGAACAGGAAAATATTATATAAACTAATTTGGCAAAAATTGCTTAAATTCTCACTTCATAATATATTCTAGAAATTGCAAGTATAGACATGTCTTGATCTCTGTTAATATCTTTGCTTCTGGAGATTTATTTTCATGGCTTTTATATATCTCCATAGTCCAACATATTCTATCGTAATATTTTAGGGATTAAAGGAAAAACAAACTTTGAAACTTCTTTCTCTGGAAAAAAAAATGGTCAAAGGAAATGGCTAAATAGTAGTAAATATTGAGCTCACTTGATTTGTTGCTTTAGAATTTCTAGGTCTGGAAATTTAAGATAAGTCTCTTTCATTTTTTTCTCCAGTAGCCTTAGTGGAAATTTGATTGGTACTCTCTGTAAGTAAATATCACTTCCTTCTGTGAGGTTGTTGTTGTCACTGGAAAATTAATAGTCTTTTACATAATTTCTGCTTTTCATTCTTCAAAGAACTGTTTTAAAGCTTGGTATTTCATGTTAAAAGACCCATTGTCTACTTGAAATTGTTGTCAAACTTTATTCCAGGAAAAAAATAACTCAGAAAATAAAAAATCACATACAGCAAATAGCAAAATCTAAGAAGTATTTTTTGTATCCACACTTTCTTTTGGATAACACAGGACTTCAAACGTTGAGATGAACTTTGCCAAATTTCTCTTTACTGTGCTCATAGCTTGACAGTAAGCAGCACAGCTGCTTGTGTGGGGAAGCCTTTTTTACTTTTACAATGGTAATCTGCAGCATGGTCACACTGCAGAACTCTAGTATTTAAAGTTCTGCATATCTGGCTTTAGAATCACTGCACTCATTGTTGATCTGAATTTGTGTCTGTAGGAAAGGGTATGTGGTACCACCAACGATTAGAGAGAGAAACTGAAGCAGAAGATAGCTACAATGATTTTGGATTATTACTTGTTTACTCTTGAAAAGATCCCAGGTAGCTGAACCTGCATATTTCCAAGCGAGTTGTATAAAAGTTTTCTAAAGTAACTTCTATATATAAAATATCTATCAAAGGTAAATAATGTATGTTATTATAAAGTATGTGTTGGATGTACAGTTAAAACTCGAGAATAGAGTAACTGTTTAGAAAATTGGAGAAAAGATTTCAGGTAATTAAATTCTTGCTAGCAACGTTGAAATTGCTGGCACCATGGAGTTCCCTTCGTGGCTCAGTTGTTAACGAATCCGACTAGGAACTATGAGATTGCAGATTCGATCCCTGGCCTTGCTCACAGGGTGTTGCCATGAGCTGTGGTGTAGGTTGCAGACGTGGCTCGGATCCTGCGTTGCTGTGGCTCTGGTGTAGGCCAGCAGCTACAACTCTGATTAGACCCCTAGCCTGGGAATCTCCACATGCCGCCATGGGTGCGGCCCTATGTAAGGCAAAAAGACAAAAAAAAAAAAAAAAAAAAAAAAAAAAAAAAAAAAAAAAAAAAAAAAAAAAAAAAAAAAAAAAAAAAAAAAAAAAAGGAAAAAAGAAATTGCTGGCACCTAATGATAATGAAAAAGGGCTTAGGTGTTAGTAAATGTTATTATTGATTTAAAATCCTCTGTAGAAAAAACATCCCTCTATTGACTACACCCAGGTTTCGACCACTCCCACCACACTGCCCTGGGAATATGAATGAGTGGAGTAAATTCTAGGAATTAAAAGAACACAGTGAAATTTTATACTTCACTCAGTACTTTTGTTGTTTGTAGTAATGCTAGCTTTTTTATTTTATAAAGGAAAATAAAGCATTTATGTTAATTATGTTATGGATAAGTAGATTTGCTAGAATAGAGATGCAATTATAAAATCAAATAGATTAAGTGAAAGTAGCATAATGTTAAACTGAAAATATTATGAAATATTGATATCTGTGTACTAAAAATATATATTCTTACAGGGATGTTTTCCCAATAATGATAAATACTGCCAGCAGCACTATATTTAAGTCTCTCTACATGGAACCTGGAATTCTCAGATTTACCTGATTTGATTCCAGATCCTGATGTAAGTCTGGATAGCAGAAAGAGGGAAGCATTAAAAAGTAATAGGATCTTAAAAAAAGTCACAGACATCAGCCTACTAACCAAAACTGTGGCAAAGGGAACATCAGAAAAAAAAAATAGTACTTTCAATAATTTAAGCAGACGTAATCAATTAAAATAAAGGAGTACTGGAGTTCCCATCGTGGCTGAGTGGTCAGTGAACCTAACTAGTATCCATGAGGATGCAGGTTTGATCCCTGGCCTTGCTCAGTGGGTTAAGGATCCAGCATTGCCGTGAGCTGTGGTATAGATCACAGACATGGCTCAGATCTGGCATTGCTATGGCTGTGGTGTAGGCTGGAAGCTACAACTCCAATTCAACACCCAGCCTGGGAACCTCCATATGCCACAGGTGCAGCCCTAAAACGACAAAAGAAAAAAATACACAAATAAAGGAGTATGAAATATATTTATTTAAGAAAGAAAGCCAGAGAAAAATTTCTTTGTAACCATTTGGGGAGGTGAGGTTAATTGAACCATTACTTTTTAAAATTTTAAAGACATATACATACTGAGTTTTTTCTGATAAAACGATCTACATTTTTTAATAAAATAATGAATTCAGTAGAACATTATCTTTCTCACCACCAACTGCATATATATATATTTAGGCAAATGTTACCAAGTGCTAAACATCATTTTATGTGTTTAAAGGAAAAGCAGTTATTCATATAATACCAAAATATGAATATACAAATCGTAGAATTATTTTTCCATCACAATTTATAAAATAAAACTAATGAAGGGGGTAGAATAGCATAATTATAATAACTGACCTATTTCAGTATCACTAAGGAATGGTCAGTCAAATATCTATGTCTCATACCATGATGCAGTTTAAAACATGAAACATCCCAAATTACACACTAAGATTTAAAAGATATTTTAGCTATATTTAAAGTATCTATATGGACATATCAGGATTTTAGAATTATCTCCAGTTTATATGAGAAGGGAGTACAGAGAAAGCAATAGACAGACATCATATTGTCATTGGAAACATTCACCACACTTTCATTTACTGATTTATATCTCCAGTTTTCTCCAGTTAGTGACCCATTCCATAAAAATGCATTATGTGTTTTGTCTTATTTTGTTTCTGACCTCCAGAAATCATAGTTCTGGCTCATGGAAATGCTCAATATATAGCAGTGAAATAGAAAATCCTTAACCTATATACATGCCTTTTAAGGTTGAGGGGGGGAAAATTGCATAAGTACTTGTATAAAGGAAATTATAACAGAAGCCCTTCATAAGGATGGATGTTATCAAGTTCAAATGCAAAAAGCATAATTTTGGTTTGAATCTTGTAACTTCTGCTTATTAATTTTGTCTGAGGGCAAGTAACTCATCATACTTCTTGGGAAATAGAGGACAATGGTATTTATGTCACTGAATTTCGAGAACATCACAGGCCAAATACAATTCTGGTTATCTATCAACACATCCTGACTCTTACTCATTTGACCATACCTGCATAGCTGTGACATTTTGAAGCAACTTTTCTCAAACAGACTTTACAATCGTTTCAAATAGAAATATTTATTGTCTGGGTACTGTTTCAATCTATGGATAATCTCAATTTAATCCACTATTAAGGAATTCTCTTGTGGCACAGAGGCTTAAGGATCTGGCATTGTTACTGTATCAGCTTGGGGTGCTTCTGGGGTGTGGATTTGAGCCCTGGCCCTGGCCCTGGCCCTTGAGCTTCTTCATGCCTCAGGAATGGCAAAAAAAAAAAAAAAACATAAAAAGATTTTAAAAATCTACTACTAAAATCAGTAATAGATTTCACCTTTGGCCAACATTCTATTTAAGATTATTATCAAGATGCTATGAATTCTCTACCCTCTGAAGCAATAGAGTAGGTAAAAAAAATTTAAAGGAAATGCAAATGTTATTCTGTTTTTAAACTCATACTGATATCACCTAAGAGCCCATAAACCGGGTGTCTTTAAATAGAAGTCACAGACATGGCCCATATTTCTCAGAATCTAGAGAGTATCATCCTAGAATAAATTACTTTATGTATCTTCTGTCATTTTTGCCTCACTTGGGAGATAAGGTCACTTAAACTTTACTTGATCCATCTTCCCTATAGCAGTGTGTTAGTTTGTGACAAAGTAGGGTCTTATGAAGTTTTTGACCTATAGAGTTCTGTTGAATTGTGGAAAGCCCAAACTCTTGCTTGGAATACAGAGTAAGAGAGAACTGAAAAATTTGTGAAAAGATACAAATTTACCAAGGAAATAATGCTATGTATTTATAATTATGATTAATCTTTTGTAGGAAAATTATTAGCTTATAGATTAATTCTCTAAGTTTTATTATGGGAAGCTTCTTCCAAAGTTATATTTTTTAAATATTACCATGTTCAGTAGATTTTAAGCCTACAACATTAGACCTTGAACAACAACAACTGCATGGAAGGTTGGATAGATAGATAGATAGGGATTTAGATGTAATAGGTACAGATATAACTTTGAATAAGTTACTGAAGTCTTCACAGTTTCCTGTAATATAAAGTTGTAATTATAATAGTGACTACTTCAGAAGGCTGATGATTAAACATGACGATATGAATAAATCAGTAGTGGTAGTAGTAATAAGAGCAGTCGTATGTTCTAGGATTCTGTACTGTGTACTAATTGTTTCAACCATGTCAGATTACGGTACTTACATTTTGGTGCACTATGATCTCTAACGGTTCCAGGCCTTTGAACATACTGTTACCTTTACGTAAAATGTCCTTCTTCCTCTGGCTCATGTGGCAAATGTTGCCTTATCTTC
This sequence comes from Catagonus wagneri, assembly GCA_004024745.2. Lineage (NCBI taxonomy): Eukaryota > Metazoa > Chordata > Mammalia > Artiodactyla > Tayassuidae > Catagonus > Catagonus wagneri. Next base: position 9,406,346 of record PVHT021183661.1, read on the forward strand.
AAAAATCAGTTAATGCTTGCCGAGCTCAGATGCCACACCTGGTTCACTTAAGCAGAGTTTTACATATCTTTTAAAATCATCTAGAATTCTCATTAGCTGTTGTCACCTCAAACGTCTTGTCTGTACTCCCTTAAAAAAAAAAAAAATCACTCACCAGTCTGCAAATATAATATCCACATTCTTTAAAATTCAAAGCAGTGATGATTTATGGGTTTGATCCCTGGCCTCGGAACTTCTATATGCTGAGAGCACAGCCAAAAAACAACAACAGAAAAACAATAACAATTTAGGAACTGTAGGAGAAAATATAATTTACATGAAGGACAAAATTTATGAAGATGATGTAAGATAAAGGATGATAAATTCACAAATTTTAATTTCAGATGTACGTTATCATTTATCCTAATTTATTATTGATAGTGATAAAAACACATAGGACGTGGATTTTATTAACAGCAAGAGGAAAACAGGTAAAAATTTGAACAAAACTGAACCAAACCAGAAGGAAAAATGAAAAAACAAAAAAATTAAAAACAAACATAAACTTAAATATGTGAACAAACTTGAGTTGTTATAATAAAAGTAAATTGGGAAATTAGCTTACATATTGGAGGAGTTAAAATTCCAGCAATGATCCAAGTTAGAGTAGGCAGGTGCAAAAAGTGTGAAGTAGGCAGTATTCCTATAAGACAATATAGAATTGAAAACAAGGACTATTATATGATATAAATAAAGATATTTTGTAGTCATAGAAGCTATAATTTATCAATATTATGCATGATTTATGATCCTAAAAACTTTACTGTTGTTGGGCAGGGGGAATATCTCCCTCTACCTCTCTTGAGTTCTTGTGGATGGACTAAGAATAAAATTGACGGGAAAGATGAACAGGAAAAAAAAGAAAAAAATTTTGATTTGTGTGCAAGGAAGTCTCTTAGAAATAGGACCTAAGAAGTGGCCAAAGAAGGCAGCTTTGATATTTTTTAAGATAAAGAAGCAATAAATTTGGGAAGAATTAAACGGACAAGGAAGAATTGATTTGGGGTGTTCAAGTAGTGAAGTCTATAAAGAGAATTTGAACCGGGGAAGTAATGAACAACGAGATTTGTTCATACAAATTCCCTGCCTCTGGGGACAAGGGTGTCCTTCTATCTCCAGATACAAAGAGTGCAGCTTTCACGTAAGATATTTATTTCTTGCTTTCAGAAGGGACAGGGAGAGGCTTCATAGTGGGCCTCTTACATTAGCCATTTCTAAAGTAATTTTGAATTGATTTGAATACCTAAGACTAACTCATTTTTCTCAGAATTTTACAGATAGTAAATAAGTATATATGTAAGATTAGATTAATATTATCAACATCCTTAATTGCAAATATATACATAGACATTTATATAAATACTAATGCACTCTACAGAGACCATGCCGTGTTTGTAACTGCTCGTGAACATCACTTTATCGAGTGATCATATAGAATATCACAAACTTTCAATATAATAATAAATATTCTAGCTCATATACACTATATAGCAGGGAAAAAAAAAAGGAAATGCTACATTTGAATTTAAAAGAACCTGAGCGGAGTTCCCTTCGTGGCTCAGTGGTTAATGAATCCGACTAAGAACCATGAGGTTGCGGGTTCGATCCCTGGCCTTGCTCAGTGGGTTAAAGATCCGGCGTTGCTGTGAGCTGTGGTGAAGGTTGCAGACATGGCTCGGATCCCGCGTTGCTGTGGCTGTGGCGAAGGCCGGCAGCTACAGCTCCGATTAGACCCCTAGCCTGGGAATCTCCATATGCCGCAGGTGCGGCTCTACATAAAGGCAAAGAGACAAATAAAATAAAATAAAATAAAATAAAAGAAAAGAAAAGAAAAGAACCTGAGCAATGTTTGCAAGATGGTGGACTGGGCTGCCTCCAGACCTTGTACTCCAACAAAAACAGTGGCTTGGCAGCCACTCATGAACACAAACCCTAAGGTGCTTTACAAATGAAAGCAAAATAAAGACTTGTTTCATATCAGAGTACAAACATCTTCAAGAATAACAAGAATCCAGGTCAACATATTGATGGAATTGTATTCATTTTCTCTTTTTAATATTTAAAATTTTAGTTTTCTTAAAACTGAGAACAATGAATAAGCATTTGAATTTGTACTAGCTGCAATACTGATTGAGCATTAGATTATGGATTTGTCTGCTAAAATTTTGCATAGCCATTTTTCTATCACTGATCTCAACCTATTTTACTGTCCATGTGGGTTACCGTTTCTAATAACCATTTACTAGTTTGATGGACTTAGGTGATCTGCTTAATCTTTTGAAGCTTCAGCTTTCTCGTTTATAAAATTTGACTTTATTGGATTGTTGAAAATATAAAATTAGACAACATATGTAACAGGACAAGAAAGAGAGACTTACTAGCTGCTAATTAATGCATTTCTCTTATTTTGGTGTGGGCATGTAATGAGGATTTTGAAACAATGGGACTGGGTGTGAAAAATGTATACTCTCCCACATTCAGCTCATTAAACAAAGTTTCCAGCATAACTCTCGACTTTTTATTCTTCCTTCTCCTGGTACAGGGAAACCTTGCTAAAAATAGCAAATCTCTTGTCTGTTTGGGTGCCTGAATGACTGCCTTCTGCAGAGTCAAAAATGGGATTTCACTGGGAGAGAAATAAACTTCAATTTCCTTTTAAACCACTGTTTTCAAAGTTTATCTCTTATATTATTAGCATTAGCTTAACTTACAGGGCTCTGAATAACAAATTTTACTGATTGTTCTACAGCTAGAAAGGAAGAGGAAAAACATATTTTAGATATGCAGACAGCTTACATAAAGGTACAGACTAGGTATTCACTATAAATAGGAAGTTATTCATTGTGTTGACCCTTTTTGCACAAATACCACCAAAACAAATTCAGTAGAAAAGATTACCCACTGATTTATATTATACATGCCAAAGCTCAGAGCCCAGGAGCCTTACATTTATATGACATTTTCCCCCGATTATAGGATCAAAGTCTTGTTGTTAGTATTTTAACTTCAAAAGACCTTTAGGTACCAAAGGCATGGGACTCTAAAGAGCAATGAATAGTTGGCTACTGAGAAGATACGTCAAAAATAGAGATAACTGAATTTAAGAATTTTCATTTATCTGCAATTTTACATTTCAAAATAGCCCATATTATCAGAAATTTAACTCATCAAATTAAATGCAATTGTGATAAATACTGTTAAAAAATCATAGCTACCAAGTATCAAATTATAACAAATATGTATATATGTGTGTATAAATGTTTATATTTATGTGTGCATATATAATGTGGTATAGTACATAGAACATAACACATTATCTGAACAGTTTTGAAGTGCAGAATTTAGTGGTATTAAGAACATTCACATGTTGTGCAACTATTATCACCATCCCTCTCCAGGACTATTTTCATCCTGCAAAACAGAAACTCTGAACCAATAAATAAATCCCAGTGACTTCACCCCTTCCCTGGCACACACCATTTTACTGTTTCTCTTCATTATTATTTTTTTAATATCCTCTTTTCCTCTATATCCCTGTGCCAGATGACTAATATTCTCTCTGTTACTATGAGTTTGGTTTTATTATACTTAATTATTTTTCAATATCCTGCATATTACAATGATCACACAATCTTTGTCTTTCTGTGTCTGGCTTATTTCACTTAGAATAATGTCCTCCAGGTTCATTCATGTTGTCAGAAATGGCAGGATTTGCTTCTTTTTAAAGCTTGAATAATATTCCATTGTACATATATACCATATTTTTTTAAATCTATTCATTCATCAATGAACCTAGATTGATGAACCTGGTGTTTCCATATCTTGGCTAAAATGAATAAGTTTGTAATGAGCACAGAGATACAGATATATTTTCATGTTGATGATTTCATTTCCTTTAGATTAATATCAGAAGTGAAATTGCTGGATCATACAGAAATTCCATTTTTAATTTCCTTTTTTTTATTTTTTTGGCTTTTTAGGAAGTGGCTATGGAAGTTCCTGTGCTAGGGATCAAAATGGAGCTACAGTTGCCAGCCTACACCACAGTCAAGGCAATCTGGGATGCGAGCCATGTCTGCTACCCACAACATAGCTCATAGCAATGCCAGATCCTTGACCAGCTGCGTAAGGCCAGGGATTGAACCACTGCATCCTCATGGATGCTAGTTGGATTCTTTTCCACTGTGTCACAAAGGGAACTCCCTATTTTTTTTAATTTTTTTTTTAATTTTTTGTCTTTTTGTGTCTTTAGGGCTGTGGCATATGAAGTTTCCCAGGCTAGGGGTAGAATCGTAGCTGTAGCCACCAGTCTACACTAGAGCCACAGTAAAGCATGACCCCAGCCACGTCTGCAAACTACACCACACCTCATGGATGCTAGTAGGGTTCGTGTGCTGAACCATGATGAGAACCCCAAGGGAACTCCCTATTTTTAATTTTTTGAGGAAACCCATACTTTTTTCTATAGTGGTTGTACCAATTTATATTCTTGTTGACAGTACACAAGGATTCTCTTGTCTCCATATCCTTAGGAACACCTAACTATCTCTTGACTTTTGATAATAACCATCTCTACAGGGATGAAGTGATACCTCATTGCATTTTCTTGATGATTAATGATGTTGAACATCTTTTCATATACCTGTTACCAATTTTACATCTTCTCTGAAAAAAAAATCACAGTTTAAAAATAGCATTTTTACGTGGTCCTGGGGACAGGGAAATGCCAAGCTCCATTGGCTCTTCAAGCTAGGAGATTGCTGAGCCAGTCCCTCAGGTGTCACTCATAAAAGGCAGGGGCTAGAAGTGTCAGGGAGATGCCAAGGGTTAGAAAGTCCCTTCTGATTTTCTTTTGAGTGGAGTTGACAGATTGAGTGTGTCTAAGTTTTCCTATTTGTTTTGATGTGGGTATTTTCTCAGTTGCCCAGTATGTAGGATTCATACAACTGGTTTCTGGATTTCTCTCAGAGGGTACTGATCTAAAAGTAGCCATAAATTTGTTGTGTGTCCATGGAGAAGGGATAGTTAGTAGTCTTCTACCATCTCGCTGTTGTTTCTTTGTATGGATTTTTATAAAAATATTTTCCTCAACAATAAAGGAAAATGATGATACAATACTACTAACATGTACCCATCCGTCAGTAGCTCAGAGTATATTGTGATATTCTAGTAATTCAAGCCTAGATCTCACTAAGGAGAGAGATTCAGCTTGTTGATTCATGCTAGTTGCAAGCCAAGATACTTACATTCCTATTCTCCTGAAAAGAGTGACTCTCAATCATTCCTTGCCATCTGAGTTGCAGGGAGAGATTTTATATATACCAATATCCAGGTAATAATTCAAAACTATAAATCAGAATATTTAGGGGCATTATACAGATTTTAGCAATGTTTTAAGATTTTCACATAATTATAAATTACATTCAAGTTGACAAATGCTACTTTAAAATGACAGGGAAATAATTACTTGAACTGATTAACAAATTCAGCAAATTAGCAGGACACAAGATTAACATTCAGAAATTGGTTGCATTTCTGTATACTGACACTGAAATATTAGAAAAGAAATATTAAATAAACAATACTTTCTTTTAAAAAATAACACCAAAAGAATACCTAGGAATAAACCTGACCAAGGAGGTGACAGACTTATACACTGAGAACCATAAAAGGTAAAGAAAATGTTTATTATTACAGAGGCCAGTTTGGACATTATTCTCACTCAGTGTTCTCTTATCTCTAGCATATTAGATTAATAATGTTTCTTTTTTATTTATTTTTATTTTTATTTTTTTCCATTATACCCAGATGCACAGCATGGTGACAGGGCTACACGTACATATATGGATTCATCACAAGTGGTTAGACATAGTTCCCAGTGCTATACAGTAGGATCTCCTTGCTTTTCCAGCCCAGAGGCAACAGTCTACAACTATTAACCCCAGTCCCACCTACCATCCCACTCCCTCCCCCACCCTTTTGGCAACCGCAAGTCTGTTCTCCAAGTCCTTGATTTTCTTTTCTGCATAAAGGTTCATTTGTGCAATATATTAGATTCCAGATATTAGTGATATCATATGGTATTTGTCTTTCTCTTTCTGACATACTTCACTCAGTATGAGGATCTCTAATTCCATCCATGTTGCTGCAAATGACATTATGTTATTCTTGTTTATGGCTGTGTAGTATTCCATTGTGTATATATATCACATCTTCCTAATCCAATTGTCTGTTGACACCTCACAGCAGTCAGAATGGCCATCATTAACAAGCCCACAAACAACAAATGCTGGAGGGGGTGTGGAGAAAAGGGAACCCTCCTGCACTGTTGGGAATGTAAGCTGATACAACCACTATGGAAAACAGTATGGATGTACCTTAGAAAACTATATGTAGAACTACCATATGACCCAGCAATCCCACTCTTGGGTATATATCCGGACAAAAATGTCCTTGAAAAAGACCCCTGCACAGGCATGTTCATTGCAGCACTATTCATAATAGCCAAGACATGGAAACAACCTAGATTAATAATGTTTCAAGGCATATTTAGACCCTCTTAAGTCAAAGACATTTCAAAGTTTTTTAAATTGACCATATTAGAAACTATTAACAGCTCTAAAATTGTAAAATGGCTTAGAGAATAGAAACATTTCAAATACCCATTTTGGAATTAGTGCTCTAATATACTTATAGATTTGTTATTCAGATATTTGCTTAACTTCCCTGAATCCCAGGATGTTTGATTATTTTTAATGGTCTAATTTGTAAACACATTGGAAATGTAACCAATCAACTTAATCGATGCAATTAAATTAGCTTGAATTTATATATATGTAATTTTTTAAAATATATCATATATATTTTGGAAGGGTCTATTTCATATAGAAACCACTTCAACTTCAAGAAGCAGCATATTTCTTCTATGTTATTTAGTGTAGCATTGTGAGATAACATTCACTAATCAAAATAATAATCAATGAAGATATATGGAATCAGAATTTAGAAAAATATGTTCCCAATACAAAAGTATGTAGTACATATAGACTGTTATAGTGAGAAACCTGTTAAAATTATCAACATAATTTTTATATTAATAATGATAAACATTAAAATTAGCAAATATATGCCCAAAGAGTATAATGGGTATCAGTATTTCATCATTGAAGTAATTAAAAAGTCTAGCCCCCAAATAAATATCAAATCCTGTTCCCTTTACATCTAGAATAAAAGTGAAACCTTGGGGCATGATGAAAACTTAATATTGTTTCATAATTAGCACTCCCAAACCTAAGCAATTGTTTAGGCCAATATATTTGCTCCCTCAAGTGTACGAATAAAATATTACTCCACCTATTCTTTTTATCTTTTGCATAATTAATAAATTTTAGAATCACTCTCTTCAGAATACATATTTTTACATTTCTAAATACTTAAATTTCTGGGATTAAGTAGTTTATGAGACTGATGCACTGCCCACTGCACTAAGAAGGCACTTGGGATGAAGTGATTTATAACTTCAATTTTATCTAATTTTGAAAAAAATCAGAGCACTTCCTGGGTACTATAAATATTTTCTAGCTATGGTATTAAGGGTAAAGTGAAAATGGAATGAATTTTGAAAAGTAACATGACAAACAGAAAAACAAAAGTATATCTGCAGGAGCCCAATACATCAAAGAAATAATTGTTATGAGTCTAATTTCTCCCAAGCTTCAAAAATAGGTGTTGTATATTTCTGTGCGTAACTGATATAATTATAAGAATAAAGAAACATAATATGCATATATAACCATAAAAACAAACATTAAAAAATAAAGTTAATGTAACATTTAAAAATAACTGAATGAATACCAAACATAATCACGAGAAAATGACACGCTTATTCATATGGTGTCATGGTAAAAGTGATAATTACATGGAACAGGAAGAATGAAAAATTGCATATCAACCTTTTACCCTAAGCAAGTTTGTTAATATACTGAATATCAAGTAATAACTGAATCACCTGTAAATGAAGTTTTTTAAACGAATTATGACAACACTAACTGAAATGTAAAACAAAAATAATGCCCACCATGCCATTATGTCAACATCTCACCTGTGCAGTGTAGACATTTGTCCTGTTACTTCCTTGCCTTTATAAAGAAGCAATTCACTATAAACAATAGTGAAGACCCCATAAATGTGGAAAAAATAATTAAATTTTATTCTTTACTCATTTTCACATTTTTAAAAAAATTCATGTTACCTCTGTAATCAGGAAAATGAAACTTCACATTTTATTTCTAAGACCATGAAAGAAAAAAAAATCTGAGTGCTAAACACTTGTAGTAGCCCAACTGTGATACAGAATATTTGTCTTCCTGAGTCTTTCCAACACCAGGAATCATACCACACATGAAAAGTCAAAATTATGAAAAAGGAATTAATCTTTGCTTACTATCTTCCTTTCTGTAGAACAATCATATACACATAAAAACAAACAAGTCTAAATGGGATTCTGGCTTGAGCAGAAGAGTGTTAGAAAAGATGTTAGAAACATCTTGATGAGTCTGGCTAAGGGTTTATCAATTTTGTGGATCTTTTCAAAGACCAGCCTTTAGTTTCTTTGATCTTTTCTATGGTTTTCTTTGTTTCTATTCCATTGATTTCTGCTCTGATCTTTATGATTTCTTTCCATCTGCTAACTTTAGGTCTTGTCTGTTCTCTCTATAGCTGCTTTAGATGTAAAGTTAGGTTGTTTATTTGAGTTTTTCTTTTTTCCTGAAGTAGGCCTGTATTGCTATAAATTTCCTCCTTACAGCTGCTTTTGCTGCATCCCATAGGTTTTGAAGTGTTGTATCTTTCTTGCCATTTGCTTCTCGTTATTTTTTAATTTCCACTTTGATTTCTTCAGTGATCCATTTGTTGTTTAGTAGCATGTTGTTTAGTCTCCACGTGTTTGTGTTTTTGCAGTGTTTTTTCTTGTTGATGGTTTCCAGTCATATAGTGTTGTGGTTGGAAAAGATGCTTGATATGATTCCAATTTTCTTGAAGTTACTGAGGCTTGATTTGTAACCCAGGATGTAATCAATGTGGTTGGAAAAGATGCTTGATATGATTCCAATTTTCTTGAAGTTACTGAGGCTTGATTTGTAACCCAGGATGTAATCAATCATAGCGAATGTTCCATGTGCACTTGACAAAAATGTGTATTCTGTTGCTTTTGGATGGAATATCCTATAAATATCTATTAAGTCCATCTGGTCTAATGCTTCATTCAGGGCCTGTGTTTCCTTATTCATTTTCTGGATGGTCTGTCCATTGCTGTAAGTGGGGTGTTAAAGGCCCCCACTATTATTGTGTTATTGTCAATTTCTCACTTTAAGTTTGTTAGTGGTTGCCTTATATATTGTGATGATCCCATATTGGGTGCATATATGTTTAAAATTGTTATAGCTTCTTCTTGGATTGACCCTTGATCATTATGTAATGTCCTTCCTTGTCTCTTATTCTTCATTTTCAGGTCTGTTTAGTCTGATATGAGTAGTGCTTCTCCAGCTTTCTTTTGATTCCATTTGCATGGAATATTTTCTTCCATCCTCTCCCTTTGAATTTGTACATGTCCTAGGAGTGAAGTGGGTCTCTTGAAGACAGCATATCTATGGGTCTTGTTTTTTTATTCAGCCAGTCCATGTCTTTTGTTTGGGTCATTTAGTCCATTACATTTAAGGTAATTATTGATATGTATGCTCTTATTGCCATTTTATTAACTGTTTGGATTTGGTTTTGTTGCTCTTTTTTCTTCTCTTCTTTTGTTCTCTCCTCTTATAGTTTGATGACTGTCTTTAGTGTTGTATTTGAGTTTATTTTTCTTATTTGTTTGTGTATCAATTGTAGATTTTTGATTTGCAGTTGCCCTGAAGTTTTGATGTAGAAGTCTATGTATTTATAAGTTGTTGGTCTCTTAACTGCAACTGCATCTCCAGTGTCCTGCATTTGTACCCTCCTCTTCTCATGATTTCTGATTTTGGTAGCATAATTGTGCGTGGATGATTTCCTATCTTTACTGTATATATGCCTTTACTGGTGAGCCTTGTCATCTGTGGTATTTTTGTTTCTCATTGTGGCCTTTTCTTTTCTGCCTAGTGAAGTTCCTTTAGTATTTGTTGTAAAACTGGTTTAGTATTGCTAAATTCTCTTAGCTTTTACTTATCTGTAAAGCTTTTGATTTCGCCTTCAGATCTGAATGAGGGTCTTGCTGGATAAAGTAATCTTGGTTGGAGATTTTTTTCCATTCATCACATTAAGTATACCATGCCACTCCCTTCTGGCCTGCAGAGTTTCTGCTGAACAATCTACCAATAACCTTATTGGTGTTCCCTTGTATGTTATTTGTTTGTTTTCCTCACTGCTTTCAATACTTTCTATTTGTCTTTAATTTTGGTAAGTTTGATTAAGATGTGTCTCAGGGTGTTCCTCAAGTTTATTTTATATGGTTTTCATTGCAGTTCCTGGATTTGAGTGAGTGGTTTCTTTCCCATGTGAGGGAAGTTTTTGGCTATTATTTCTTCAAATATTTTTTTTTGTCCCTTTCTCTTCTCCCTCTGGCACCCCTATAATATAGATATTGGTGCATTCAACCTTGTCCCAGAGTTCTCTGAGACTCTCTTCATTTCTTTTCATATTTTTTTCTCTTTTCTGTTCTGTATCAGTGATTTCCACTAGTCTCTCCTCCACCTCACTTATTTGTTCTTCCGCCTCCTGTATTCTGCTGTTGGTTGCTTCTAATGAATTTTTTATTTCAGTTATTGTATTTTGCATCTCTACTTGCTTAAGTTTTAAATGTTATATTTCTTTGCTGAATGTTAGCCTTCAGTATTTTTTCCAATGTCTTGCATCATCTTCAGCATCAACAGTCTAAAGTCTTTCCTGGAGGCTGACAATTTCCTGATCACTGAGGTGTTTTTCTGTTTTTTTTTTTTTTCTTTCTCCCTTATCTGAGTTACAGTTCTCTGTCTTTTCATCTTTATAGGTTTTTGGTGCAGTGTTCTTTTTGCAGACAATAGAGTTTAAAATTATTCAACATAAGTCACCATAATGACAGCTAAGGAAGAAAAAACGTACAATAGTATCAACTGATGCAACAAAATGATAAAATTCCACTATTATGCATTATTTAAAAAGCTGAGCAAATTAGGACTAGAAGGAAATTTCTTCAACATGATACAAAATATCTTTAAAAACAGACCCCTAACATCATAGTGCATGTGAAAGACAGGATGCTTTCTAAGATCAAGAATCTGGCAACATTTTCTGTTCTTATCACTTTGGGCACTGTATCAAACATTCTATCCACTGTAATAAGGGAGAATAAAGCAATAAAAGACAAAGGATTGGCAAGGGTGAAAGAAATCTGTCCCCATTTTCAGGTAACAAAGGTATTTCTCAAAAATTTTGATACACTTAGAAGTAATAAAATAATGTATGTTACTTATAATTTGAACCATAGAAATAAAATCTCAAGGAATCTACAAAAAAATGATTTCATCAAAAATATTAAAATAAAAGCAGCATAAAAGATTATCAAACAAAAATCAAACTTCCACTATTAAAAATGAGCATGTGGATATTGAATTTAAAAACACAATGCCATGTACCATGACTCTAAAGAAAGATAAATATATATATATATATATATATATATATATATATATAATATTAAAAGTGGATAGATATATCATATTCATGGATTGAAATAATCAGTAAAGATGTCAATTTTCAATATAGGATAAGAGAAGGACTGGGGCTCAACTTCTCTCGTAAAAACAACAAAATTGCAAACAAATGCTGAACAGCCTTCAACCAAATGGACTGGAAACTGCCCACCTACCAGAGGGCAGGCACCAGTCCCTCCCATCAGGAAGCCTACAGCAAGCCCCTGTACTGACTTCAGTCACAAGGGGGGCAGACATCAGAAGTAAGAGAGGCTACAACTCTATTGTCTTGGCTGCTTCTAAATAATGCCACAGTGAACCAAAACGTGCAAGTACCACTTCAACATAGTGAATTTTTTCCCTCCAGATAAATACCCAGTAGTGGAATTGCTGGATCATATAATAGTTATATTTTTAACTTTTTGAGAATCCTCCATTCTATTTTCATAGTAGGCACACACATTTCCATTCCCACCAACAATACATGAGGGTTCTCTTTTCTTCATCTCCTGTGCAACACTTGTTATTTATCTTTTGATTGCAGTCATTCTAACAGGTAGGAGGTGATATCCCATTGTGGTTTTGATTTGCATATCCCTGCTGATTAGTGATATTGAGTACCTTTTTAAGACCAGATTAAATATATAATTTGTAAATATTTTCTTTCATTCATTGGGTTTCCTCTTCATTTTCAGATGATTTTCCTTGATGTAGAGAAATGTTTTATTTGATGTAGTCCTGCTTGTTTATTTTTGCTTTTATTGTTTTCATTTCTGGTCAAATCAAAAAAAATATTGAAGTGGCTGATGTGAAGGACCTAAAACCCTGTATTTTCTTCTAGGAGTTTTATGACTTCAGATCTTACTCCCAAATCTTTAATCCACTTTGAGTTGATTGTTTTGTCTCATATAAGATACTGATCCAGTTTCATTCTTTTGCCATGTGGTTTCCAGTTTTCTCAGAACTATTTATTCTGTCCCCATTTTATATTCCTGCATTCTTTGTTATAAGTTAATTGTCCATATATGCATCAACTTATTTCAGGGCATTCTATTCTTTTTCATTGATCTAAATGCCTGTTTTAATGATAATATTGTACTGTTCTTATAAATATAGCTTTAAAATACAATTAAACATTAGGTAGTGTGATATACCATAGCTTTGTTTTTCTTTCTCAATATTCTTTGGCTATTCAGTGTCTTTTGTGACTTAAATCAAAATTGAGAGTAGTTCTAGTTAGAAAAAAATTTTATTGGAATTCTGATAGAGATTGCATTGAATCTGTAAATTGCTTTGAATACTATGGATATTTTAATAATATTAACTCTTCAAACCTATGGGCACAAAATATCTTTCTGTTCATTTATATCATCATAAGTTTCTTTGATTAATGTCATTGTTTTCAATGTATAGCTCTTTCACTTTGAAGAAATGTACTTCTGGTCTTTTTTTTTAATTTGGATGCAATTGTAAATCAATTTTTTTCTTAATTTCCCTTTCTGATATTTCATTATAAGTGTATTGAAATTCAACTGATTTTGCATATTGATCTTATATCCTGCAACTATAATGAGCTTACTTATTAATTCTAACAGTTTTTTTTAATAGAGTCTAGAGTTTTCTTTACATAATGTCATCTGCACATAGAGGTAGTTTTACTTCTTCTTTTCCAATCTGGATGCCTTCGATTTATTTTTTATTATCTAAATGCTCCAGCTAGGATTTCCAGTACTATGTTGATAGAAGTGGCAAGAGTGGGCAACCCTGTCTTGTTCCTGATCTTAGAGGCAAAATTTTTAGCTTTTTACCATTGAGTATGATGTACACTGTAGGCTTTTCATATGTGACCTTTATTATGTTTAGGTATGTCCACACTATACGTACTTTCTTGAGAGTTTTTATCACGAATGGAGGTTAAATTTGGACACTTTTTTCCTGTATCTACTGAGAATATCATATAGTTTTATGCTTTATTTGGATAATGTTATATATTTCATCTATTGATTTAAGAAGGTGGAGCCATCTTGCATCCCTGAAATAAATCCCACTTGATTATTGTGTATGATCATAGTGTTGAATTCAGTTTGCTAATATTTTGTTGAAGATTTTTACATCCATGTTCTTCAGGGATATTGGCCTATAATTTTCTTTTTGTGGCATCGTTGTTTGGTTTCATTATTTGGGAATGCTGACCTTCTAAATTCATTGGGAAATGTTACCTTTCCTTCTTTTTTATTATTTTATTTATTATCATTACCATTTTTGTCTTTTTTAGGGCTGCTGTCATGGCATGCGGAAGTTCCCAGGCTAGGCGTTGAATTGGAGTTGTAGCTGCTGGCCTACACCACAGCCACAGAAACACCAGATCCAAACTGCATCTGCGACATACGCTGCAGCTCATGGTAATCCCTAACCTGTTGAATAAGGCCGGGGATCAATCTTGTATACTCATGGATACTAGTCTGGTTCTTTGCTGCTAAGCCACAGTGGGTACTCCATGGAAATATTATCTTTCCTTCTATTTTTTTTTGGGGGGGTGGTGGAATTTGAGAAGAATAGGGATTAATTTTTCTTCAAAGCTTGGGTAGAATTCACCATCTGTTCCTAGACTTTTAATCTTACTAGTCATATGTCTGTTCAGATAGTTTTCTGTTTCCTTGTGATTAAGTTTTGGTAAGTTGTATTTTTCTGGCAGTTGGTCCATTTTTTATATGTCTTCAAATTTGGTAGGATTTTTTATATTAGTCTTTTAGCATGCTTTTATATCTGTGATATATCAATTGTAATATCTCCTCTTTTCATTCTCTTTCATTGCTAATTTTATTTATTTGAGTCTGCTCTTTTTTCTTGGTGATTTCACTAAAGTTTTGTTTATTTTTTTATCTTTCAAAACACTAGCTCTTAGTTTTGTTGATATTTTCTACTGTATTTCTAGTCTCTTTTATTTCTGCTCTGATCTTTGTTACTTCCTTGTACTATTTTTGAGCTTATTTGTTCTTTTTTATAGTTCCTTGAGGCTTAAAATTAGGTTATTTGAGATATTTCATTTTCTTAATGTTGGTATTTCATTTTCTTAATGTTGGCTTTTATCACTGTGAACTTCCTTCTTACGACTACTTATGGTGCCCATAAGTTTTGATATTCTTTGTTTCCATTTTCATTTGTCATGATATTTTTATGGCTCTTCTGCATTAGTTGACACATTGATAAAGTAGCATGTTGTAGAATCTCCATGTATTTGTAAATTTTCCAGTTCTCTTTTTGGAGTTGATTTCTGGTATCTTACCATTGTGGTTGGAAAAGAAGACTGATATGCTTTTAATCTTCTTATGTTTATTAATATTTTTGTGGTCTAACATATGTTTCATGTATACTTTAGAAGAACGTGTATTCTGCTGCTTAGGGATGATATTTTGATCCTCTGGCTACAGCTTTTATGATAAGCAAATAGGCCTCTTTCATGGAAATATTGGGTAGGTTTAAATCTGCTGACTCTGTACTGGGCCCTGGGGATGAGGTTGAGGTGGGGGAAGAGCATAGTGAGTCCTCACAAACCCACAAAGAATTTTCCTAATTCACTACCATATACTATGGGTCTCATGGATGCAGTCTATATTGACTTTCAGAGCTAGATGTTTCAGGGTCCCATTTTCAGGTGGAAGTCTCAAAAGTTGGGATGGCAGATGTGGATTCCAAACCCTCTGCTCCTTAGAAAGAAGCTGGGGTTTTGAGCTCCTTCCTGGTGTGTGTTGTCATGTCAGTGGTACAGTTTATGACAAGGTTGTGTTCACTCCCTACTGTAATTTCAACGTAGATTTTTTTTTCTCATTATCCCACTGTGTAGGAGTTAGGTGTCTACTTTCTGAATTTTTTCAATGGGAATTGTTCCATGTGTGGCCATAGATTCAGTATGTCTGTGGAGGAAGGGGAGCTCAGTAATCTTCTGTGTCACCATATTCTGTTTCTTTTTAATTTACGGTAGTGATGCCATAAACTCACTACCATGTTAGTGCAAGGGTAAGTTTTAAACTATTCTCTTCTATCTAATGACAGGATCAAAAAACTTGAGTAATCACTCATGGTTTTATCTGATATCTCTTGCTGGAAAGTTACCTAAAGAATTCAAAAAGGAAATGTGCGTACATATATTATGAAGCATTAGAATGGAAAATAGCTACATATGCCTATACTTGCTTATACACATGTTTACCTCTGACTTCATGGGAAAGAACTTGGAGCCTTAATTGAGTTAATTGAACCCTAACTTTTGGGCCATTGTTTATCAAAGGATACTGTCTTCAAAATCAATATGCTGTGGGATTTGGGCAGAAATAATGAATTTTATTCATTCAAATTTTTCTCATTTTTCTATCCACTTTTTTGGGAGGTAAAGTGATCAGTTGGAGTTCAAATATTTAATATGTAAGATAGCAGCAGTGATTTAATCAGTCTGTGTAAAAAATCAAATTCAATATAGGTAGGCTCTAACCTTTTTAACCCTATTGGTTTTATGCTTACTCTCATTTCCTCCTACAGTGTCATCATTATGTGATTGTATGAAAAACACTAAAAGTTTAAAGTTGTATGTGCTCCATAAAAACACCTTAGTTTTTATTTCTAAGATGAGAAGTTCAGGTCATCCAGCTTTTCTTCCCAGCTAATATTCTTTTTCTTTATTGAGGTATTAAAATAAATAATAAAAATTGTGTCAACTGAATGAATTGCCAGCCTAGGTTCCCTCAAGAACCCTGTGAGACTAGAGCCATTAACATTGTGAAGGTTGAGCAAGGAAACTTCACCCGGAAGTGTTAGGTAGTGAATCTACACCTAGTAGGTGATATTGATGAATGGCATTTCATTTAGGTTCAAATGTAATATCTATACTTTATTCCTTTTTTAGTCCTACTAGAAGGTAAAATAATAAAAAATAATCAAAGTAAAGGAATTTTTTTCTAAAAAAAAAGTTATTGAAATGAAATCATTATTCTCTCAGCCTCTATAGAAGACACCTAAAGTCAATTCAGAGTGTGTTGTTGAAAAAAAATCTTTTTTAAAAAATAATCTTTCTCCTGAGGAAGATTTGAAATAATTTCCTTGGAATTCCACATATTTTTATTCCCTCTTAAATCAATTTCTTCATACTATTCTAGGCCTGCTTAACTCTTCACATTTCTCGCTCATTTCTTTCCTACTTTTTATGTGTTTAGAAATTAAGTTCCTCTTAAGAATCTACTCAGTTCATACTTCTTTTCCTTCTTATCTTTGTGTACTTTTTTGCTGATCACTTTATTTGATGTCTTTCTGATGATATTTTCACTTTCATGATAGGTCCCCAATCTCTTTGTCTACCCCATGAAAAACCACAATCTATTTTCTATGGCACTTTTTTAAAGAGATATTTATTGTTTCCATTATAGTTGATTTACAGTGTTCTGTCAGTTTCTACTGTACAACAGTGACCCAGCCATATATATATATATATATATATATATATATATATATACACACACACACACACATATACATATATATACACATATACATATATATATATATACACATATATACGTGTGTGTGTGTGTGTGTGTATAGAGAGAGCGAGAGAAAGAGAAAGAGAGCAAGATCTCATTGCTTATCCACTCCAAATGCAATAGTTTGCATCTATTAACTCCAGATTTCCAGTTCGTCCCACTCCCTTCCCCTTGGCACTACAAGTCTGTTATCCAAGTCCATGAGTTTCTTTTCTGTAGAAAGTTTCCACATATTTGAATACACGTAAAATCCTGCAGAAACCTTGGCAGTGGAAAGAGAAAAATGGCACTTGGAAATGCAGAATAGCAGGGTTTATTCAGCACTGGTGCAGGCTCAGAAGAGTCCCCTCCAGAGTCCAAGCACCAGGTCTTTGTTCTGGGTAGCTTTTATACAATTCAGACTTCCAGGTCTTGTTTTTCCCATGCAAGCAGCCTGGCCCTCCCCTTTCACCAAGCAGACAGATTTCCTGCCTAAGAAGCTGAGTAAACAAGATTACAAAACAAAACTGATAGACAATGCTTGGAGCACTGCTAGCAGAGCTGGTAGCAAGGACATAAGATATACAGTTGCTACAGGATTACAAGAACGGTGGTATGGGGTGAGCAAAGCTGCTGTCAGGCACATAGCTGCCTTCTCAGCTGGGGGGTGTGTTGTTGTTTCTTTAGTTAAAACTCTTACTTCATTGTGATATCATATAGTATTTGTCTTTCTCTTTCTGATTTACTTCACTTAGTATGAGTGTATCTTGTTCCATGCATGTTGTGACAAATGGCATTATTTTGTTCTTTGTGGTGGAGTGGTATTACATTGTGTATATATACCACATATTCTTAATCCATTCATCTGTTGATGAACATTTAGGTTATTCACATGTCTTGGCTACTGTAAATAGAGCTACAACAAACATTTGGGTGCATATATCTTTTTCAAGGAAAGTTTTGTCTGGATATATGCACAAGAGTGGGATTGCTGGGTCATATGGTAGTTCCAGATTTAGTTTAGTTCCAGATAGTAGTTGTACCAGTTTACAGCCACCAATAGTGTAGGAAGATACCCTTTTCTTTACACCCTCTCTAGCATTTTTTACTTGTGGACTTATTAATGATGGTCATTCTGACCAGTGTGAGGTGGTACCTCGTAGTAGTTTTGATTTGCATTTTTCTGTTAATTAGTGATGTTGAACATTTTTTCATGTACCTGTTGGCCATCTGTATATCTTCTTTGAAGAAATGTCTAATCAGAACTTCTGCCCATTTGTCAATTGGTTTTTTTTTTGAGTTGTATGAATTGTTTGTATATTTTAGAGATTAAGCCTTTGTCAGTTGCATCATTTGAAACTATTTTCTGATATTCTGTATGTTGTATTTTTTTTATGGTTTTCTTTGCTGTGCAAAAGTTGTCATTTTGATTAGGTCTCTATTTCTGTTGCCCTGGGAGACTGACCTAAGAAAACATTTGTACGGTTGATGTCAGAATGTTTTGTCTAAATTCTCTTCTAGGAGTCTGATGGTGTCTTGTCTTACATTTAAATCTTTAAGCCATTTTGAGTTTATTTTTGTGCATGGTGTGAGAGTGTGTTCCAGTTTCATTGATTTACATGTGGCTGTCTGTCCTGTTTTTCCAGCACCACTTGCTGAAAAGACTTTTTCCTATTTTATATTCTTGCCTCCTCTGTCGAAGATTAATTGACCCTAACTGCCTGCGTCTATTTCTGGGTTCTCTATTCTGTTCCATTGGTCTGTATGTCCACATTGTCCTGATTACTGTAGATTTGTAATATTGTCTGAAGTCTGGGAGAGTTGTGCCTCCTACTTGTTTTGTTTTGTTTTTCCACCAGGATTGCTTTGTCAATTCTGGGTCTTTTATGGTTCCATATAAATTTTTGGATTGTTTGTCCTAGTTCTGTGAAAAATGTCATGGGAAATTTGATAGGGATTGCATTGAATCTGTAGACTGCTTTGGGTGGTATGGTCATTTTTAACATATTAATTTTTCCAACCCAGGAGCATGGAATATCTTTCCATTTCTTTGAATCCTCTTTAATTTCCTTGATTAATGTTTTGTAGTTTTCAGCATATAAGTATCTCACCTCTTTAGTCAGGTTTTTTCCTAGGTATTTAATTTTTGGGGTGTGATTTTAAAAGGTATTGTGTTTTTGTATTCTTTTTCTAATAGTTCATTGCTAGCAACTGATTTCTGAATGTTAATCTTGTATCTGGCTTCTTTGTTGAATTGGTTGATAAGTTTGAGGAGTTTTTGTGTGGAGTCATTAGCGTTTTCTATATATAGTATCATGTTGTTTGCACACAGTGACAATTTTGTCTCTTCTCTGCCAATTTGGATACCTTTTGGTTCTTTTGTTTGTTTTCAATGGCTAGTACTTCCAATACTGTGTTGAATAAAAATGGTAAGATAGGCATCCTTGTCTTGTTCCAGATTTTATCAGGAAGACTCTCAGATTTTCTCTATTGAGTATTATATTGTCTGTAAGTTTTCATAAATGACTTTTTTTATATTAAGTTATGTCCCCTCTATACCCACTTGGGCAAGAGTTTTTATCATGAATGGATGTTGGACTTTGTCAAATGCTTTTTCTGCATCTATTGAGATGATCGCAGGTTTTATACTTTTCTTTTGTTAATACTGTGTATGACATTGATTGACTTGCATATGTTGGACCATCCTGCGATAAATCCCACTTGATCATTGTGTATGATCTTCTTTACACGTTATTAGATTTGGTTGGCTAAAATTTTGTTAAAAATTTTTGTGTCAATATTCATCAAAGATATTGACCTATAGTTTTCTTTTTTGGTAATATCTTTCTCTGGTTTTGGTATTAGAGTGATGGCGGCTTCATACAATGTCTTTGGGAGTGTTTCTTCTTCAACCTTTTGGAAAAGTTTAAGAAAGATGGGTATAAGTTTTTCTTTGCATGTTTGGTAGAACTCTCTGCCTTGAACATGGGGACTGGGACTGATACTAAGTGCTGTCTTTCTCGTCCTTGATCCAAGAAGAAAACACCTGAGGTCCTTGTTAGTGGAGATTGTAAATAATGACATGTATGGCTGAAATTGTTGATGATGTAGAAAATTACTTGGAAAGAGAGAGTTTTGATGGCAAGGAGCAAGGAGCTAGTAATGAGACTGTTACCATAGTACAGACTGAAAAAAAAAAACGCATAAATTAAAATGATTAGTGGAGATGAAGGAATGATGGTTCAGAGAACTTAGTTACCATTAGAATTAATCATAGATTAGATGTGAAGGATGAGAAAGAAACAGGAATTAAGAATACCACTTAAACTTACTGCTAAAATAGTAGTTGGGCTGTTATAGCCATTGAAATACATAAGAAAATAAGAGCGTTTAAAAATATAGAAAATATTCTTTTTTGAATATTCCTACCTCTCACTTTGGCTCCTGTTCGTTATGTTTTATTATTTTTACTAATCTTTAATTATACCACTGTACATTCTCTTGGTAAAAACAAGATAAAATAGTAACTGAAGTCCCTTTAAGCATCATTCATAAATCCAGTCCTTGCTTCTCTTCCTAAGAGATAATTATAGTTATGAATTATTCATTTTTAATGTATTCACATATATCAGAGTTTCTAAACACCAGTACTATTGGTATTTGTTGTTGGAAGATGTACTGTATATTGTAGGATATTTAGCAGCATTCTTTGCCTCTGCTCCCCAGATGTCAGTACCAAATCCGTACTGAGACAATCAAATCTGATGTGTGGGCAAATATTCCCTAGGGGAAAAATTGCCACTAGTCAATGAGAACTGAAGTGTACATGTATGAACCCACAGAAAATGTATATTAAGGTGATTTCAGTAAAACACAGAGATAGAAGCTATTTTATAAAAGCTTACTGAACTCCATTCTAACTCCCCCTTGTAATGTTTCTTACCACATGTACTGGATGGAAGGCTAAGAGCCATATTTTCAAGACATTATAGTTCAGAATCGGTACATTACCTACATTAAACCAAGCCAAAGCACCAGCATGTGAAGGTAAAGGTAAAGAAAACTTGAAGCATATATATGACTTCTCTGGCAGGCACGATCACAATAATGTTTGCTTTTCATGTGTGTGTAAACTGCATCAGCATCAGAAATCCAAAGTCAGGGACTATTTTTCATAGCCATAGAGAGATGTAGAGCAAATACTTTGTTGGCCCAGTTCATAGTATACATAACATGGCCCTGGAGTCAACAATAATAATGGTAGTTTCTTATTTCTGTAGCATCCCAAACATCACAGACTCAGCGGCTACCTTAGTAGTCTTGTTCAGCCATGTCATTCAGGGAATTAGTCAAGAGCTGTGTATCAGGCCTTTTTGGTGATTTCTTTAAGCAACATAACAATGAATCCTAACTAATAAATTCTCCTCTCCTTACCCTACTTAGAGGGTATCCAATGTGAAACAGCTGAATCCAGCCTCGTTCTCTGCTGCCTTCTGAAATATCAGTGAAATTAAAATGAAGGATGTTTAATTATAAATTAATGATTACAAAGAGAACATGAGTGGAGACTATAATGGATAAAAGATGTTAAGAAATGTTTAATGATGGAATGTGGGAGAGGCATTGGTAGATACAGAAAGTTGATGTCAGTTTCCACCGTGACTCAGTGGGTTAAGAACCTAATTAGCGTCCATGAGGGATATGCTTATTGAGTTAAGGCCTCACTCAGTGGGTTAAGGATCCAGTGTCGCATTGAGCTGTGGTGTAGGTTGCAGAATAGGCTTGGATCTCATGCTCCTATGGCTGTGGTGTAGGCCAGCAGCTGCAGCTCTGATTAGACCCCTAGCCTGGGAACTTCCGTATGCCTTGGGTGTGGCCCTTAAAATAAATGTCATTGTCAATTGCCTGCAGAGGATAATGCAAATGGAAAATGTAGTAATTAATCCTGCAGGACCCTGAGTGGACTTAGGAATCAGAGGCATTAGTATTATGGAGTGAGATGAAGAGTGGGAGTGAGGACTGTGTAATACGTGTGGAACTAAAAAACCAGGGAAATCAGTAAAATCACAATATGAGGAAGGTACACCCCCAGGTTACTTTGTCATCCTATGCATCCCAGTGACTATTTGTCCCAAACTTTGGTTGTTTACTAGGCAACTGGAAAAATTGAGCTAGGTAGGGACGCACCAGACTCAAGGTTATGGTCACTGCAGAATGAGAGAGAGAGAGAGCTGCCTTCCAAACGACAAAAGTGTTAAGTGAAACTCAGCACATGGAATGGAAGAACTTCCATTTCTCCTGTATATGATTAAACTTCTTAGAGTGCTGGTAACCATATATATGTATTCCAGGCATCATAGGTGAATGCTTTTATAGGGACACTGAATAATCCAATAAAACAGACTTTTAGATACTGATATTTAGAAGTGCCACCACTAAATGTATGGTTCCCCAACTTGCCCATCGGATATTTCTATAAGGAAAATATTTAGTTGGTCACCTTCTTCCCCTATCTAACAGAGAGGTTCAATCACTGTTTTAGTGTCCTAATCTTAAACATGAAAGATAACATAAAGTGTTGGTTGTGTGTGTAATGGGAAAGGAGGGCAGATTTAAGAATATCCAACAAGAAAGGAAGAGACCAAAACAAATAAATAATTAGGTGAAAAAAGAACCAAAAGAGAAACTAGGGTGTATGAATACACATATGCCTGTCTATCTTTCTATATATAGAGAGGAATATATCAGTATATATAAATATATAGTATTTAAATTAATAACGTACACACTCATGCACGTACATATAAGCTCTCCAAATGAGCCAGCTCAGAGCCTGTTTCTCTCCTACTAGAGCATGCACTATGACCCATGAGCTTAACAAACCTCGTTGTAACAAGATGTGTGACCCAGGGCAAATCTTTGAAATTCCATAGGATTCAGTTGTTTCATTTGTAAAAATGAAAAGTTTGTCCTTGGTCTCTGAAGATCCTTTAAGTACTTATATTTAAAGTTTTTCCTCTCTTTTGATGCTTTTTAAAAAATATACACTAACATTTATTTGTATGGTCACATAAACTAATTTTGCAAAAGTCTTCCTTTTTTATTTCCAAAAGACATTAATTAAACACACATAAAGCAGCAGGTGTAAAACATTTCTGTGCCTTTTATTCTCCCATTCATTTAGAAGGCAAGCCTTGAACTAGGTGAGCGGTGATGCCCCTGTGGACCAGGGGGGACTCTTGCAGTGATTTGGCATCTTCTGGCTTATTTTTTTTCCTTAGAGTAAGTTAAGGTGCCAAGACTAAAACAATTTTCCTATGCAAGATTTAGCATGTAAGGAATTACTGAAACCACAGGGTGGAAATTAATGATTAGCTTGAGATGCTATTAGCATACCAGCAGGAGAAAAGACTAAACGAGCTATGATCTGAAGAAAAATATGTCATCCTGGAAATTGCCAGTGATATGATGGAGAAACAATAGGGAAGGAGAAGAAATGAGCTATTAGACTGAGAGGCAAGGAGACAAGCATCTAAATTAAGACGACAGGACAATGAGGCAGTGTGAGTTAACGTGCAAGCACCCATACTGAAAGACACTGTGCTTAGTCATTACAGGCAGGAAACAATCCATTAGCTGGGTGAGAATGAAGCACTAAGGGGAGCAGGCAAGGGAAAGGATGAAAGTTACTTTTTCTAGTTGGCTAAAGCCAGAAGACATAAATTCACCCCAAATACTTTTTTCCCTTAAGCAGCATCATTAAGGGCTGCCATGAGCAAAATGTTCACTCATCAGAAAATGATTGAAGGGAAAAAAAATGGATGCGGAGATATAAAAACCTGATGAGTAAATATTTGAGGTAAAATATTTTATAAAAATGCAAGTAACTCTCAGCTCTTTTGGCCAAGGTTGATATTAAAGTATAATATTTATATTTAAGAGGGAGAAAGAGAGTGAAAAAGATAACATGAGAGAGAGAATTAACAAAATCACACCCATGTTGCAGTGAGCCATCTTTTATAAAACTATCCAGGCTTGTGAGTTCAGACCGGTCACCTCATCAAGAGCTGGCTTTAGGAGTTCCCGTCGTGGCGCAGTGGTTAACGAATCCGACTAGGAACCATGAGGTTGCGGGTTCGATCCCAGGCCTTGCTCAGTGGGTTAACGATCCGGCGTTGCCGTGAGCTGTGGTGTAGGTCAAAGACGCGGCTCGGATCCTGCATTGCTGTGGCTGCGGCACAGGCCAGTGGCCACAGCTGCGATTAGACCCCTAGCCTGGGAACCTCCACATGCCGCGGGTGCAGCCATAAACCCGCAGCCATAAAATGACAAAAGGCAAAAAAAAAAAAAAAAAAAAAAAAAAGAACGGGCTTTAATGTTTGGGAAGGTAAGGTGTGCGTTTCACTGTATGACAGTTCACAGCGATGTGCAAGCTCTGCTTCTAGAAGGTCTTTGCACCCTGTGTGTCCGGCTCCGGGAAATTCGAGTGGGGGCAATGGCAATATTATGAGCCTGTAGCTGCACTTAAAATCTGCCAGGTGGAATGAGTATAAGGGCTTTTTTAAAAATATTTTGTATGAGCGAAAATAATTAATGAAGCAAGCTAAATGATTAGATTAGGCCCATTGATCACCAGCAAGCATTTCTCCCGCTCTTAGCCACAGTTACGGGACTAGATAAAGAACTAACATTTACAAACCCATTCATTTCCAAGTTCACAGCTGGATTACTGATCTCCAGCAAACCCTATTTAATAAACACCAGCTCTAAACCCCTCAAAATCAGATTTATAATCTTGAAACTTATTTTTGCTGTGTGATTGAAAATTGACAGTAAAGTTTTATTTGTAGTTTTTCAATGTAAGCAAAAAGGAATACAAGCCTTAATGAAATGATCACATTATGATTTTTTAAAGCAATTTCTCTTGTCAGTAGTATTTCCAAACTCTTTTATCAACAATTTCTTCTTTAAGTTTTATCTCCAGTAACTATCACTACATAGATACATAGCATACAGTCTATTTTCTAATGTAATAACGTTGTAATATGAGTCACCATTTTACAATGAATTATTTCAATGACAAAAATGCTGTACTAACAAGGCATATTAGAAACAGTGAGGCAGCTAAGATGGCATAATCAGCTTTCTTGGGTAATAAAACAATTCTTCATAGAGAAGGTGCTTAAGTTGGAATCTGAAGAATGAGAAGTTTTTCCCACTATGTCAAAGTGGAGGTCATTTGGGGCTGAAACTAACATCTACATGGGCTTGTTAGTTTGAAACAACACAGGCAGGGGAACTGTGGATGTATCTAAATGGCTGGAGTTTAAGGACTGAAGAAGAGAGCTAGTGAGTAGTAGGTAGGAGGCTTAACCAATGTTATCATAGTTAAACAACATAAAGTACAATTATCTGCCTTACTGAATTCACCATCACATTAACCTAGGAGTTGGAGCTTTATTTTATCGTAAGAGCATGTGACTTGCTTGATCTGCCTGATTTGATCTTGGTGATCAATAATAATATATACTGCTGTCAAGCAAGTCAAATTTGTCATCACAGACTAGTTTCATCTATTGACTTGCTTTTTTACCAATTCAGTTATATTCACAGAATGTTTCAGAAAGAGCAACAAAGAATCCTAATTCACATTCAAGAGAGATGCCTAGAAATGTTGTCATTTTCCAGTGGGGCATATCATAGTTCTTTTCTCCTTCCTGTGTTGAGAATTAACAAATTTCTCAGCCCTTCAAATGTCTTCTTTATTAATTGGTTAAAACGATTGTTCAAACAGATGGCTTATTTAAGGAAAGTAGTTACTTTTGTATCCCCTTGGGGAAGGGCCCATCTGTTCCGATTGGAGGTGGGGGGCTTCCAGATGTTGTAATTTCCTTAAAACCTGTGGAGTCTTTGTTATCCATTATTTCAACTATGATATAGAACCACCTATGGAATTACAGCAGTTTACATAATCCTTTCCATTAGCACAGTAAAATATCTCCAAGCATCCAACTGTATTGGATTGAGGCCAGAGTTCTTTATCACACCTCTCCTGTCCCTTCTGCATCTTCATGTTTTGATTCAAAGTTTAAATCTTCCATTATTAAAACTAAAGCAGGCAAGAAGAAGAAAAAGCCCTGCTAAAATGGGCACAGGACTTGAATGGACAGACATTTCTCCAAAGAAGATAAACATATGGCCAAAAACTGTATGGAAAGAAATACTTGACATTACTCATAATCAGGAAAATTCAAGTAAAAACCTCACACCCTTAAGGACAGCTCATATTAAAACAAGCAAATATAAAATAGCAATTGTTGGGTATTGTCAAGAAACAAACACAAAATAATAAGTGTTAGGTATTGGCAAAATTACATATCCAAAAAAAATAAAAGCAGATCTCATATTTGTACATGTGTTGATAGGAGAATTATTCACAATAGCTAAAATGAGGAAGCCGATTCAAGTGTTCCTATATGGATGGATAGATAAATAAATTGTGATATAATCAATGAAAAATTAGTCAACCTTAATAAAGAATGAAGTTCAGACACATGCTACAACATGAATGAACTTTAAAAATAACAGGCTAAGTGATTAAGCCAATCACAAAAGGACAAATACTGTTGTATTCTAAGTACCTGAAGTAGTCAAATTGATAGAAAGTAGGAAGGTGATGGCCAGGGGCTAGAACTATGGGGGAATGAGGAGTTACTATTACTGCTTAATGGATACAGAGTTTCAATTTGGGAAAAAGAAGAGTCCTAGAAATAGATGGTTATTACATTTGCAGAGCAATGTGAATGTATTTAGTGCTACTGACCTATACACTTAAAATATTTTAAATGTAAATTTAATGTCATGAATATTGTAACAGGATAATACAATAACAATAAAATTAGGTTATTTCTATTTCAAAACATAGCATGCATTCTAACTTGGAGGTTGTCCTCCACTTTTCTTCTCAGCTTGGGGAAATTTCATAGAAAACCCATGGCATCTGCTCTATGTTCTTTATTGTTTTATCTTTTCTCTCTAAGAGGTTGATAAATACATGATGTTCTTAAATACAATCAAAATATCTGACTCTCATTAGATCCATACTAAGTTTTCCATACTGGATCAAGGATGGAACATGTTATAAACAACGCAATAAGAAAATGAGACATGAAAAGCAGGCCACAAGAGAAATACACTAATGGGATCAAAATGCATTGAGATCATAAAAGTAAGAAAACGTCAGAGAACATAAAGTTGAAGTTCAGAGTATAGTGGGAGGTCTATGGGAATGTTCACAAGCCAGAAATCTGTGGAAACTAAGGATCGAGAAAAATGGCCAAGTGAAGCAGTCACTAGTGAAAATCCAAAGAACTCAGAGAATATTTGAACTGTGCTAAGCATGAGAAATGGGGGACACTGTGATGCACATTCCCACATCATTTATAAGATCCCACATCCTCTGTATTCTTACCCACATCCACCATAGCGGCCTACACCAAAGAAGACTGAGAGATTATGATAGGAATCACTGGTGCTGGAGTTCCCATTGTGGCTCAGTGGAAATAAGTCCGACTAGTAACCATAAGGTTGCGAGTTTGATCCCTGTCCTAGCTCAGTGGGTTGAGGATCTGGCATTGCCATGAGCTGTGGTATAGGTCACAGACACAGCTCAGATCCTGCATTGCTGGCTGTAGTATAGGCCGGCAGCTGTAGCTCCAGTTCGACCCCCAGCTTGGGAACCTCCATATGGTGCGAGTGCAGCTCTATAAAGCAAAAAAAAAAAAAAACAAAACAGGTAATCACTGGTGAAATCTTTCCTATAGCACCATGCCAATATTAATAATTAACAATGACAACTAGTATTTGCATAGCCAATGTCATGGTTCTTCTACCTAAGCAAACAGTGGTAGTTGTACATTCGCCGTACCAGGGTTGTGGCTCTATACTAGAAGTGAAGATCATGCCAATTTACCTTACTTTGCTTAGCAATGATGCCTAGGTACAAGAAAATTCAGTGATTTAAGATTCTTGTGTTCAAATATTTCTAAAGTAGGAAGTAAAATGATAAAAATGTATGAAAAGGGTAAATTTTTAACTCTTTAAAAGGTATAATCCAAGTTTAAAAATTATATGAAATGCAATGTGCATGGCTTAATATAGCTTAAAAAAATCGGTATCAACTCAAATAATCCATTGTAAGGAGGTAATTATTTTAAATAAATTGTAGCAAAATAAAACTCATAAACAAAAATGTGGGAAAAATATGAAAGATTAAAAGCGATACACTGAAATTACAACCAGGGTAAAATATATAACCATAATACTAAAAGTGATTACATGTACATTTTGGTATATGTATGTATGTGCTTTCTCTCTTTTAAACTTTCTGTAACAATGCTATGTTAGTTTCATAAGAAATGCATGGCTTTAAATACACATATGGTTAATAACTCTTATTTATACAAAATATATTATTTCTGTAATACCTTATAAATCTGCAAGATAAGTATTAATATCTACACTAAAAAGGAATGAGGGAGAGAAGTAGCAGCAGCAGTAGGAGGAGTAGTAGTAGTAGTGGTGGTGGTAGTGGTACTGGTAGCAGTAGTGATAGCAGTAGTAGTGATGGTGGTAGTAGGAGTAGTGGTAATGGTAGTAATAGTATTGATGGTGGTTGGTGGTAGTGGTAGTAATAGCAGTGATGATAGTAGTAGGAGTAGTGGTAATAATTGTAATAGTAGTGATGGAGGTAGTAGTATAGTAGTGGTGGTGGTAGAAGTGGTAGTAATAGTGACAGCAGTAATAGTATAGCGGTAGTAATAATAGTGATGGTAGTAGCGGTATAGTGGTGCTGGTGATAGTATTTGTGGTAGTAGTAGTAGTAACTTGCAGTTAAACTGGTCACAGAGTTACCAGGTAGAAGGTGGAGGATTCGAAAGGCGACCCTCTTTACTCACTATCACACTTTTCCCATGCTCTGCCCCATGCGGCCTCCCTACCTTGGGGCCCCATGTAATTTTTCCAGGGCACTGCCTTCCATTTGCAATGTTGAATGGCAAGTAGACATATACCCCTGAATGAAAAGGCCTTCAGACCTCACACTTATTACAGGTCTCATTTCCCTCCTCACACAAACATCTCTATGTCATCGTAGAACGAAATAGCAGTCCCCAAATATAATCTTTTTCTAACAAATTTTTAAAGTTTGATAGAGAAAATGTGTTCCCTCAGAATCTGTATTCTCATGCTAAAATGATTTTTTGTTTTAACTCTTAGTTTTGAAATGTTAGACTGACAAATTACCAACAGGTTCCTTTATCTCTCTCATCAGCTTCTAATAAGGTTACATCTGACATACAATTGTACAATTATCAATACCAAGAAATAAAGCATTATAATGCTATTAATTAAACTACAGAGCACATTCAAATTTCACCAGTTTACCTATTACTGTCCTCTTTCTGTTTCAGGATACAATTGAGGATCCCACATTGCATTTTTTCCCCTCAGTCTCTTTCACTCAGCAGCAGTTCCTTGGTCTTTCATTGCTTTTTTTTTTTTTAATGTTCTTAACATTTCTGAATGATATTACTGATATATTATTTTGCAGAATGTCGTTCAGTTTGGGTTTGTCTGATGTTTCCTCATTACTGGACTACAGTTAAGAATGTTGAGCATAACTACCACAGGAATGATATAGTGTCCTTATCAGTGCATGGTATGAAGAATAATGTTGATATGCGTTTTTACTGGGGATGTTAACTTTGGTCACTTGGTTAAACACTG
Organism: Catagonus wagneri; assembly: GCA_004024745.2. NCBI lineage: Eukaryota > Metazoa > Chordata > Mammalia > Artiodactyla > Tayassuidae > Catagonus > Catagonus wagneri. The sequence continues at coordinate 9,436,380 of PVHT021183661.1, forward strand.
TTTGTAGGTTTCTATCCTTCTATTTGTAGTTAATAAATATCTTGGGGTAGATACTTTGATACTATGGCAATATCTTTTAAAAGTGTATTGGAATATAGTTGATTTACAAAGTTGTCTTAGTGTCAGGTGTACAGCAAAGTAAATCCATTATGCATATATCCGTTTCTTTTCAGATTCTTTTCCCATATAGGTTATTACACAGTACTGAGTAATTTCTCTGTGCTCTACAGTAGGTAGTTGTTACTTATCTATTTTATATACAGTAGTATGTATATTAACCACAACTTCCTAATTTATGCCTCCCCTCAAGTTTCCCCTTTGGTAACCCTAAGTTTGGTTTTGAAATCTTTGATCAAGTTCCTTTGTATAATTGTAAGTTCCCTTGTATAATTTTATTAGATTACCTACACATATTAGTGATCTCATATGATACTTGTTTTTGTCTGACTTATTTCACTCTTTATGATAATTTCTAAGTCCATCCATATTGCTCCAAATGCCATTATTGTGCCCTTTCTTGGCTGAGTAATAATCCATTGTATATCTACCACAACTTCTTTATCCATTCCCCTGTGGATGGACATGGAAGTTGCTCCCATCTCTTGGCTATTGTAAATAATGCTATAATGAACACCGGGATGCATTACCTTTTTGAATTATGGTTTTCTCTGAATACATGGCCAGGAGTGGAATTGCTGGATCATATATTTCTATATTTAATAATATCTTGTTTCGTCTCAAATTTTCAACCTGTTACTCAGTAACCTTTGATGGGTTCTGTCTACAGAAATTATGTCAGTAGTATTTGCTAGTGCTGATTTTCTATTAAAATGTAATTTGAACCTGCAGTAAGGAAAGGGCACATATATTGCACAAGACATATATTTTTTTCCTTCCTCAGGTCCTCAGTACCTGTAGGAAATGTAAATGTAGCTCTTAATGTTGTTCTTTCCCTAATCAGAACTGGATTCCATAAAAAAATGCTGCTTACTTTCAGTCAATAATGGTGGCTCACTTGTCTCAGCTGCCTAATTTACTTTGGATCTAGACTAGAATGAGTAAAAACATAAGGTTGCAACTGCACAATAGGAGGACGTGTGTTTATTTCCTGCATAAATTCTGATGATAGGGGAAAATATTGGCAGTATTCCTTTCAGTATGATAGATGTCAACAACCAAAAAAAATCCCCTCATTGATTTTATTAGATATCCCCTTGTTTGTGCCTTTAATGAAACATATTTGATTATGTTTGATTACATGCAAGAAAAATCTCTTCAGGTTCTGTTTGTTTTATTACTGTTTAGTCTTTCTTATTCTCAGTTGTTTTTCAAAGGAATCATTATGATAGGCTGAGCTATGATATTCCCTTAACACTGATGGGAAAGTTTCCCTCAAGGAAAATGTAGAAAATTAAGTGACTCAGAAATCTCCTATCTTCCCACTCCATTCAGACAAGGGATTAGGAGCGGCAACTGGTAAAGTAGGCTTGGCTACACTTTACATTTATATGTGTCCTGGGGCAAATCTCCCATTTCACTTTCTCTAAAGTTAAAGACAGACAAACAGGTGTGCTCCAAGAGCTTACATTTCATGGAACTTTGAAAATATTATTTATTCAAATGGATAAAGGCAAGGTATGAATTAGGCAGTTAAGCAACAGCATTGGTTTTCCTGAATATATTTTTATACATTTTATTTATAAGTAAAACTACTTGTTATTCCACTTGCCTCCTTGTTGCAAATTAACTCTGACAAGTAGGAGATAGGTTAAAAAAATCCTTATAATGTGTATATGAGTAGGTTTATTTCTAGCATTTGCATATCACTTTAAATATGCACTATTTTATCAATTATATACAGACATAAAAGGAAGCATGTTCATTATTTTCTCTAACACATATAGAGTTATTCATAACAAGTTTTTTTTAGTCTTACATTATTTTAAATTTACCTACACAAGAACCATCTTAGGCTTTCCAGTTAGATTAATGTGATCTGTGAGACAAATTTTAATCTCCTCCAAAGAGCCATTTGTGTGAAAGAAGATTATGACTTTCTGATTCTACTGAGGTATGAGCAAAAACTGGTACAGCCCCATGCTTGCCTTTTCCCTCTAGAGCATGATTTCCAGGCAGTGAATCTCTTAATTTTGTTAATTTTTTTTCACAATCTTGAGTCCATTGAGAATTTTCACAATCACTCAATACTGGATGACTTTTTTGTATGCTTTTTATTTTTTTTTTAATTTTCTGGTTGTTCTTTTACCACTTCTTTCACAGTTAATCTCCTTCTTTTAAATTTTTACTATAAGCAGCAAGAACAAAGCAGGCTGCATCTTCAACACTCTGCTTAGAAATGTCGCTGGCTACATTACAGTTTCATCATTTGCCAGTTCTCTCCACATAACCCACATAACTAAAGGACACGTTTCTGCTAAGCACTCTGCCACGACACAGCAAAGATGTTCTTTCCTCTAGTCTCCAATAACGTGTTCCTTGTTTCTTTCTCAGCCTTCACCACCTGTTCCTTTAATGTCCATATTTTTCTTAGCAGTTTGTTTACAATGATTTTGGATTCTGTGAGATGATTTATGTTTTCTCAGTCCTGTTTCTCATTGCTTTAAGTCCTCATTAAGCACAGTGCCCATCAATATTTCTACTCACAGTTTCATCCAAGAAATCTAGCCTTTTTCTATCATGCTCTACAAAATTCTTCCAGTCACTCCCTTTTGCCCAATACCCAATCCATTTTCACATTCTTAGATATTTTTTACAGAAGCACTTCACCTCTGGTATCAAATATATATTAGTTTATTATTGCTGCTATAACAAATTATCCAAAAAGTAGGTTAAATCATGCAAATTTTTAAAAATCTTACTGATATGTAGGTTAAAATTGCAATGAAATCCTTATTGAGCTAAAATTAAAGTGCCAGCAGAGCTGAGTTTTTTATTTATTTATTTATTTATTTGTGGTGTCTCTCTGGCAGAATGTTTCCTTGGCTTTCCAAGCTTTTAATGGCTAACCACATTCCTTGGCTTGTGCCCCTGTCCCTTCACCTTAAATCCAGCAATATTCATCCCTCTGACCATTCTCACATCTCCTTTTCTTAATCACGGCTAGGAAAGAAAAGCTTTCTCCATTTAAGGATCTCTATGATTAGGCTGGGCTCCCTGGATATCTAGGACAACCTCTCCATTTCAAGGTCGTAAACATTAACCACAGTGGCAAATTCGCTTTTGTAATATGAGGCAACATACTCATAGGTTCTGGAGATTAAGAAGTGGATAACTTTTGGGAGTCATTTTTTTCCTACATGGTCTCATCTGAACATATATGACCACTATCCAGGGCTCTTCCTTCTCCTTCTTTGAGTACTTGCTACCCATTATCTACATGTTTTCAGTCTTTTGAATGAGTGTGACCATTTATCTAATTTTGATCAATAAGCTTTGCTTGCTCAGTCCCTGTGGATCCCTTGGTAGCTGAGAGTGGATACGGTCTCAGATTATTAAAGACCTCCTTGAAGCTTGGGTTCCCTAGAAAACAGACTGTGAGGTGGAGCATACATTCTAGGAAGTTTGTGAGGGAGTGTTTTGGAGATTATCACTAATGAAAAGGAAGGAAAGAAGCAGCAGGGTTGGTCAGAAGGAAGGTCAGCCTTTATAGTCTCAACTGACTATATCTAATCTAGATCTAAACCTAGATCTGGATCTCAGGCAGTATAGTCTCAACAAAAGGCTCAGATGACCATGTGTTTGAGAAGGAGTTTCTGAAGCAAGATGAACTCCTTAGATTATTTGGTGTTACAGTGAGAGAACCAGGGCTGTATGCTACTGAATCTACCAGTCATTGAATGTAGACTGCCCACAGAGAAGTAAGGCAGTCTTTCCAAACTAGGGCAACTTCCAGAGACAGCCGGCAATTGAAAGCCATCAGGCAGCAACACTCCCAGCAGATGGGGAAATAAACGCTTCCGTCTTCAATAGGAAATCTGGGAAGTACCTCCCAACAACCACCACTCCTCCAGATTTTGATTTCTTAACTTAGATCTGATCTTTGCTGCATAGACACTTAACGATATATGTGTTATCTGTTTTTCTGGTGGTGCTATCTGCCCAAGCCAGTCACAGTGCTGTCACCCAAAATTTGCACTCAAACTGAACATTTGCTGGTTTGTTTACAGATTCTTCTTCCAGCTCCATTCTGTCCCTCCTGTTAACAGATGCTGCCAAATCATTCCTTTTTCATTTGAGTCTCAGTGTACTAGAATAAATTGGGTGGAGTTAAATAATGTCATTTCCTGAGTATAGGGCTGGCTGTTTTCTACAATAATCCAACTTCCAGTTTAGTCCATAGAATGGGATGGTCTCATCTGCAGGTAACTTAGGAGAGATCCTTAAGGATCCTTTACTTTACATTCCTAAGTTACCTTCAGATGAGAACTAGAACTGAGTTCTTATTCTCTCTTTCATGAACAATACTATGCAGTGTGAGATGGGTAGATTTGGAGTCCGAGCAGTAATAAAATGTCAGAGCCACCACTTACTGGTTCTGTGACCCATGGCAAAAAACAAAAAACAAAAACTACATTGAGCCTTGATTTCCTTATTTGCAACATTTAAATATTACTTACTTTGCAGTGTTGCCTATGTCCTGAAAAACAGTGATAAAAAGTCTCGGAAAAAAATTATTGAGAATGCATTACTTTTCTTCTTCTTTTAGGTCATTTTTAGATCTGAAATAAAATAATCTTTTATCTCTCTTTCACTTATCACTGTCCTTTCACAGGCCACCACATTTATGGTACATTGTATATCTGTTACCATAAGCCTAGAAATATAATATTTAGATAAATTTAACTCATGAAATGCTGTTGTTTTAAAGAAGTAAATTATTTTTAGAAAATTTAAATATAAACTTTATTCATACTTTTACTTTTAGAGATATAAATGTTTTTATTTTTTGGAATATAAATAAATTTTGTGTGTAACCTGATTAGACCCTAAATTTAAGTTGGGAACATAGAAGCAATTATTTTTGGTACATCTATTTGTAAAGTAGAGAGGGATGTAATTATAAATTGTTTTATTGTTTTCATATTTCAAAGTATTCTTATTCTAGAACTACAAATGTAATAATTGAATTTGCTTTTGGATAAGTATGTCTCATGACATTTTTGAAAACATAGTTTTAGAAACATCTTATGAAAGCCAAAGCAATTTTACCCAGAAAATTTGAATACACAGAGAATTTTTTAGGGAACATGAAACAAAGGAAGTAGAGCCATAAATTCTCACACAGTGGTTATCAAAGTTTTGAATATGAATGCATAGTATAAATATGGTTTAACAACTTTGTGTAGATGCACACATTTATTATTCAGAGGAAATAAAATGTTTAAGGGACACTATTTTATTTAAAAATTGTTCTGGAGTTCGCACTGTGGTACAGCGGGTTAATGATACAGCTTGTCTCTCTGGAGGCACTGCTTCCATCCCTGGCGCAGTACAGTGGCTTGGTTAAGGATTTAGCATCACTGCAGCTGTGTTGCAGGTCACAGCTCTGGCTCAGATTTAATCCCTGGCCCGAGATTTTCCATATGTCATAGGGGTAGACAAAAAAGAAAATAAATAATTCTCTATTTTATTTCTTTTAAAAAAGTGTTGTCTAATGCCCTGACTTGATCTCATAACCCACTACTTCATGATAACCCATAAATCACTCAATTCACAATTTGAAAAATACTTCTGTAAGACTCCTAGAATTTTCTATTAAAAAGTAATGACTGCGTATCTAGAAAAAATTACAGCTAGAAGCACCTGTGCCATAAAGAATTAGTTTTATCTTGGTGGTGTAAGTTTGCAATCCCTAAAAAATCATGGGGAAAGAATAAACTTATCACCATTAAACAAAAGGCAATCAAATAGTTCATTTATGTTTTTGTTTATCTATCTGTAGAGAATTATATTCATCAAGTTTTGAAATATCAAAACTGAAAGCATTTTGGCATATGGTATATTAAAAAATACCCGGTAGATACATATTTTCATGTAAAGCTTTGTCTAATTGTAGTTCCTGAGCTATTTTATTTATTTTGATGTCAAATTATCTTCTCAGACCTAAAAAAAAATAAAGGTATGTATGCATTAAAACTAATTTATTTGTACCATTAGTTTATTTCCTAATTTTAAAAGTTTTCCTAAAAAGAAAAACTTCAGTCCCTAGTCTCAAAATAGAGGGAATAAATAGAATGTAATAAACAGAGTCAGAACTGCTTTTTATGTATTCTCCTTGCTACGAAGTATCAGGACATCTATGTGGGACAGAACTGATGTTTGAATTTCTACTTATACCTGAAAGAGGCTCCAGATTATGCATCCTTTGAAAGTAACTTTATATAATCCAGTGCTAGGGCACTGATAGATTTATAATCAAATCATAAGCCATAAGATTGAAAACTGGAGTAATACAACCTCACCTTTCATGCTTGCTTTCTGTTAGATTCAAGGCATAAGCAACACATTACCTAAATGAACAGTTTTACAATTCCTGTATTCTGATACAAAATTCATTTTTAAGTGAAAATGTATAATGTATATTTTCTTAATCAGCATACACACTTAAAAGGGGCCAGTATATTGAAGAATATCTAATTCAAATCAATAATCACCTAAATGTTCCAAAGGCAGAGATTTTTATAAATTCTGGAACAACTATCTAAAAATCTCAATAATTAACGGCTGTATGTAGGGGCAAGATCCAAGTAGAGCCACCATCCAGAGTTCTCCATTTCTGTCAAGCATCCATTTGTGTTTTGCTCCCAGTAAACTGTTATTTGAAAAGCTGTTCAACAAATTATATTGTTCTCAGTTGTGAGAGGGATTGTTAATGGGTCAGTGTTCATTTCATCTTTTAGAGGATGTCAAAAAAAGGATACTGAGCACAATTACTTTAAACATTTATACGTTGTCTGAGGTATTACTGTGGTATGTTAATGTATTATGACTTTTTAAATCTAACTAGGTTTCATACCACTTGCAGAATATCATAGTCTTTTCCAAGTGTTGGGAAAAGTAGCAGTTTGTAGTCGCTCTTTCTTCTTCTTCTTCTTTCTCCTCTTCCACTTCTTCATCATCATCAGCCATCTGTATAACAGCCCTATAAGGTAAGCACTATTATTGTGAGCCACCTGTCTAAAGTCACATGTCATGTGGCAAGTGAATAGCAAAGCCTGATGCATTTTGTAGCAGTTTTTATAACCAGTTAGTTCGTAGATATAAATCAGCATCTGTTTTAGCAGCTGATCAATTGTAGATCTCATTTTCTAGCCTGTGGGATCCTTCCTTTTTCAGAAAAAAAATTCGTAAACGTGCTTTTGTCTGTTGTGGCACAGAAAGTCAAAATGGCTGTTTAAAGATACTATTGGCCTGTGGAGTTTCCGTTGTGGAAGAGTGAAAACGAATCTGATAGGAACCATGAGATTGTGGGTTTGATCCTTGGCCTTGCCCAGTGGGTTAAGGATCTGGCGCCGTTGTGAGCTATGGAGTAGGTAACAGACGAGGCTCAGATCTGGCATTGCTGTGTCTGTGGTGTAGGCCAGCAACTGTAGCTCCGATTTGACCCCTAACCGGGAATCTCCATATGCCATGGGTGTGGCCCTAAAAAGAAAAAAAAAAAAAAAAATTAGTGGCCCAGTTTCTGTCAATAATTGACTCATCTTTCAGGGCTTTAGATAGTTCTCAAGGAATGTATTAGTCCGTGAAAACAACAAAGATAACTATTTGTGGTGAGTGACCCCTTGCTGAATAACAAGTTTGGTGAGTCAGTGACTACACAAGGTTTTTATCATGGATGTGAATGTGGCCCATTTGATTATGTTGTATACTGTCTACAGACGGTGGGAATTACAGTTAGTTTCTTTTCCCTCTCCACTTTGTCCACTTGTAGTGTTTTCCATTTTTTTTCCAAGGAAAGTTGTGTGGTTTAAGTTACTACATAGCATCGTGGGACAACATTCACAATTCTATGAATTCTCTTCCAGGGATACTAAAATTCCCAAGGAACTCGGTTTATCTGGTTGCTAGGAACAGTCATTTTTCTCACAGTATATATAACAAAAGTGTGATAGAAAATGCTGGAAACTATAGTTTCGGAAAATAAGGGCCCAGTCGAATAAAAGCCTAAGAAATTTGGCATGCTAAAACTCCTTTTGAATAATAACATTCAAATATTATTAAAAAAAACTCCTGTAATTAATAAAACAATTTAACACAGCATTTCCTGAAACATCTGAATATAAAGTCTCCTTCCTTTTTTTGTTAACAGTTATTACTTTAGAAATATAATCATTAATGTTTAAAGCCTCTGTGATTTTGCTAAGTTTAACATCCTCAGTAAATATTGGTTTCCTCATAGTGACCTCATAGTGATGATTAAACGGAAGTACCTATTGTAAAGTGCCTGGAAGGTAGCTTTTTGTTACAAAATGAGTAGCTGAAGATTTTTTTGTCTTTTATAGATTTATTTATTACACAATTTTTAAAGGTTACACTCCATTTACAGTTATTATAAAATCTTGGCTGTATTCCCTGTTATGCAATATATCCTTGTAACTAATTTTATACATAATGGTTTGTACCTCTTAATCTGCTACCCCTCAATTATCATGCTCCCTTCCTTCTTCCTAGTGGTAACCACTAGTTTATTCTCTATATCTGTGAGTCTTCTTTTTTGTTATATTCACTAGTTGTATATTTTAGATTCCACATTTAAGTGATATCATATATTATTTACCTTATGTAATTTAGCATACTTATTTCATTTAGATCCTCCAAGTCTATCCATGATGTTATAGATTGCAGAATTTCCTTTTTTTAATGGCTGAAAATTGCTACACACATACACCTGCCAAATCTTCTTTATCAGTTACTCTGTTAATGAACATTTAGGTTGCCTCCATGTCTTAGCATTTAAAATAATGCTGCTGTGAACACTGGGGTGCATGTATCTTTTCAAATTAGTGTTTTTGGTTTTTTCAGGTTCATATCCAGTAGTAGAATAGCTGGGTCATATGGTAGTTCTATTTTTAGTTTTTTTTTTCTGTGAAATCTCTATACTTTTTTCCTTGGTCGATGCACCAATTTATATTCCTACCAACAGTGTAAGAGGCTTCCCTTTTATTCCCATCTTGATTCTCCACATTTTGGTAATATTTTGGACCTGAAGTCAGGTGGCTGGATGTCTTCATCTGCCTCCAATTACTAGGTGTACTAATTTAGGGCTTGGGATATGTCATCATTACAGTTGAACTTATTTATCTTAAAGCTATGGTTATTAGTAACATCTCTCTCAAAGAATTACTGTGACTATCTAATGATATGATATGTGAAAAGCACTTAGAAGTTAACACAAAATATGTTAAATAAAGGTTAGTTATCCTTATTATTTTCTTTTCCTGCCTCCTTACTCCTCCTTTCTTCCAAGGAAGTTCCAGTAGTAAAGTCTATAGATATGTACCTTGAAGAATGACAGGAAAATAACAATAAATCTTACCTTCTTTCTTTCACACTACAAATTCAATTCTGCCAGCTCTCCTCTCAAATATATCCAGAATCTGAGCAGTGTTCAAAAAGTTTATTGCAATGACTTTCTGACTGTTGGCCTTGCCTCCACTCTTTCCCCACCACAACGAATTCTCAAACCGCGGGGGTCTTACACAGCCCTTACTTGGTGGCCTGACACTTCTTAAGTTACTCCTCATTGCCACTTCAGCTTAGTATACTTTGAACATGACAAGAAATGATTTTTTGTCATAGAATTTATACTTGCTATTACTTCTGCCTAGAAATTTCTTTACTCATGGTTTACAAATTCTTTGTTGTCAAGTCAATGCTAAATATGACCTTATCAGAAGTCTTCCTCAAGAATACTGTCAAAATATACTTTCTGTCATTACCCACCGTATTTTCTTCCTTGAACCTATCACATCTGATAATTTAACTTTTACATCACTAAAATTTAACTTCCACGAAGAAAGCAAATCACCTCCTTTTTCTCCCACTGATGTATTTTCAGAACCTGGAAAAGTATTTGACGCACATTGGTACTCAATATATGTTTGATTGAATGGATTACTCTGAATAGTAAGTGCTTAGGTTTTGCGACACTTTATCAGTTGAAGAAGTTAGTGTTATGTTTCTTAATGATTATTAAAAGAGTACAGATAAACAGAAATAAGAGTAATAAGAGTACAGACAGAAAAACCTAGTACATGCACTGCCAAGCACTTTTATAGGCACAGAAAAAGTTACAAGATCTATTGAAAATAACACAGATGGAAAGAAAGAATGTTCTTTTTTTCAGAGAAGCCTAATTTTGTTTTGTGAATATGTATTCTTCTTGAATTTCTGAAAACATAAACTAGATGTAAATGTTTTCCATTTTTTTATTTTCTTGAAAGTTGGTTGTTTATTTAACTTTTCTCTCTCTTCATTGTCTTCAAATATGTAGTAATAATTTTCCATTCATATAGTACTCAATAAACAATATGAATATTATTTATTCATATAAGTAATAGTGATTAGGAGTTCTCATCATGGCTTAGTGGTAATGGACCTAACTAGTATCCATGAGGACACGGGTTTGACACCTAGCTTTGCTCAGTGGGTTGAAGATCTGGTGTTGCCATGAGCTGTGGTGTAGGTTGCAGATGTGGCTTGGATCTGGCCATTGCCATGGCTATGGTGTTGGCCAGCAGCTACAACACAGTTCTACCCCTAGCCTAGAAACTTCCATATGCTGTGGGTGCAGCCCTAAAAAGTAAAAAAATAAAATAATAATGATCAGTAATAATTAGTAATATTAAATTGTCAGTATTAGTCACTAATTGGTTTCCTTGCAGAGATCACTGTTTCCTAGCAGGAAACACAGCTGTGAATGAAAAGCTCTGGTTGTGTTAAGTGGGTAAGGTGTTCTTCAGTCTGTGAGCTGCATACACATTTGAGAGAGACTAAAGTGACCCAAAATACCATCTTCTTTTTCTTTGTTGCTCTATCATACATTCTAGGGTGTTCCAAACAAAATTCTTGATTTTGCCTTGAGGCCTGGTCTTACTAGCTATACGCTGTGAACAAAACACAGAAAGAGCTGTTTTTGAGTGGAAGGAAAAAGGATCAGTCAGAGAGTTACTGTTTTAGACATCCTACAACAGATGCCAGCCAGTGGCTTCCAGGAGTTGCCAGGGCTATCTTGTTATATCAGCACACATTTCTTCATTAGCTCTTCAACCTCTGCATGCTTTTTCCTCTGGCTATGTTAGTTTGTTGTTGATTTGAACAGAAGAGCTCTTTAATTTCTATTATTCTCCATATAACCTGTTGACTTGCCTTTCCTGATGACTTGGGAGGTTATATAATTACTTAAACTTCATCTCTTCAGTATGTCTTTGCAGTGAGAGTTCATAACAAGGGCATTAAACCCTGTTCTTTTAATCAAATGTGTTGTGTATTTAGTTGTTTCTATGCATGTGGCTGAATACAGGTGATAAATTCATGGTTACTGGTCCCGGTTGGCCCACTGAGGAGACAGAAGAGATAATAGATAATGTAGTGGACTACATCGTAGAGGAGTGCTCAACATGAAATAACATATTTAACAAACAGAAGGAGTACGAAAGCCAGCCTGGGATTTGTCACTGTTTTTTGAAGAGATGATGCTTATGCTGTGTACTGATGAATAGGATCTAAACAGGTCAAGAGGGATGGGGAGAAAAAGCCCAGAAACAAAAGCTTCAAAGAGAATATTCTAGGTGGATAAATTCTAATATTATATAACATAAAACAAGCCAATATAATGAAATAACCCTTAAAGTGTTTCATCTTTAATACTTAGAAGGAAGGAAATTGCGGAGAAGGAAGGAACCTGGTCCTTTGGACATTCTTACTTTCTTCCTCAATATTGTTTTTCATAGTACAATATTTTGTTTTCAATAAGGCAAATTGTTAGGTCAAAGGGATGCCGTAATGTACCTAAAACATTTTAATGTCAGTGTCCACATAAGCATAGCCCCTCTGCTCTTTTGAAAGTCATTCAGCCTTATAATAATGAAAAATAGCAGCTGATTAATTTTTGGTAGTTATGGCTCTCATTTTATGACACCCAGATGTTTCCTTTTCTTCCATTTAAGAGCTACACACACTGCAAAGTGTAAACATATTTGTTTTCCAATGTGCAATTAAAACTGCCCTAACTCCAGAGACCGTAAGCAATATTATTTGACCTTGTGTGGGCTGTAGTTACAATATTCACCAACCAAATTACAATGAAACAAATAAGAGGTTAATGAAATTGCTTTGCTTCTTTTAAATTTACAATAAAGTATAGTGCTAATTAAATAGGTTTATTTCTACATTCTGTCTTTCCCACTTTGTTTCCATTCTGCCCTACAATTCCACTGTCCTTTCAAGTTTGATCCAAATTTTTTTTCAAATTATTTTGTATTACTAACTTCCTTATATGTATGTGTTTGTTTTTATATAAAACGATTTTTTTCTCTAGTTATTTACCAATGCATATTTCTCATTAATAATATTGCTAGGGCCTTGCATGCAGGGATTAGGTCTGAATAATCTTTCTCACATATCATTTTTAAATAATATTTTTGAAATATAGTTGCACATATTTAAAGTATAAAATTCTATAGGTTTTGACATACGTATATGCCTAAGAAATGATTGCCAAAATCTTTTTTTGTCAATTTCCAAAATCTTGATAAACATATTTATCATTCTTATAATTTTCTGCATGATCCTTTCTAATCTTTTTCTCCTTCCTCTTTATGACCAACTTTCCCCCATCTCCAGGGAAACCATGGATGAGTCTTCTACAAACTTTCTGTAGATTCATTTATATTTTCTAACTCTAGTGTTTAATAGAAATGGAATCATAATTTGTATTCCTGACTTCATCCACTACACCATAATTATTTTAAAACTGATTCATGCTGGAATATGTTCCAATAGTTTCTTCACTGTTATTGTTGAATAGTATTCGATTGCAGATATACTAGTTTGTTTACACGTTCATTCATTGATTAATATTTAGGTTGTGTCTGGTATCTAACTATTATAATGAAAGTGTTATGATTATTTGTGTACAAGTCTTAATATATACATATACTTCCATTTATCTTGGGTAGATTGTGGGAGTGGAATGTCTAGACCATGCAGAAAGTGTATGTTAAACTTTTTTTTTTTTTTACATTATACCCAGCTATACAGCGTGGTGACAGGGTTACACATCACAAGTGGTTAGACATAGTTCCCAGTGCTATACAGTAGGATCTCCTTGCTTTTCCATCCCAAAGGCAATATCTACAACTATTAAGGCCAGACCCCACTACCATCCCATTCCCTCACCCACCCTTTTGGAAACCACAAGTCTGTTCTCCAAGTCCTTGATTTTCTTTTCTGCATAAAGTTTCATTTGTGCATTATATTAGATTCAAGTTATTAGTGATATCATATGGTATCTGTCTTTCTCCTTCTGACTGACTTCACTCAGTATGAGGGTCTTTAATTCCATCCATGTATAACTTTTAAAGAAATGGGTAAATCCTTTCAAAGTAACTACCATTTTACATTCGTGCCATATCAGTGTATGAAAATTTCAGATCCACTTTATCCTTGCCAACATTTAGGATAGTCAGTCTCTTCAATTTTTGCCATTCTAAAAATACGTGAAATGGAAACTTGTGGTTGCAGTTTTCATTTTCTAATAATTTTTAATGGGGAGTACCCTTTCATATGATTACTGATTCTGTATCTTCTTTGGTAAAATATTTGTTCAGATATTTTGCCCATTTTGGGTTGAGAGTTCTGGGTATATGTCATTTATCAGAAACATGATTTGTCAGTTTTCTTCCAGACTATATAACAGATTGTTGATTCTTCTTATATTGCCTTTCAAAGATGCTTTTAATTTTAATACAGTTCATTTTAATGGACACTGTATAGTTATAATTTTACATTGGATCCATGATTCACTTTGAGTTAATTTTTGTCCATGGTGAGGTTTTGTCCATTTGAACCTAAGGGGTTCGTTTTGTTAGTTTTGCATATGGCTATCAATTGTTCTAGCTACTGAGGTACCTTTTCCAGCTTTTTTGTAAAAAAATCAGTTCCCATATATGTGCAAGAATCATTCTGGAATCTTGATTGTATTTTCTTCCACTGATCTATTTATTGGTCTGTTTACCATTTCCTCTCAGTCTTGATAACTGCACCATTATAATAAGTATTCAAGTATTCTGGTAGTCTTCATCATCCAAATGTATTCACTTTCACAAGATATTTTGGCTATTCTAGGTTCCTTGCATTTCAATGAAAATTTAGGTATATGATTAATTTTAATTAATCTATGAGTAAAAACTATACACAATATTTATCTAATACCCCAGGTATATGTTGGGGAAAAATGTAAATGTAGGGGGTCACCTACTTTGTGCTTTTTTTAGTTGCCTAAAATAGTTAAAATTAGTTATGGCTGGTAAATTGACACAATAAATGCATCAAAGTGGCTCCCTGTGTCTTAAATGTACATCTTCGTTTTAAATAAATGAAGATTTTACTCTTCTGGAGAGTTAGAGTATCTCAGAGCTGAGAAGAATGAACTAGTTCAACTGCCTTCTGAGTCTCAGGGCAAGCAAGAGATTTGCAAAGGATTAAGACACCACTATTGTAGTTCCTGCTGTGACTCAGTGGGTTAAGAATCCAACTACAGTAGCTCGGGTTACTTCGGTGTGGGTTCCATCCCTGGCCCAGGGCAGTGGGTTGAAGGACAGCAACATCGTGGGTCCCAGCTGTGGGTCAGATTCAATCCTTGGCCCAAGAACTTCCTATATGCTGAGGGTGGAGCCATAAAAAAATAATAATAATAAAACTAAACCCCTACTATTCATAGTGGGCAATGGTTCATAGCAGGTGGTCCCCGACCAGTGTATTTTATATTATACTAATCTGTATCTCCAAACCTCACTTAGTAAAATATACTGGATTCGGGAGCAGTTCTTTCAGAGCTACTGAGAAGTTGTTTCCTAGGCTATCATCTTCAGTAAACTGAAAATCATGACTAGCCAGCTAGTGATGATAGATAGATGATAGATAGGTATATTAATCTGTATTCTTAAAGAAATAAATGAATAAGCTATTACCACTGATATATTTTATTTGAGGCATGTAAATATATCCATATCTCTAATGTTAATGTATAATGGAAATCTAATATGCTTTGATCTTCTGCTCAAATGTGCTTCTTTCTTCATCTTCCTTCCTTTTTTTTTTAATGGTCTTTATAATTTAAGTACTTTATAAAGTTTTTAATTCCTCAGAAGACTGGGTCAGGGCAATATCAAAGCTCTCTTTGAATTGTTGGAGTTTTTTATAAAATGAGGCATAAAATGAATTAATGATATTTAAACAATTCTAAAAATGTGTTAATTCACTTTTAAACTGTTGCAATTTTGTCACTAGAAAAAAGGAGAATTTTAAATAAACAAGTAAACCTAAAAAAACCAGAACCCTCAAAAGTATGAACTGCTAGTTGAATAGGTTAATACTCTTTAGAATAAAGCCCCATTATCTGAAGATAGTGAAGTTAAAGTTGTGATGTCTGCTAATTTTTTCCAAAAATTATACTGTAAATAGAACATTTCTGGAAAATTTCATATTTCCACATGTACTTCGTATTGATTGGACTATGTCTATTTGTAATCACCTTTATCTGAGTAAATATCTATTTGAAGCACATAATTAAATATTATAAGAAAATATATCTTCACTTTATTCTTAAAATTTTGGGAAATAATATTAAATTGTAGTAGTGTTGCTTTAACTAGACATGGCCTTATTTGCTTTTTACTTTTTCTTCCCAGGAAAGGCGAAGAAAAATAATTCCTGTGAAACTTCAGGGAGGAAGGCAGAAATAACTGCAGAATTGGAATGCTTACTGGAGCTAACATCCTGATTATTAGAGGAGCATCTTCTATAGTCACAAGTGCTTTGAGATGAACCTAATCCATCAGTTCCTGATTCCCCAAAAGGCCACTTCTAATTCTTTCTGGAGCAATGGCCACCTGGTAAGATAAGTGATAAATTTTCTTTGCAGTACACTTCAACCTCTAAAATCCACATGAAACTATTCCTCTGAATATTTAGGCATTCTCAAATTGTTGACAATATGGAAGTATTCTGTCTTGCTTTCTGACATTCGTGCAAGACATTTAACCACAGACCAAAGGGGAGAGGAGGCCCTGGGAGGTCTGGACTTTTCTAAGATCACAGGTAATGCTTTTACTGTGTTAAGGAGAATCATCATAAGGGCATTTCCCTGAATTCTGTGGTTCACCCACGTTTTAACCCTAGGAAAGAAATGTCCATTCATCTAGCTTTCATTTATTAAATTGCACCTTCACCATGTCAAAGGTGCTACAGTATAGGCCTTAAAATGTGCAAACCAGGAAGACAGAACTAAAGGACTATTGAAATAAGAAGCATAAATACATCTTTAGAACCCTCCCCAGGATAATAAAGTGATTAACAGCATTTTTAAAGTGAATGAAACTCTGACATGGGAATCTAAGTTTTCAGGAAATATGCTAAGGCTTTGTTCTGTCAGAGAGGCAAAATAAAGAGTTACAGAGTGCTGAAATTGTTAGCATATTATTAAAGAAAGTTAGGTAGAAGTATTAGAATATATCATCAGGTTATTTTCTTAATTTAGAAACATTCAGATCTAAGCAATCTGAATGACTATATATAACAATTAGGAGGACTAGTAAAAACCAGTACCTACCAATATTCTAAAAATATGTATTGCTAGAAATTAACATATGAAGGAGTTCCCCTTGTGGCGCATCAGTTAACGAATCCGATGAGGAACCATGAGGTTGCGGGTTCGATCCCTGGCCTTGCTCAGTGGGTGTTGCCATAAGCTGTGGTGTAGATCGCAGTTGCGACTTGGATCTGGTATTGTTGTGGCTGTGGTGTATGCCAGCAGCTGTAGCTCTGATTCGACCCCTGGCCTGGGAACCTCCACATGCTGAGGGTGTTGCCCTAAAAAAAAAAAAAAAAAAAATTAACAAATGAATTTGCAATTAAAAAAAATGGAGCCTGGAGTTCCTCCCACTATGAAATACCTTACCCAAGAAGTCAGCGTAAAGAATACAGTGAGGGAGGAATTCCAATTCGGGTGCAGTGGGTTAAGACTCCAAAAAACGAACAATTCAGTCAAAATGAGCAGAAAATGTAAAGAAACATTTCTTCAAAGACATATAGATGGTCAAAAGACCATGAAAATAGGCTCAACATCACTAATTATTAGAGAATGCAAATCAAAACTACTAGGTAACACTTCACACCAGTCAGAATGGCCATCATCAAAAAACCTACAAACAGTAAATGCTATAGAGGGTGTGAGAAAAGAGAACCTTCCTACACTTGTTGGTAGGAATGTAAATTGGTGCAGCCACTATAGAGAATAATATGAAGATTCTTTAAAAAACTAAGTATAAAACTACCATACAATTATGATACCAATCCCACTCCTGGGCATATATATGGAGAAAACCATAATTTGAAAAGATACTTGCAACCCAGTGTTTATAGCAGCACTATTTACAATAGCCAAGACATGGAAGAAACCGAAATGTCCATCAACAGAGAACTGGATAAAAGAGATGTGGTACATATGTACAATGGAATCTCAGCCATAAAAAAGAATGAAACAATGCAACTTGCAGCACCATGGATGGACCTAGAGATTATCATACTAAGTCACATAAATCAGAAAGACAAAGACAAATATCATGTGAGATCACTAATATGTAGACTCTAATAAAAAATAATATAAAAGAACTTAGAAAACAAACTCAAAGATTTTGAAACCAAATTTATGGTTACCAAAGGGGAAATGTGAGGCAAGAGGGATAAATTAGGGTGTTGGGATTGACATATATACACTAGTTTATATAGAAGAGATAGGTAACAAGGATGTACTGTAGAGCAGAGAGTAATCCATGCAATGCTGTGTAATAACCTATGTGGGAACAGAATCTGAAAAGTAATGGATATATGTATGTATAACTGATTTACTTTGCTGTACACCTAAAACTAACACAATTTTCCAAATAAATTATGCCCTAATAAAGTTTATTTTAAAAATAAATTAAAAAAAATTTAAATTAAAAATTACAAAAAAGTTTAAAACCCTAGCCATGGCCTTAGCCAGTTGTATGAAGATAAACAAATAACACCAACCACTCTCATATTAAATAGATAAATCTCTGTGTATGTTATCCCCCCAAAATATTGAAAATTAAAAACAATCCTTCACAACTTAAAAAAAGGGAATCTGACTACATTGGCTCGGGTTGCTGTAGAGGCAGGGTTTGATCCCCACCCTGGTGCAGTGGGTTAAGGATCTGATATTACCACAGCTGCAGCATAGATCACAGCTGCGGCTGAGATTTGATCCCTGGTTCAGGAACTTCCATATGCCACGGATGTGACCATAAATTAAAAACATATATATAATAAGGGGAAAGAGCAAGTTCTATTTTTTACTGAAGATTAACAGAGAGATTGTTGATTAACCTTTTGGAATAAAATGACCATGTTTCTCTGTGTGACTTTGAGTTCTATTTTCAACAAAATTCAGAAAAGAATCTATCAAATGAGCTATATCATTATGCCTAAAATTTTAAGGGCTATCTAGGTTTTCCCTTTTTCTATTTTTTTCTTAAATGAAATTTCATAAGAGATCATGTGGATTTTTACTGGGTTGTCCTTAATTTGCTGCCGTACTGATTCAGTACTGTTATTTACAAACTATATATTTACAAACTATTTATTTAGGATCCATAATTGGCATAAGAATAAAGAGTAATTAACATAAAAGCAAGAAATTTCCTTTTCTTGTAATATTTATTATACTTTATTTCTGCAGTAGTCTTTTCACTTGGGCAGTTTCTAAATATTTCTCAGATTAGGCACAGGATTTTTTTCTAGGTATACTGTTTGTTTTTGTGGCTATTACAGTGTCTGACATGTGGAAAACACAATATACAGTAAATTGAAATTAAACTGAAAGATTAAAAATGATCCAAAGAGGGAAGAGAAGAAGCTGATTTCCTTGTTCACATAAATGTAGTTGAATCAGATCTATTTAACTTAACGTTTGTAGAACTTGGAGTGCTTGTCAGGTAAACGCAATAATAAATTACCATAAACAAACTATACTGTGACTGTCTTATGCTACACAATTAATAAAGTGTAGCCTAATGGCCTTATCTACTAAAGAAGCCTCTAGAGTCCTTACTGCTTGAAATGGGTGGATAAGGGAAAAATATTTCTCAATCGTAGATGCTTTGAACAAAAAACTAAAATGACAAAAAATTGTAACAACTATACTTCTGAGTTTCTGTTTTGGGTAGAAACACGGATTAAAGAAGATACTTTGAAGTCATTGCCTTAGATGTATTTGAGATATTTGGTTAGAAAACGAAGTTTTTGTGATTACCAATATGGCGTACTATAATATTTTATAGATACCACTCAGAATAAAGAAAAATGGAGATGAGAGAACCACAGGCCACTTCATGATGGGCAAGTACCTCATACTCTGATTAGAATTTTTTTCTTCCAGTTTTATTGAGATGTAATTGATATCAAACACTGTATAGGGTATAAAGCATAACTGACTTACATATACTGTGAAATGATGACCATGGTAAGTTAACACCCATCACTTAACAAAGTAACACAAAAGCTTTTTTTTTCCCCCTGTGATAATAACTTTTAGGATCTAGTTTCTTATCAACTCTCAAATATACCATGCAGCAGTTTTAACCACAGTCATCACATAAAAAAAAAAAATAGCTTTTTAGGGCTGCACCCGCAACATATGAAAGCTCCCAGGCTAGGGATTGAATTGGAGCTACAGTTGCTGGCCCAAGCCATAGCTACAGAAACATGGGATCCGAGTCACATCTGCAAACTACAGCACAGCTCACAGCAACATCAGATCCTTAACCCACAGAGTAAGGCCAGGAATTGTACTTGCATCCTCACAGATCCTAGTCAGGTTCATTACTGCTCAACCACGATGGGAATTGCAGTCATCACATTTTACATTACATCCTCAGTAGTTATTTATCTTATAACTGGAAGTTTGTACCTTTTGACCACCTTCACCCAATTCCTTTCTACATCCTTGGATTCAACCAATCTTGGATCATGTAGTACTGTAGTATTTCCTACAGAAAAAAACAATCTGAGTATAAATGGACCTGTGATGTTCAGATTATTGTTGTTAAATAATCAACTCTATATACGATCATTTCTTTATCTATTCATCTCATGATGAACACTTAAGTTGTTTCCCTGTTTCAACTATTGCAAATACTACTACATGAACATCGAGTGCATATATCTTCTCAATTTCTTGTTTTCTTTGGAAAAAATACCCAGAGGTGGAATTGCTGTATCATACGATAATTCTGTTTAAAATTTTTTGAGGAACTTCTCTACTGTTTTCCACAGTAGCTATAATAATTGATATTCAAACCAACAGTACCCCAGGGCTCCTTTTACTCCATATCCTTACCAGTATTTATTATTTTTGTCTTCTTGATAAATAGCCATTGTAACAGGCATGAGGTGATATCTCATTTTGGTTTTGATTTGCATTTCCATGATGATTTGTGATGTTGAGCATCTTTTTGTGTACCTGTTGACCATTTGAATGTATTTTTGGAAAAATATATATTCAGTGCTTTTCTTTATTCTAAGCTGGGTGATTTATTTGCTATTCAGTTGTATGAGTTCTTCATATATTTTGGATATTAACTCCTTTGGATGTGTGGGTTTGCAAACATTTTTGCCTGTTGAATAGATTGCATTTTAATTTTGTAGATTGTTTCTTTTTGTGCAGAAGTTTTTTAGTTTGATGTAGTCTCATTTGCCGATTTGCTTATTTTTTACTTCTTTTGATGTAGGTGTCATATCCAAAAAAATTATTGCCGAGACCCATGTCAAGAAATTTTTTCTATATGTTTCCTTCTAGGTTTGTATGGTTTAAGGTCTTATATTTAAGTCTTTAATCCATTCAAGTTAATTTTTGTGGATGGTCAAAGATAGGGATCTACAGTCATTCTTTTACATGTGAATATCCAATATTTCCATCATCACTTTTTGAAGAGATTGTGTTTTCTCTGTCACATCCTTGGATCCTTTGTCAAATAGTTGGCCACATATGAAGGAATTTATTTCTGGGCTATCAATTCTGTTCCATTTCTTTATGTGTCTCTTTTATTTTATGCCAGTACCATATCTTTTCAGTTACTATAGTTCTGTGGTATAGTTTAAAATTCAGGGATTGGGATACCTCTAGCAATTTTCTTTAATCTCAGTATGGCTTGGTCTATCCAGGGTCATTTGTGGTTCTCTACAAAATCTAGGATTGTTTTTATACTTCCTCAAAATCGCTGTTGGATAGTTGTAGAATCACATGAGTTCTAAGAAATAACAGAGAGGGTTCTATACTATAAATCCCAAGAAGGATATTTCCATTTTAGAAATCCTTTGACTTTATTTATGTCCACTAGTTTAACATACGCTAATTGTGTGTGTTTTTGTTTAGTGCTATGCTATTTTATTACATTTATGTGACCAGAGTGTAAGTCAAGATACAGAACAGTTTTATCACAAGGATCACGCGTGTTGCTTTCTTATAACCACAGATGCCTGTCTACACCACCACCTCTTATGTCTATCATTTTGTTGTTTCAAGAATCCTACATAAGCAGCATCAAAGAACATGTATGTAACCTTTTGAAGACTGGTTTTTGATACCTAAAGTAATTTTCAGACTGTGTTTATCCAAGCTGTTATGTGCATCATAGTCCCTTTCATGATGAATAGTATTTAATGACATGGGTGTACCACTGTATATTTAACCATTCACCTATTAAACATTCCAGTTTTCAGCTATTACAAATGGAACTGCTATAAAGTCTGTCTACAAATGCCATGTGAACGTAAAGTTTCATTTATGAGAAATGAACGCCCAACATTTCCAATTGCTGGATCACAAGGGAAGTGCATGTTTAGATTTTTAAAGAAACTGCAACCATTATTTTAGAGTGGCTGGGCCATTTTACATTCCTCGAAGCATTGCATGAATGATCCATTTTCTCCAAATGGGTAACATTTGCATGAATGACCCATTTTCTCTAAATGTGGTAACAGCATTTGGTATTACCACATTTGTTTTTCAATTTTAGTTATTTTTTGGTCTTAATTTAACTTTCCCTTATGGCAAATAATGTTGAGCATACTTTTACGGGCTTATTTTCCACCTATATAGCATCTTAGGTGAAATGTCTATTCATTTCTTTTACCTGTTTTCCATTGTGTCTTGTTTTGCTTTTTACTAAGTTTGAGAATCCTTTATATATTATAGATAAGATTATTTGTCAAATGTGTTCTTTGAAATATATTTTCCAATACCTAGTTTATCCTTTTATGCTCTCCATAGGGTCTTTAACAGCCAGAAGTTTTTCATTTTGATGTGGTTCAATTTATGGATTTTATGGATTGTGCTTTTTGTTTCAATTATAAGAACTTTTTAACTAGCCTTAGATCCCAAATATTTTTTCTCCATTTTTTTATCTACACATTTTATAGTTCCACATTTTACTTAAATTGTATACAAGATATAACATTGAAGTTAGATTAATTTAGATATAAAATTGTTTCAGTTTCATTTATTGAAAAGTTATTCTTTCTTTATAGATTTGTTTTGGTATCCTTGCAAAAAGATCAGTTGGAAAAAGCTACGTTGGTAAACCTTTGGGTTCTCTAGTTTGTTCCTTTTGTCTTTTTTATTGGTCTATTTCTTTAGAGATGTCATAATTTCTTGATTGCTATAGCTCTATAATAAGCCTTGATGCTGGGTATACAAATTTCTCTCATTATATTCTCCCTTTTTCAAAATTGTTTGAACAATTCTAGGGCCCATACGTTCTACCCAAATGTTAAAATAAGCTTTTCTGTGTGTAAAAATAGATTGCTAAGATTCTGGTAGAAATTACATTAAACATATGGATCAGCTTAGAAACAATTAAGATCATATCATTCTGTTAAATTTTCTAATCCGCAAACACAGTGTCTGTCCATTGGTTTAGAACTTCTTTGATTTCTTTACTCCACATTTTGGAATGTTCATGTTACAGATGCTCTATGTGTTTTCTTAAATTTATACCCGTATAACTTCGCTCAGAGGAACCACAAATATTTTTACATGCTTAATTTTGGTTTCCATGAGACATTTATTTGCGTATAGAAAGGCAATTAACTTTGTAATTTGATATATTGTCCTGCAACCTTGCCAAACTCACTTATTAGCTTTGAGAAGATTTTTTTTTTTTTTTGCAGATCTTGGGATTTTCTAATGAGACAACCAATCACCTGCATGTGAAATTTTTTCTTACTTTCCAGTATAAATATGCCATTTATTTTACCTGTCTTAGTTTAGTGACTACAACTTCCAGTATTATGCTGAATGTATTGTTGAGAGTAGATCTCCTAGAGTTATTCCAATCTTAGAAAATGGTCAACAGTTCACCACTAAGTATGATATTCATACTTAGTGAACACCTAAGTGAACAAGCTGACACCTATTTTCACCAAAACAACAGGTAAATATGAAATCTTCAAACTCTAGGAGATGTGTACCAGCTAATGGTTTAACTTAAACTTGGTATAAGAAACTATCTAGGAATTTGAGTATGGATGTGATTTATAGATTTCTTTTAGGTAAAATTATTTGATTCTAGGGAAAAATAGAATGCTTATTTACTGGTGAAAAATCACCATAAAAAACAAAATTTTAAGCTTTCTGACCTTACTGGTAGGCACATAGATAAGTATAAATTTGAAATATCTCTGAACATACCTACAAAGTCAAAATGTGTATCAGATATGGTTGCCAAAGGGTTTTACTGTTAATTCATAAAAATGGATATAATTCTGAGGCAGAAAAACAGTAGCCTTTGTCATGAAGGTCAAAGGAGACCACTCTCTACATGAAAAAATAATGCTTAATCAGTAATAGTAATGTAATTCTGGCACAGACTGGGAGGAGAACTAAGAACTGGTTGAGTTTTTAACTTTAATTAGAGGGATCACAACAAAAACCAAGGATATGTACAGTGACTTTTCTTCAGTTTTATTGAGTTAACTGACATATGGTTCTGTACAAAGAGTACAGCATGATTTAAACATATGTAACAAACATATACGTAACTATAACATATACATGTAACATCTAAATGTATATGTATACACTGAAAATGATTGTCATAGTTAACATTTATCACTTCATATAGTTTCAAAACAGTTTTTTCCCTTGTAATGACAACTTTAAAGATTTACCCTCAGAAACTTTAAATATTCAACAGTGTTAACTATAGTAATAACTTTGTACATCCCCACCTCAGTACCTATTCATCTTATAATAGGAAGTGTGTACCTTTGACCACCTTCACCAAATTTCCCACAATTTGCATTCCCAGGCTTTGGCAAACGAGCACATATGTTTTACTATGAGCACAGTTGTTTTAAATTCCACACCTAAAAGAGATCATATAGTATTTGTCATCCTCTGTCTGACTTAGTCCCTTACATAATGTCCTCAAGGTCTATCCATGTTGTCACAAATAGCACAATTTCCTTATTTATGCTTCTATGAACATGTAAATGCAGGTATCTCTGTGAGGGTCTGACTTCAATATATTTGGATATATATCCAGAAGTAGGATGGCTAGATCATCTGATAGTTCTATTTTTAATTTCTAGAAGAATCTATATATTGTTTTCCATAATGTTTATACAAATGGACAGTCCCAAAAGTGATGCACAAGGATACCATTTTGTCTACATCCTCACCAGCATTTGTAATCTCTTGTGTTTTAATATAGCCATTCCAACAGACATAAGGTAATATCTCACTGCAGTTTTCATTTGTATTTCACTAATGATTAGTGATGTTGAATACTTTTTTTCATGTACCTGTTGGCCAATTTATATCTCCTTGGGAACAATGTCTATTTAGGAACTTTGGCCATTTTTTCTTTTTCTTTCTTTTTTTGTTATTCATGTCTATGAGTTTTGTAATATAGTCCAAACTATATTACTCCCTTACCAGATATGATTTGCAAACATTTTCTTGTTTCATATGTTGTTTTCCATTTTGTTGATTTTTTTTATTTTAATCAGCAGAATAATTTTAGTTTGATGTATTCCTAATTCTTGATTTTTGATTTTGTTGCTTGTGTTTTGGGTGTCATATTCCAAAAACTGTTGCCAAGACCCCGTCAAGAAAATTTTTCTCTATTTTTTTCTAGTACTTTTTTGGCTTCATGTTTACATTTAAATCTTTAATCCATTTTGAATTAATTTTGCATGGGGTGAAAGACAGGGGTCTAGTTTCATTGTATTGCAAGTGAAATCCAATTTTACCACCTCCATTTATCAAAGAGACTATCTTTTCTCATTGAGTATTATTGACTCCCTTGTCAAGTAGTACTTGATTGTATATGCATGGCTTTATTTCTGGAGTTTTGATTCTGCTTCATTGGTCTATGGGTTTATTTTTATGCAGTACCATAGTGTTTACTATAGCTTTGTAATAAAGTTTGGAATCAGGAAGTCAATATCTTGTCCTTTGTTTTTTCTCAGGATTATTTCAGCTATTTGGAGTCTTTTGTAGTTGCATATATATTTTTGCATTTTTTTTGACTTCCATTAAAAAAATTCACTTGAATTTAGATTCAGTGGAATCCCTACCAACAGAAACTGTGTGTAGTATATACATTTTAACGGTATTAATTCTTCCAATCCACGACACAAGATATCTTACCATTTTTCGCTTTGGTTCTTTAATGTTTTTTATCAGTGTCTTAGAGTTTTAAGTGAGTCTAGAGGTTTTTCACCTCCTTGGTTGTGTGTTCTCTTGATGCTATTAGAAATGAGATCATTTTATTTCTTCTTCAGATCGTTTTAGTGTATACACATGCCACAGATTTTTGTATGTTGCAACTTAACTAAACTTGTTGACTAGTTCTAACAGTTTTTTTTTTGGTGGAGCCGTCAGAATTTTCTATATGTAAAGTCATGTTTTCTGCAGATAGAGACAATTTTATTTCTTTCTAATTCTAAAGCCTAACTAGTACTATATGACTAGGAGTGGTAAGAGTAGATACTCTTGTCTTGCTCCTGATCTTAGAGAAGAATTTCAACATTTTGCCAGTGAATATGATGTTAGCTGTCGGCTCATTTTTTATGGCCTTCTGTATATTGAGGTATGTTTTTTCTGTATCTAATTGGCTGAGAGTTCTTATCATGAATGAATATATTGAATTTTTGTGTAGTGCCCTTTCAGCAAACATTGAGATTATTATATACATTTTATATTTCCTTCTTTTAATATGTATCGCATTTGTGACCCCACCCCCTTTTTAAGGCTGCACATGTGGCATATGGAATTTCCCAGGCTAGGAGTCAAATCACAGCTACAGCTGCTGGCCTACACCACAGCCACAGCAGCACAAGATCCGAGCCACATCTGTGATGTACACCACAGCTCACAGCAACACAGGATCCTTAACCCACTGAGTGTGGCCAGGGATCGAACCCTCCTCCTCATGGATACTAGTCTATGCTGCTGAATTCAATATGCTAATATTTTGTTGAGAATTTTTACATCCATATTCATGAAGAATATTGGCTTTAGTTTTCTTATGATGTGTTATATGACATTGGCATCAGGGTCATACTGGCGTTGTAACATGAGTTTGGGAGTGTACCCTCCTCTTCAATTTCCTAGGAGAGTTTGAAAATGTTGGCATTATTTCTTTAAAATATTTGGTAGAATTCACTAGCAAAATAATCAGTTCCTGGGTATGTTTTCTGTTTAGAGGTTTGTGATTCCTTACTAGTAATTGGTCTATTCATACCTTCTATTTCTTCCTTACTGAATTTTGGTAGGTTGTATGTTTCTAAGAATTTATCCATTTCTTCTAGGTTGTACAGTTTGTTGGCATATAGTTATTCGTAGTGGTCTCTATTACCCTGTAGATGTCTATGAGATCAGTTGTAATGTCTCATTTCATTTATAATGTTACTGATTTTGGCCTTCTCCTTTTTCTTGGTTAGTCTAATATTTGCCAGTTTGCTTTATTTTTTCAAAGTGTCAACTCTTGGTCTTGTTAATCTTTTCTATTGTTTTCCTTTTCCCTGTTTCATGTTTTCCTGCTCTAATGTTTAACATTTTCCATCTGTCAACTTTCAGATTTAATTTGCTCTTTTTTCTAGTTCCATGAGGTGTGAAGTTAGATTATTTGAAGTTTTCTTTTTCTTTTCTTTTTTTTCTGTATTTGTGTTTATGGTTATAAACATCCCTCATAACTGCTTTTGCTGCATCCCATAAATTTTGGTATGTCATATTTCCCTTTTCATTTGTTTCTTGTATTTTTAAAAATTTCCCTTAATTTCTACTGTAGCTCATTGTTTATGAGTATTGTTTATTTTTCATGCATTCATGAGTTTTCCAGTTTTCCTCTTATTAATTTCTAGTTTCATACCGTTGTGCTTATAGAAGTACATAGTGTGACTTTAATCTTGAATTTACGAAGATATATTTTATGCCTTTACATATGATCTATCCTAGCAAATAGTCCATGCGGGCTTTAAAAATCATGTGTATTCTGATGTTGTTAGATAGAATATCCTGTATATATTTGTTAGACTTACTTGGTTTATAGCATTCAAATCTTTTTTTTTATTCTCTGTTTGGATGACCTATCCATTTCTGAGAGTGAAGTATTACTCAGGTTAGTTATTGTATTGCTGTTTATTCCTCTTGTTAGTACTGTATTTGCTTTATATTTAGGTACTCCAATACTGAATGTATATTAACCATCATTATAACTTTCTGATGGATTGACCCCTTTATCATTATATAATGACATACTCTGCCACTTTAAAATCATTTTAAATTTTATTTAATATAAATATAGCTATCCCTAATTTTTCAGTTACCATTTGCTTAAAATATCTTGTTCCATCCTTTACTTTCAGTCTTGTGTGTCTTTAAAGTTAAAAGACATCTCTTATAGGCAGCATGTTGTTAGATCTTTTTTTTTATTATTCAGTTGCTCTTTCTTTTGATAGAATTTATTCAATTAACTTTTGAAATAATTACTGATAATTAAGGACTTACTATTGCCATTTTGTAAATTGTTCTCTGTTTCGTAGATCTATTGTTCCTCGATTCTAATACTGCTATTCTCTTTTGCAGTTTGATGACTTTTGCTATCAGTATGCTTTGGCTTCTTTATCAGGTTCTTTTAGTGACTCCTATGGGGTTTTCTTTTGGATTACTGTGAGGTTTACATAAAATATGTTAATCACAACACATTACTTTGAACTGGTAACAACAAATAGCATTTCTAAACTTTACACTTTTTCTCCTCTACCCCTTCATACTTCACATTATTTTTACAGCTTACATATTTGTATATTATGTATCAAATAATAGATCACAAGTGTATTTTAATACATTTTTTAAACTTTTAAACTAGAATTATAAGTGAATTATGTACTATAAATACTGTATGAGAGATCTGACCTTGATTATATATTCTTATCTTTCCTGCTTAGCTGGGTATAGTATTCTTGCTTGACAATTTTTTGTTTCAATGTTTTGAGTATATCATCTATTTCTCCCTGGTGTGGTCCCTTTCCCAAGTAAGACTTCAGGAAAGGATCCATAGTTACTTGGATTCTTTTTTTTTTTTTTTTGTCTTTTTGCCTTTTCTAGGGCCGCACTCATGGCATATGGAGGTTCCCAGGCTAGGGGTCTAACAGGAGCTGTAGCCGCTGGCTTACACCACAGCCACAACAACATGGGATCTGAGCCGCATCTGCAACCTACACCACAGCTCACGGCAATGCCAGATCCTTAACCCAATAGCAATGCCAGGGATCAAACCCGGAACCTCATGATTCCTAGTCAGATTCGTTAACCACTGAGCCACAATGGGAACTCCTGCCTGGATTCTCCTATCAGGCTTCCTCAGCTATCAGGACAGGGTGCTATACTCACCAGAAGATGAGGCTATGCATTAGCCTCCCTGCCCTTGCAGGGCAGCAGAAAGTACCCCAAGATGTCCAGCATGGCTCGCTGTTTACAGACCTGAATCAAGCAGGACTGTGCACTGAATTCCCTGGCCAGATGGGGTCCACTGGTTTCGCTTTGCACCCTGTTCAAGTGCCACTGTAAGTGGGGCTATAGGATGGGCTACTCAGCTGCCTGTGTGCTCTAGTCAGGTTCCGAGTGGGCTTTCTAAAGGCTGTATTCAGCATTTGGTAGAGTTACAAATTAATTTTCTACCAGATAGCTCCCAAGACCGGTAAGGCTCTTGTTTGGGGATCAAATTAGATCTCTTCACTTATTTCTTTGGTCTGACAGGCTACCATCCAAGCTCTGCACATGGGAAGTGCCACTAGCCAGGCTCTCTGCTCAGGTTCTGCTGTAAACAGGGTTGTGGGAAGGGGTGCACAGACTCCTGACTAGGTTTCTTGGTCTCACCAGGCTGAAGGCTATATTCAGTGGTGGGCAGGACTATAAATTACCTCCCTATCTAAGAATGAAGAACAGGCCTCAGGGCCATGATGGCTCTTTTTTCAGGAAACAAATCAGGCAGAACCGCATACTACTAAGCTCTCTCGCCAGACCAGGCCACTGTCTTTGCTCTGCAGATGTAGGGACACTAGCTCGGTTTTCTGCTCAAATATCCCTGTAATCGGGATTGAAGGATCAGCTATGCAAATTCCTGGCATCTCCTGTATCAAGTTTCCTGGTTGGCAGTGTTGAAGACTGTACTTAGCAGTGGATGGGGATACAGATTAGCTTTCCTGCCAGGCCAGAGAAGCAAACCAACCACAAAGCTAGCAAGGTTCTTTATTTGGCTTCCCAAATCATTCAGGCCTCTAGCCTACCACGTTCTCTGGTCAGTACTCCACCGTCTTGGTTCTTCGGGTGAACAAAGCTGCTGGTAGGATTTCGACTTGGGTGTTGTTAGGTATTATAAACCACACCCCTCTTCTCTGTCACATTCTGATTCCCAGTGGTCAAGCCATGCAGAAGCCCCTGTGATCCCTGTCAGGCACAACCAGTGCAGACCTCCTGAAAAACAATGTGCAATGCTGAGGCAACCGGATGTCCACCTTGGGCTCTCTTTCTCCCCACTGGAGAAATGATAGGTTCATGGGGGACTTCAGTGCAGTGATGCACTTTTTTGGAGGGATGAGGATTTATGGTTAGAATGTAGCCGTTCCTCTTACCCATTAGAAAGCAGTCCCTCTCAGACCCTGTGGTGCAGGGCGTGCCTGAATCTTAGCCCCACGTTCTTAGATTTTCACAGTGGTGTCTTGTGAATGAATAGTTGTTAGCAAGGCTTCTTGTCTGGGGGAGTGAAATCAGCAATAATATGTTACCATTTTACTGCTGGCACTCCACAGTGTTAAAATTTATTTAAATAGGTGATTTTTAAAAGCCTTTTACAATGAACTGTTGAAGGATGGCATTCAGAATTTTTATTCATATATTGAGTATGATATTTTAGGTAGATGCTGAAGTAAAAAATATGTAGGTACATGTGCATGTGTATTTATATGTGTGTGTATGTATATGTGTATATGTATATCTGTAGTAGTAATATCTATGTAGATGAAATCAAAACAGGTTCTTCTTACATGGCTTTATTTCAGTTCTATAACAGACTATTTCTTAAAAACTGTCACTTGAATTTTTCTTTTGACTTTTTATTGTAAAATAATACACAGATACAGAAATCAAGACAAAAATGAATATCTTAGTAGAAATATTATAAAATGAACACATCTGTTATCACTACTCAGCTTCGGGAGCATTGTCAGCTAACTCTTAAGAACATTTTTTGTGCAAATATCAATCACATATTCTTCAACCTCTCAAAATTAGCTAGTATCCTGACTTGTAATAATTTCCCAGCATTTCTTTTTGAACTCATCACCTAAGTATATAATTCTAGGTATTATAGTTTTATTTTGCATCTTTACTATCTTGGTACTTTATTTCTTTTAATCTAAAGATTTCCACTTCACATTATTTCCTTATGATTTTTATCTGTTTAAGATATTAAGCCATTTAATCTAGGATTTCTTATAGTCTGGATTTTGCTCATTGTGTGAACAAGGTGTGTGCTGGCAGTTTATTCACTCATCTTTAATTACTGCAAATTGAACTTGGACCCAAAGGCATGATCAGAATCAGGTACACTCTCTTTGGCATGGATGTAGATTCACTTGTGCTCCTTCGTCCTGAGGCATATGTTTGGATTTCCCTCTTCTGATGTTATAATGCACAGGGGCTCAATACCTAGAGGAAGTTTTCAGGAGGGCTCTATTTTCATTATTTTGCTTTTCGTTATTCACTAAAATAATCTTTATAAAGTGATATTCTGGCTCATTTATATCTGAATATCCACCAGATAGGAAAAGGCACATAAAAAGGGTTGATTCTTATATTTTGGTTTATACGAAAATGAATTTCTGTCATCCTCAGAGGATGATAAATTATGTTTTAATTTTTTTTAATGCAATTACAAACTGAGATTTAAATATATTTGGTGGGACTCCATTCATTGCAATTCTTATTTGTTAAGCTCAAAATGTCCCTTCTTTAGACAGTGATGGTCTTCCCAAATTGCTTCCTGTGTCCTTTTGGTTCTTTCAAAGTGGCGTTAATCTTGGTTGGTGGCTACCTTACAGTCTGTTATGACAGACTGTTCTTGGCTCAGCGTACACATGGAATCAGCTAATTCTGTACTGGCCCTGGATTCTTTCAAAAGGAAATGGCAATGTAAGAAAAAAATGGATGCTCATTGTTACTAAGTTTACAGATAATTTACAAGATATATATGTGTATATAATTAATACATATATACAATCAGAAAATACCATATGTGGAGGAAAGGAATAGAGAGATGGAGAGAAACAGACTATAAAAAGATAGGTAACATACATATAGGTAAAAGGAACAAAAAAAGCCCTCACAAATTCTTACAGTAATAATCCCAGTTCTAATACATAACTAATGATTGATAGGATTTTCACTTAATCTTTTCTATGTTTTCCTATATTGTGTCTGTATATATCCTCTTCTTCCACATAAAGAACTTGATTCTAAATACTATAGCAGGCAGTAGAATTAGAATATTTTGTGATTAATCATTTTGCTTTATAGCCTATTACTTGTGAACAGGTTAACAATTGTAATAATATCAATATCAATGATAGTTACTGAAAACAGTTTAAATGTTTTTATGCATATGATTTCTTCATATTCTCTCCAAACTTTCATTTCTACACTGTGTGTACAATAGCGGATAATACAGCCATCATATGCTGTAAATTCTCTAAGACCCTGTTTTAGTTCTATGAATAACTGTGCATATAACTCCTACCATCAGTCCTTAGGTCCGTACCTTTCTAGTTTTTCTCATTGCCCAAATATCTTTCACTAAGAGATAACTGAGGAAAGTCTGATGGAAACAATGTCTTATTAACACTTACGTATCAATAACAGTTGATAGCTTTAGAAATGAAGCTAAATTCGCTGAGTAGGAAATCCTTGGATCACCTTTTGTTTTTTCTTTGAATACCATAAATGTGTTACCCCATTTTACTGTAGAATAAAGTGTGGCAGTCTTAAATCCTTTAAGATAATCTAATTTACTTTCTTACATAAACCTTGTTCATTGCTGCTTGAATGCCCCAAGTTTTTCTTTTTCTATTAAGTTCAATCATTTCATTAAAATGTATGGTCATTTTGGATTAACAGTTTGCAGTATTTAGTTTTCTCTTTTAAAAAGGACATGAAATTTTGTTAGCGATTTAATTATAATTTTTATATACTTTGTAATGTATTCCATGTCCTTGATTAGTTTTTCCTCAGGTACTCTTTTTATCATACATTAGGTTTTCTTTGCTTGTGCTTACCTTCAGTAACTTCTACTTTCTCTCAAATTATCTACCTCATTTTTCTTAATCTATGAAATTTTCTCACTTTGTACTGTCAATTGTTATTAAGGTATTATGTTGTATTTACTCGCTTCTGTACACCTTCTGCAAAACTCCTATGATTTTTTTAAAAAGTGTCATTCTTAACTCCTATCACCCTTTTCTGAATTTTTATTTATAATATTTTATGCCTTACATATTTTATGTACGTAGCTTATCTTGAAATATACACTATATTTTTAATGTTTTCTGGGCAAGCATTCCTGCCATGCATACTTCTTATGAAAGACTATTATTCTGCTCCCTAGTCTTTTTTTTTTTCTCATACTTGTAGCTTATATGGGATGAGTCTGAATATTTATGTGTTGCTCATTTTTACATGAATTGAATCTCCCAAACATTCACAAGAAAGCATATTTTAAGTAGGCTTTATAAATCACAAAGTTCCCTTTATTTTTGTTACTGTGCTTTGCTTAAAAATATGGCAGCTTGCTTTCTGAAAGTACTATTTTTTTTCCTCCACTTTTATCTAGAATATTCCTCTTTATTGTCTCTCTCCTACTCAGTTTTGATTCCATTCCCAGAAAATTTTCCTCAGTATGGAGTCCTTCCCCGAAGAGATGTCATCATGGGTGGGTCAGTTTTGAGATTTCACATGGGAATTGGCTTTTCAGTCCAATTAAGACTTACATAGGCCGGAGTTCCTGTCGTGGCTCAGTGGTTAACGAATCCAAGTAGGAACCATGAGGTTGCAGGTTCGATCCCTGGCCTCGCTCAGTGGGTTAAGGATCCGGCGTTGCCGTGAGCTGTGGTGTAGGTTGCAGACGCGGCTCGGATCCCGCGTGGCTGTGGCGAAGGCCGGCCGCTACAGCTCCTGTTAGACCCCTAGCCTGGGAACCTCCACATGCCGCGAGTGTGGCCCTAGAAAAGGCAAAAATACAGAAAAAAAATTAAAAAAAGACTTACATAGGCCTCTGGAATGCAATGATGAATGTGGTAGGCAAAAGCCATATGGGTTTCAGTTGATGATCAATATGGCTGCATAGGAAATCCTTGGCTCACATTTTCTTTTGAGTCCCTTAAATATGTTACTACATCTTATTGTACTCTTAAATATAATAATCTAAGCAATTAACCATACAAATCTTAAGTGTTGATTCTGTGCTTTTCAAAGTATGGATTGGAAAGAATTGGATTTATGGGATTCTTCTTTTCTAAGCTTTTCAAATATCCATTTAGTTCCCTTCAATATTTTCCATACAGTCATTATAATACACAGGTCTTATAGGTCTTAATAATATGTCTCCAGATACTTAGTCATCTATTTTTGTTGTAAATACTATTCACAGATTTTAGTTTTTTTCTATCCAGTTGTTTGTTTTTATGTGAAGAATCCTGAAATCCCCAAAATAGCCATCTGTGGCATTATCATCCTCTTCCCTAGAATCTCAGTAATAAATATTCATGACAGTGATTTATTTATTGAAGGTTGATCACGAAGTTAATGGAGTTTTTTCTTATTTTGTGGAAGATACGTATTGTGGCCCTCATATTAAGTGGATACAGTTGTACAACTCCACTTATACACAGACATTTTTCAATGAATATATTGTAAGAAAATATGTATGTAGACATTAGTCTGTCCTTACATAGGCATAGGGTGAGTGATATTTAATACAAAATTATTAATGCTAGTTTTCTTTCTGTTTTATAGCTTTGCTTTCAAAGGATTACACTGCTAGACAGTATACCTCTCTCCTAACCAGAGAAACTGCTTATCAGCTTATCATCACAGGTAAGTGGTAACTCTTTAAAACTAACACTCTCCATTACTGTATTATAAATATAACTGCACTACTGCATACTATAAATTTTTTAAACTCTGTGAACTGTGTTATATTTATAGTTGTACAGCCATCATCACAACCCAACTTTACAACTTTTCCATCCCAAACACCAAGCCCATCCCTCTCCCTCCAACCTGTCTCCTTTGGTGACTATCAGTTTTTCAAAGTCTGTGAGTTATTATCTGTTCTACAAAAAAGTTCATTGTATCCTTCTTTTAGATTCCACATATAAGTGATTGCCTATGACATTTGTGTCACCGAGTCACTTCACTTAGCATGATAATTTCTAGGCCCATCCATATTGCTGCAAATGCCATTCTTTCCTTTGTTTTCATGGATGAGTAATATTCCTCTGCGTATATGTATGTACCACATCTTTATCCACTCCTCTGTCAGTGGGCATTTAGGTTGCTTCCATGTCTTGGCTATTGTATATAGTGCTGCAATGAACATCAGGGTACATATATCTTTTCAAGTCATGGTTTTCTCTGTATGGGTGCCCAGGAGTGGAATTGCTGGATTAAATGGTAATTCTATTTTTAGTTTTTTTTTGAGTAAGCTCCATATTGTTTTCCATAGTGGTTGCACCAATTTATATTACCACCAACAGTATAAGAAGGTTCCCTTTTTCACACACCCTCTCCAGCATTTACTGCATATAGACTTTTTGATAATGACCATTCTGGCTGGTGTAAGACGATATCTCATTGTAGTTTTAATTTGCATTTCTCTAATAATTAGTGATATTGAACAAATTTTCATGTGTATTTTCATGTGTATTTTTGTCTTTTTTTGGGGTCATCTGTATGTCTTCTTTGGAGAATTGTCTGTTTAGATCTTCTGCCCATTTCTAATAAGGTTGTTTGTTTTCTTGGATACTGAGCTTCAGAAGTATTTATATATTTATTTTGGAGGATAGTTCTTTGTCAGTTCCTTCATTTGCAAATATTTTCTCCCATTCTGTGGGTTGTCTTTTTTATATATTCAGGGTTTTCTTTGCTTAAGTTTAATTGGGTCCCATCTGTTTATTTTTTATTTATTGTCATTACTCTAGGAGGTGGATCTGAGAAGATAATGCTGTGGTTTATGTTAGAGTACCATATAAATTTTACAGTGATTCATTCGTTAGTGAAGAGGCTAGGTTACTGTGAAGCTGTCATATTGATTAGATTAGGGTAGTATATTGCAATCATATAACTACTTTTTTATAAGCTCATGATTTATCTGTATAAATGAATATTAATTTTTTTCACATTTTTAAACTTATGTTGTCTAGTGTTAGTAATATGGATAAGATCTAGAGTGCTTTTGTATCATGTAACATAACATTGATGTATGTACGGACAAATGCTTTATCTTGTAAACAGAACATAGGTTTGTATTTGCAGTACAGAAAATATATTTTCTTTTTCTGTAGCTTTATTTGTAAGAATACAGTCTTATATACGTAAAATATATGAAATATATATTATGCAATAATTGTTATCTGTAAGAGTTTTGATCCATAATAGGCTAGTTGTAGTTAAGTTTTAGGGGAATTTCTATATGGATTTTCTATCGTGCAGACGTCAGAACCCGTAACTCCCTACATTGTTCAAGGGTCAAGTGAATATTCAACATTGTTGCCTCAGGCAACTGTCCATTTACTAATGTAACTTTCATCATCTGCTGCCTTATGCCTATGCATTTAGAGGTATATCTGTAGGTCCTTACATAACTTCCTCTTTTCAGAAGAATAGTAATAGAAGATAGCCAAAACTCCATAAAGTGATTGATGCCTTTTTTTTAAAATTATAGAATACAATTTCTTCTACATATTTTGGTAAGATTATTCTTATTACAGCACTAAAACATTCAACTAAATGGTAAAAACAACTAGCTGATTAATTTACTTAAATACCTAAAGCAAAGTCATAAATAAATTTAGATTTTATACTCTTGAGGTAGAAAGCATTTGGAATTTCACATTTGCTTTAATATGCAAAAGAATTGTTTTAAGCAGCAAAGTTCTGAGAAGCCAAGGGAAGTCCAAGCCCCCCTATTAAATTCTGAAGTAGGTTGTGAATTGTTGGTTAATATTTATTTGAACACCTAAAAGGGCTCACATCAGTTCATCTTCTCTGAAGTAGATATGCCTCTAAGTGGGTGCACAACAGAAGCTTAGGTGTAGAAAGTGAAAATGAAATTGTCATGTTTAGTCACTTCCCTTTGTGAGAAGAAAAGTTTAAACATGTGAAAATGGAATCACTCAAGTAAGAATTAGGCCAAGTGTTGTGACTAATATCTCCATGATGAAACAAGCTTTTTCATTTTGTATTCCAAGCAACTATCTAAAAGAAGCATAGTGTGTAAAACATAGTAGATATGAAAAAGTTCCTTCCTGAATGAATGAAGGAATAAATGATTGATTGTAAAGATAATTTTGTTGGCAAGAATGAGTCTACAAAAAGGTAAAACACCAAAAATGTTCAATAACAGGGAAGGGGACAAGGGAGGAATGAGTAACAGGGAAGGGGACAAGGGAGGAATGAGTAAACATGTTTAGTTAGATAAACTTGTTGCATTTGCTTATTGCATAACCTTGTGAATATGTATTCATTGTAGTTTGCATATCTGTAAAATTTTAAAAAATATTACCAAACTCATGAGATTTCAATCAAAAATGTTTGTACACAGGACACGATCACCAGCAAGAAGTTGATATCTTCCCTTTCCTTAGAGCTGGATAAACTCTGTAGGTAAGGTAATGAAACATTATTAATTACTAAGAAAAGGTATAAAAATTTTCATTTTGTGATGCTCTTTCCCCATTTTTTAAGAGGATATACTTGAGATATAAAATTGTATACGTTTAATTTATATAACAATGATTTGAGATATATTCTACATATATATAGCCATATATATATGCTATATATATAGCCATATAGATATGCATATATAGCATATACACAGCAAAACATGCATATATATATATACCTATATATATGTATGCATCAATATATATAGGAAAACATGCAAATATGTGTATAGTATATATATAGCATATAGTTCTATATATAGCATATATTCGGCATATGTATATAGCAAAACATGAATATATGCATATAGCATGTATATATAAAGAGCAAAACGTA
Organism: Catagonus wagneri; assembly: GCA_004024745.2. NCBI lineage: Eukaryota > Metazoa > Chordata > Mammalia > Artiodactyla > Tayassuidae > Catagonus > Catagonus wagneri. Next base: position 9,474,547 of record PVHT021183661.1, read on the forward strand.
TATCCAGATAGCATAGATGTAGCTATATATATATATAGCAAAACATGCATATATGCATATATATAGCAAAATGTATATGCATCTACATCAAAAAGAAAGCATACAAATCCATATATGGAAATGTATAGCAAAATTTTCATATATACATATACAGATATGCATAGCAAAACTTGCAAGTGCGCATATGTATAGACAAGTACACGCATAGCCGAATTTGCATATGCATAGCCAAGTTTACATGTTTATGCATATGTATAGCGAAACTTGCATATATATGCATATAGAAATGTATGTAGCAAAACTCGCCTATATGCATTGAGCATATAGCTATGTATACATAGTACAGCATATATATATAGCAAATCATATATATGCATATCAACAGCAAAGCATGTAAGCATATACAGTAAAACATACACATGCAAAACTGCAATTTCCATATTTCAAGTATGCATATGTATGCATAAATATAGCAAAAATTCTTCTATGCATAAGTAGAGTAACGAATAATGCCTAGCAAACCATGCATATGCACAGTCATATGTATAGTCAATTTGCATATGCAAAAATCGTGCACATGCAGGTAAAATTTGCGTATGTGAATATGCAAATTTTCACTTTACATATGCATGTGTATATGCAAATTCTGCTATGCGTGTGCATGTATAGGGAAACATTCACATAAGCAAAAATGTATATGCCTATAAATAGCATATGTATAGCATATAGCTATAGCTATATGCTATATATATATAGCAGTTAAAAGGCATATAGGATATATATAAAGCTATCTATGTATAATTAGCTATACATATATACAAATACATCGCATATTTTACATATATACACATATATTTATATATATGCATATATATATAGTAAAATATAAATATAGCAAAACTTCCACATATGCATTTTAGCAAATATACAGAAGGTGTATACATATAGCATATAGCTAAATAGCTTAATATATACCTTTAAGCAAAATTAGCATATATGCATATGTATGTTGAAATTTGCATACATAACAAAACGTGCATGTGTCTAAGTATAGCAAAATGTATATGCCTATATATAGCAAAAGCATGCGTATATGCATATTTATAGCAAAAACTACATATAGTGACACATTGCGTATTTTACCATATATGTATAGCATATACATTATATATCCTATGTATATGCCATATTAACTGCTATAGAGAGCTATGGTATTGTAAAACATGCATAGTTTAAAAGGAAAATTTGCATATGTGCATATATGTAAAGTGGACTTTGCATGCCTGCTTATGCACAGCCAAATTTGCATATAGGCATATATAAATCTATATTCTGAAACTTGATTATATGCATTAGGGATGTAGCTATATATGGCCATATATATATATATATATATATATATATATATATATATATCGTATTTACAGCATGTAATTAGCAAATTATGCATAACATGCATATAAGTAGAGCAAACCATGCATATGCATGCTCATATGCATAGTCAATTTGCATATTTGCATACACATACCAAAACATGCATATATATGCATATTATAAAAGCTATATATCTACCTTTATATATAGCTCATATACCATATATAGCAAAACATGCATATGCATAGCAAAAATTTTCATATATGCAAGCATAACGTAATATGTGTATAGATAAACTTGCATATATATAGCAAAGCATGAGTTTATTCATATGTAACAGCGAATTTGCATCTATATGGCACATATTTAGCTGTGTATGTATATGTATATTATATATAGCAGATATTTATAGTAACACATGCGTATTTTAACAATGTATAGCATAATAGGTATATATGTATATTAGCTACACATATATAGCAAAAACCTGAAGCTATAATCCAAAGCATGCATATATGTATAAACATGCAAACACACCTATATTTGCATATGTATATGCATATCAAACTTGTGTTTGTGCATATGTATGGAGGAATTTGCATATATATGCGGATGTGTTGAAAAAGATGCATACACATGTATATGCATAGCAAAATATGCAAATCTATATTGCATACTTATACTAAAACATGTATTTATGCGCATAGCATATATATGCATATATAGCATAATATTCATATGGTCTGGAGATTTGCATATATGTGCATATGTGTATCCGCACTGGCATATAGGCATTTGTATAGCAAACACATACGCACAGCAAAACATGCAAATATATGTATAGCGAAATTTGCAGATATCTGCATAGCGGAATTCGCATATATAGCAAAACACGCATACATATATTCATATTGTATAGCGAATTTGCATATATATGGATCTATATTAAAAACTTGCCTATATGTATTTAGCATATAGCTATATATATATGTATATTGCAAAACATGCATATATGCGTATATATAACGAGTCTCTCTTGCACATAATGCATACGCACCCACATTTGCATATGCATAACAAAATTTGCATGTTTTGCATATATGCAATATATACACAGTGAAATTTGCATATATGTATTTGTATATTAATCTATATAGCAAAACTTGCGTATATGAATTTAGCATATATACAGCATATATATATGTATTTGTATATTAATCTATATAGCAAAACTTGCGTATATGAATTTAGCATATATACAGCATATATATATATATAGCTCTTATATACCATATATATAGCAAAAACATGCAAATACATGTATATGCATAGCTATATTTGCATATATATGCATATGTATAGCAAACCTTGCATATATACACAGATATAGCAAAACATTCATATATTCATATATATGCATCTATGTAGCAAACCTTGCATTTATGCATATATATGTAGATATATACCAAAACATGCATATATCCATATTCATATGGTCCACAAATTTGCATATATATGCGTATATATAAAGGAACCTGCATATATGCGTATGTATAACAGAACATGTATATACCTGCATACATATAGCAAAACGTGCATATAGCCAATACATATAGTAAAACATGCATATATATATGCATATATATATATATATGCATATATGTATCAATATAGCAAAACTTGCATATATTCTTTTAGCATATATGTATAGCATAATATAGCTATATATATGGCATATACATAGCATATATACAGATAATATACATACAGAGCTATAGATATATCAAAACATGCATATATATGGATATATATGGCAAAACATATATATATATGCAGATAGTATATGCATCTATATACCAAAACATGCATATATGCATAGCATATGTATAGCTATATATATACATAGCTCTCATATAGAACATATATATATAGCATATCTATAGCAAATCATGTATATGCATATGTATAGCAAAAGTGGCATATATATGCATATATATAGCAAACATGCACATATGCATATATATTAGCAAAACATGCATGTATATGCATATACCATATCTATAGCACATATATACAGCATATATATAGCATCTTTAGCATATATTTAATATATATATAGCAAAACATGCATACATGCATATAGCATATTCATAGCAAAACATGCATACATGCATATATACATATCAAAACATCAATATATATGCCTATACATAGCAAAACATGCATATATTCATATATAGCATATATATATATATATATATAATATATAAACAAAATTACCACTGTGGAATTAACATCCATTGCCTCACATAGTTCCTTTTTTTGATTACGCATGACAAGGACTTTTAAAAACTTACTCATACCAACTTTTAGGTATACCATATTGTTAACCATCATCATCATGTTGTACATTACATCCCCAGAAATTATTTATCTTACACCTTTTGGCCACCTTTACTTACCTCTCTCATGCACACACCTGATTCCCAGAGCTGCCAACCAAAGTAAGTTTGTTCTTTTTTAGATTCCACATCCATGAGAACATGCAATAAATATGTCTTTCTCTGATTCATTACACTTAGCATAATGCCATCAAAGGTTCATCTGTGTTATCACAAATGGCAGGATTTCCTTCTTCTATAGGGCTAAATACTATTCTGCCCTATTTGTGCACCACAGTTTCCTCATCCATCCATCTGTGGACACTCATGGAATTTCCCAGTCTTGTCACAGGACTATTTTAAGAGATGTTGCAATAAAAGCTGTATAGATAGTTCTAAGAGATTCTGACTTCTATTTAGATTCAGAAGTAGGATTGCTGGATCATAGGATAATTCTAATTTCTTAAAGAAACTCCATAATGTTCCCCACAGTGACTGTACATCCTTACTAATAATACCTAGCTATCATCAAAAAGGCAAGAGAGAGCATTTTGAAAAGCATGATGTGACATCTCATTGTGATTTTGTGACTCCCTAATAATTACTGATGTTGAGCACTTTTTCGTGTACCTGTTAGCCATTTGAATATCTGCACTGAAAAAATGTCTTATTTCAAGTTCTTTGCCTATTTATTTTTTTTGTCTTTTTGCCTTTTCTAGGGCCGCACTCGCAGCATATGCAAGTTCCCAGGCTATGGGTCTAACAGGAGCTGTAGCCACCGGCCTTCGCCACAGCCACAGCAACGCGGGATCCAAGCCACGTCTGCAACCTACACCACAGCTCACGGCGATGCCAGATCCTTAACCCACTGAGCAAGGCCAGGGATCAAACTTGCAACCTCATCGTTCCTACTTGGAATCGTTAACCACTGAGCCACAACAGGAACTCCATTGCCCATTTTTTAAATTGCATTTTTTTTTGGCCATGTGTTGTATGAGTTCCTTATATGTTTTGTATATCAATAGCCTATCAGATACAAGGTTTGAAAAGATCATCTCCTATTCTATTGGTTATCTTTTCATTTTTCTTATTGTTTCTTCTGTTGTGCAGAAGCTTTTTCCAGATTCTAGGGAAAAACTGGTAATATAGGAGATATCAGTCAGTTTTCCTATCCGATGATAAAAATCAATTAGCTATCCATGAGTTAAAAAAGCTCATGACACGTCATGATTCCACCTAGGTAGTTTAAGCACTACCGTGGAACAAAAAAAATGTAAACAGTTTTACACAAAAAGAAAGAGAAGACAACACTCCCATCTCCTAGGCCAGCATTGTTCAGCACCAAGAAGGGCCTTCCCAGGTAGTAAGAGTTCCTCTAGCCAGAAAAGGAAAGGCCAGGTGAGCTACTAGCTTTCTAGCCTCTCCTAGTACCACGTGAAGTTTCAGCTTTGGTACATTCCATCAAGAGTGGCAAAGATAGCTAGCTAGGAACAAGGAAGGAAAGCAGAAGCTATTTGCAATTCACACAAATCTACAAACAAGTTCAGCAGCTTCTGCCACTGATTTGAGCTACATGGATCTCACCAGCTACCCAAAAGTTATTTATGTTAATTAATATGCACTTCAGATCCTCCCTGTGCACTCTGCCCCCACCCCCTGTTGGATCCCAGACTCCACGTCAGTAGTCATCTTATTAAATATGATTCCGAACCCATTTCCAATATGAATGTGGATGTTTTTTCCCCATAAAACCAAACAATGCTTGTGACACTAGATTGGTGTTTTACAACTTACTGCAATTCTTACACTATCTATACAGAGATAGTGTCACACAAGCTTTCAGTCCCACAAAATTCCCTCTGACTGTGCCACGTCTTCAAATCTCCACATGCTCACCAGTCCAGAAGCTCTCTGAGCCCAGGCCTTTGCGGTTTTTATAGAGGCCATATTTATTAAATCATAGTTTAACCATTCAGCTTCCAGCCCCTCCGCCCTCCCTGGAAGTCAGAGGGTGACTAAAGTTCAAACTCTAACCCTGGCAATGAGCCCTCATCTTAGGGGCTTTTGAGGACTCACCTCATTGACAGAAACCAGTCGTGGTAGAAAGGGGCTTCTTATGAATAACAAAACGCATATTTCCCCTTTATGCTTCTGAAGTGATTTCAGAAACCTAGGACAAAAGATATTATAAGAAATATTATGAGAAAAGATGCTCCCATTCCAAGTATACCTCCGATATATCGCAGGCTCAGTTCAGGGACCACTGCAATAAAGTAAATATTGTGATAAATCAGTCCCACAAATTTTTGGTTTTCCAGTAGATATCAAAATTGTGCTTATACTATAGTCTATTAAAGTGTGCAATCAAATTGTCTAAATAACAATGTGAATACTTTAATTAAAAATTACTTTGTTGATAGATAATGTTAATCACCATCTGAGCCTTCAGAGAGTTGTAATAAATAATAAATCCTAGTCAGGATTTGAAATACTGGGAAAATTATCAAAATATGTGACACAGAAACATGAAGTAAGCAAATGCTAATGCTTGACACAGGATTCCCCCAAACCTTAAATTTGTAAAAAAATACACACACACACACACACAATAAAATGAACCACAATAAAATAGAAATGAAGTGTGCCTGTACTCTTTTTTTTTTTTTTTTTAGGCCCACACCTGTGGCATGTGGAAGTTTCCAGGCAGGGGTTGAATAGGAGCTGTAGCCGCCAGCACACACCACAGCAACACCAGATCCTTAACCCACTGAGCGAGGCCAGGGATCAAACCCGCAACCTCATGATTCCTAGTTGGATTCATATCTGCTTAGCCATGGCAGGTACTCCCAAATATGCCTGTACTCTTATCACTCAGGAAATTTCAAGGGTTTTATGAGCTGTAAGTCAGGAAAGGAGATAATGGCCAAATACATATTTCTTATCATAAACCATATCATACGTAGTAATAAATCTAAAAATGTTAATGAATTTAATTTGTAATCAAAAGGTATAAAGTGGCTGGATAGAGAAAACAGAGCCAACTACATGTCACCTACAAAAGACTAACTTCACCTTTAAGGACACATAGATTCAAAGTGAAAGAATGGCAAAAGACATTCCATAGAAATGAAAACCAAAAGAAGAGGTAGTTGTTTTTATATCATACGAAATAGACTTTAAGCCAAAAATTGTAACAAGAGACACAGATGATTATAATGATAAGGGGGTCAGTTAACCAAGAAGTGTAACTCATAAATATAAATGCACCTGCTCTCAGGGCACCTACAAATATTAAGCAAATACTAACAGCTCTAAAGGGAAGCAACAAAGAAGTAATAGGGAATTTTAGTAGCACACTTTCAAAAATGAATCAAATAGAAAATTAATAAGGAAATGTTTGACTTATATTATGCATTATACCAGATGGACTTAACAGACATAAACAGAAATTCAATCTAAAGGCAGTAGAATGCACACTCAAGTGCATAAGAAACTCTTCAGGATAGGTCACACGATAGGTCGCAAAATGTCTTCATTGAAGAAGGTAAAATTGCATCAAATCTTTTGAGGACAATAGTATGACATTAGAAATCAGTATCAGTGGGGAAACTAGAAAATTCACAAATTTGTGGAGGATAAACAACATCCTACTGAAAAAACTAATGGATCAAAGAAGAAATGAAGAGGAAAATAAAAATTTTTGAAACAACTTAAAACAGACACACAATACATCAAACCTACAGGATGCTGCAACACTATGAGAAAAGTCTTATGATCATCTCAAGATATGCCAAAAAAAATACTTGACAGAGTTCATCATTTCATGATAAAATGGGTATAGAAGGATGCATGGGTATAGAAGGAACATCTGACAAAATAACCTCAATAAAATGTAATTTGTGACAGAACTATAGCCACCTCATCCTCAATGGTGAAAGGCTGAGAGATTTTTCTCTAAGACAAGACCACCCACGCACACCAATCCTAGTCAGCATGGTACTGCAAAACCTAGCCAGAGCAATCAGGAAAGAAAAAGATATAAGAAATCATCCAAATAGGAACGCAAGAAGTAAAATTGTCTTTGTTTGCGGATGATATGATCTTATGTACAGAAAATACTGTTGGCCATCTGTATATCTTCCTTATAAAAGTGTCTATTCAGTCCTGCTGCCCATTTTTCTTAATAGGCTGTTAAGGGGTTTTGTTTGTTTTAGTTTTGCTAAGGAGTTGCTGATATTTTTTGATATTAACTCATCAGATAAATAATTTGCAAATATTTTCTCCCATTTCATAGATTGTCTTTTCATTTTGTAGGTTGTTCCTTTTTTCTGTATAGAACATATTTATTTGATTTAGTATCACTTATGTTTTTTTGCTTTTGTGGTTCGTGCTGTTGCTATCATATCGAGGGGATTGCTGTTGAGACCAATGTCAAGAAGATTTTTCCCTATATTAATTTCTAGGAGTTTTATGGTCTCAGATCTTCAATACATTAAAGGGGGTCTACCATCATTCTTTTGCATATGAATATCCAACTTTCCCAGTGCCATTTAGTGAGGGGGATGTCTTTTCTCTACTGAGTATTCTCTGCTCCCTTGTCAAGTATTAGTTGATATATATGCATACGTTTATTTCTGGGTTCTCAATTCTGTTCCATTATGTGTCTATTTATATGCAAGTACTATGTTGTTTTTATTACTATAAATTTTGTAATACAGTTTGAAGTCAGGAAGTGTAATACCTCCAGTTGGCTGTTCCAAGTCTTTCCCAAATGCTTCTGTGGCTAAATAAAGATTTTAGATCTGTTTTTTTTTTTCTATGTCTGTAAAAATTGCCTTTGGAATCTTGACAGTGGTTGCATTGAATCTATATACAGCTCTGGCTACTACAGACATACTGACAATATTCAGTCTTCTGATCCACGAACACAGGCTATCTTTCCATTTATTTGTATCATTTTCAATTTATTTCATTAGTATCTTTTAATTTTCAATGTAGAGATCTTGTACCATCTTGATTAGATTTAATTCTAAGTATTTTATTGTTTTTGACGCTTTTATAAATAAGAATGTTTTATTTCCTTTTCATATGTTTTGTTGTTAGTGTATAGAAGTACCATTTAAGTAACTTTAAGGCTTCTGGGAAGGAAAGGAATATAGCAATTTTGTATATTTCTCCAATCCAGTGATTATTCACCATTTGCCATATTAATTATTCTGAGAATCCATTAAAAATTATTCACCTGTATTCTCAATTTTACACATATTTCCACACCAGTTTTCATTATGTAGAAATTTCTGTGGATTTACACACCTTCTTAATAGATGTATATAATAATTTTACATGGAAATTAGGTGCAAGAAAGCAAGTGAGGTATATTCTATCCAGGGGAACAATACACTAGAATAAGACTATTTCCAAAGTAGATGTGGACTGATGTCATAAGGAAATATCAGGATCCAAAAGGTGAAGCCAAGTAGATATATCGTCCATTTCTATCTTTTTTCCTTCCTCCCTTCATTTCTTATACCTTTCCTTATCATTTTATACTTCTTTTCAGATTACAATTGAAGTAATGTATTTACTAAATTAGTATGGGTTTCAAATGCACTTAAATTTCTGACAGCGACAAATACAGGAATACAGCGTTAGCCATATTATTGTTATAATGACAGTATTAATAATTTTCAGTCAACAAAAAGATACTTGTGAGATCAACCTCTAAAATGATATTCCTTTGGGGCCTTCATAAAAGAGAAACTCAAGGATATCACGAACAGTTTCCTGAAAAAATTCTTTCAGTAAAACAGTAATGGGTTTTTTGTGGCTACTCCTTTTACTGCCCTTGAATAAAGACCATATTTTTATATCAAACTGCAAATTAGGAAACATGGTTCTATAAGCTGGTCAAGTATAAGTTATTCCAGTGAACTGCCTTAAAAACGTCTAGATCATAGAAGCTGCCCAAAAGGGATGAACCATGTATTTCAAATATTTCCCATAAATAGAATTAATTTAAGCTAAATGTGTCCCCTGAGAGAGTCAGATGCATTCAATGACAAGGCCTGGAGTGCTTATACTTGGACTGACAAGAGGCAAAGTCATGATAATGAACACACGGAGACGTTGATATACTTTTGTACCAATTAAGAAGCCTAACCAACATTTTGTCTTAATTGGAGGCTTACTCATATAATGCTTTGTGACATCTGGCATACAACTGCTTTATTCTGTTATTTAATTTTTCATATGTGAGTATCAAATGCACAATAAGAAGAAACCTTCCTGGAGGGCATATGCCAAAAATGTTATGCATTTAACTCATCCATAGTTTCTTAATATTATATAATGCTTGATAAATGATACATGATTAAACCAAAGAAAGAAGTTCCATCCTAGTCAATTAGCTAGGATCACTAGACATAAAAGTAATAGCATATTGGCGCCAGACCTCATAATTTTAAAGTTGTGACACTCACATTATAGTTGTTATGGAGTCTACTTTAAGTGACTCAGAAAATAAAAATGACTGCAGTTACAGTTGGGCAAGAGACTTAAAGATGGGTCAGAGAAAGTGCCCCTCATATCACTCTGACCTACCTCTTCTGCTTTGAGAACAGGAAGAAAAAATGGAATATCTGCTATTAACATAAACCTTTGATTCCAGAAATCAAACCTGAGCTCCTTTTGTGTCCATTTTTTGTTTTTTTGGGTCCATTTTGTTCAGAGAAACAAAAACAAAATGTGAACATTGCTAGATTCTCAATTACAAGAAGAGAAAAAAGCTTTTATTCCTGTAAGCATCAATAGCCAATCTTTATACATTTATTCTAGTCTGGAGTTCATTCCAAGCATGTGCACACATACTGCAAAAATAAACAAAGTCCAACCAAACTTAGGCCCAGACAAAGGGCAACGGTCCAAGATCACCTGTAAACAGGGGCTTAGTTGAAATCTAGGTATAGATTTTCAGAGTCTAAATGAGTGAGTAATCCAAAGGCACAAAACAGAATCTCAACACTAAAAGAACAGAGTACAAGAGAGAAAAATAAAAATTATCCGAATAATAAAGACTAGGGAGCTATCAGAACATGACGTGTGATAGTAAAGACAAAATCTGAGCTTATTAAAATTGGTAATAGAAAGGAACCAAGTGGCAAATACGCCGGAGCTATTTTACTGAAAATGCAGGGAGGTATTCTTTTTCTTGCTGTTAAGACATCAAATAAGGGATGAATGGCAAAGTCATGGATGTTCAAAAAGAGGCTGCAGCCTAAATACTAACAGACATAAAGAAAATCTTCCTGTGAACAAGCTACATGAAAAATTTTAGGGGACAGGCGCACAGGTCATACAGACACACACAATGAGACAAATAGATGCAGATCCTTGAATCGATGTTTCCAAGGCCTGCAATGTAACTAAATAAAGGGTCATATAATTGCCTTATTTAACCTACATATTCGGATTAATGTTCCATTTTTTAATTGGTAGGTATTTTATTTGTTTCTTTTTCTCTAACAGCTACCTTTTCACATGGAAGAAGAGATCAAATACTCTATTGGATAAATAAAAGGGGAAAAGAGATGTAAAGTTAGAAGATCAATCAACATATTCTTACCATCTTTACTGTAATCAAAGGTTAGAGAATACTGTAAAACTTATTTGATCACGTGGCTTAAGAGCAGAGTCAACAATGAGATCTGGAAGATTTGAGCAAAGTGTAAGAGGCTGAACAAAGAAGCTGTGTCTGCATGTATTTTAAGTACAATATGGATGTTTAAAATATGTCCCACTTAATCTGAGATCAATTGCATTCCATCCAGTAAAGACATTTACCTTCCTTCCTTCCTACCTTCCTTCCTCTCCTCCTTTCCTTTTTTGGGGACTACACCTGCAGCACATGGAATTTCCCAGGCTAGGGGGCACAATGGAACTGCAGCTGCCAGCCTATGCCATAGCCACAGTCACAGCAACAGCAACAGGATCTGAGCTGCATCTGTAACCTATACCATTGCTCATGGCAATGCCAGATCTTTAACCCACTGAGCAAAGCCAGTGATTGAACCCACATCCTCATGTATACTACTCAGGCTCATAACCACAATGGGAACTCCCAACACCTGTTTTTCTTGATGTTAAAAAGTAAGAGCTTTTTTGTAAATGAGACTGTTTGGCTTAGGATAACCTCAGTCCCTTATCTCTGGTTAAGTTTTTCATAAAGTCAGAAGAATCTTTCTGAAAGAGATAAAAATCAATGAATGCTTTCAATGATATAGAGTCACAAATTATACTTTATATGCTGATTTTATATATATATAATATATATAAATATATTTTATGTATATATATAAATATATTTATATATATAAAATATATATATATATAAAACTTGATTTCCTTATCTTGAAAGATATAGTCAAAAGACAGAATGCTCATCACACTCATGGTTTAAAGTTCTACATAAGAATGAAAATTTTATAATTGTATATATTTTATATAATTTTATAAATTATATAATTTTAATAAATCATACCTTATATAATACAATTTTTTAATTTTTATAATTTTATAAATTATATAATTTATACTTTTACATAATTCTATAATTTTTATATCTCTCAGAAATATCTTCATGTGAACATCAAGAAATAGTATTACGTTCATTTTTCTTTGGTTGAATTTAAAAATAATAAGCATGACTAGGGCACTGATTCTGCTTGTTCTGACACAATGGCACCAAGTGTTCCTGATACATGTAGGAGTTAGAATGGAACCACCCAGATGCCTTACTTTAGACAGTGCAGTCACCAATAAAAATGGTGACATCATATAGTATAAGGGATATGAGTTTGTAATCTGAAGGGCTGGGTTTAAATTATCCTCTAAGGCTTCTAACACTAACTAGCTTAGTGATATTGGTCAAGTTACTTAAACATTTTTCCTCAGCTATTAAAATATTAGGGCTAAAATAAACACAATTGTGTGTTTTTTTAGCTATTATTAAAATTGTGTCTTTTATTACTAAAATTAGACATTATAAACAAAAATTTCTCCAAAAGAGGGCGATTAATGAGCTGAATATTCAAATGAGCCATATCAAAAGATACTACCAGCCCATGAATTAAAACGTGTCACAGATTTTTTCATTACTAAGTGCCTAATAGGTACCACAAACTTGGTAAAAAAATCTTATTTCAATTTTTATTAATTCTATATGACAATCAAATACGAGAATTATCAATATCCACTTATCAAGTATAAGAAAACTAGGTATCAGAACATTTAAATGATTTTCTAAGTCATATAAATACTTAGGAAGAATATAATAGTGATACAACTTATACTCTTCTGAGTATTTCAATAGTACAAACAAGTTTTGAGTTTCCAGAATCTACTGCAACAAACCAGCCTAGGCTTGCTGAATTTACCCTCTACTTTATCAGTTTTTACATCTCTAGATTTCCATACTCTCTCCATCTCTCCTCTTCCTATATGTATTTTGTGACTTAAATTCCTTTGGTCTCCACAGGGAAATTTCAAGTTACTCCCACCAAGGTAACTGTAACATACAACCAATTTCAGGAGCATTTAGCCAATAAAGTTGTTTTTATTTCAGCATAATAAATCATGTTGCTAAGCCTCTTACATATGATGGTCATTTAATAAACATTTTGTTGCATTACTGGGGGTATAAATACATGAGAATGCAGTTATGGAACTCATTCATACATTACATTATTCTTCAATTACTCTGAAACCAGAATTCAATATAGTATTAGCATTTAAGTTGGTGTCTATAATAAATAATGAGTGCTAGGAGAGAGAACATCTCTCTAGTTCAGCTAGGATACGCGGGCTAATGATCAAAAATAAACTAGGTTCCAATATAAAGCAGCCAAACGCACATTCCTATATTTGTTAGAGTTTTCTTTTTCTTTTTTAAATAAATTATCTAGATAATTGCCTCAACATTATTCTCTGCTTTCCTTGTAAAGATGCAAACTAAAAGTAAGTCTGACTCACTGCTCCTATTTTTGGTTAATATGCATAATATATCTAGACATTATTCTTCCAAAGTAATTTTCATCTTAAAATACTATGTATTTGTTACTCTTATTTAGAAAGTTTTATTGTATAATTATAGCATTGCCTTGGATAGAAAGTCTATACAGATGGGTTCCTATAATATTCTTTACATTGGTATAAAGTATTTCTATTTAGATTTTTAGTTTTTGAAGTTTTTCATTATTTTGTATAGTTTTCAATAATTTTTTATTGTCACTTTACTAGATTTCACCTGATTTGGCATAAATCTGACCTCAGAGAACAAATGTGAGGTTAATTATAAATTAAAGGTTATCACACAAAGGCTCTGCTGGTACTTGGTTTTGGTCAAGGCCAAGCTGCACAAAACATATTTCTTGATATTACAGATTTGATGTATTCACATTACTTCAAATTTTCAAGAATTATAATTTGAGCCTAGAATAAAATATTTCTGCAACTTGATGCATGTATAAATATTAATATTCATTATTCAACAATTATTTTTTGATCATCAATAGCATGTCATTTCCATGACATGGTTACATTGGAAAATCCAGCCTCTATCCTCCTACACAAATCAGTAATACTTTACCCAGAAAAATTGTCCATCATCAACGAAGGTAAACTAGTCTTTCTTAAAAAAAATAAAAGCTGAGGAGTTCCCATTGTGGCTCAGCAGTTAATGAATCCAACTAAAACCCATCAGGACATGGGTTCGATCCCTGGCCTCACTCAGTGGGTTAAGGATCCAGCATTGCCACGAGCTGTGGTGTAGGTTGCAGATGTGACTGGAATGCTGCATTTCTGTGGCTGTGGCATAGGCTGGCAGTTACAGCTCCAATTCAACCCCTAGCCTAGGAACCTCCATATGCCATGGGTACAGCCCTAAAAAGACAAAAAGGCAAAAAATAGTTAAAGCTGAGGGAGTTCACCACCACTAAATCCACCTTATTGAGAAATGCCGAAAGGAGTTCTTCAGATGAAATGAATAGAAGCTACTTAGTGAAATGAAAACAAATGAAAATGTAAAACATATCAGGAAAGGTAAATATATAGTCAGATTCAGAATTCACTGCTAACAGGACTGTGTTAACTGCTTTAGTATAAATGAACAAAAATATTAAATATAGTTTTAGCTACAATAATTCATTAAGAAATATGCAATAGTAAAATACGTAAATTGTGACGCCAAAAATATAAAAGGACAGGGGAGTAAAAGAGAGACCCACACGAGATAAAGAGAAAGGAATCAAAGAATACCACTACATCAGATCATGACTTGAGAAAGGAAGGCATCAAGGGAGAATGAAAGAAACAAGGGAAATACAAAACAGCCAGAAGACATATAATAAAATGGCAGTACTAAATCGGTACCAATTAATAATCACTCTAAATGTAAACAGATTAAATTGTCTAATCAAAAGATGGAGAGTGGCTAGATAAATTAAAAAAATACCCAAACCAACTATATGCTGTTTGAAAACAGACTCACTTAAATTTTAAGAATACATGTTGGCTTAGAGTAAAGAGATGGAATAAAGATACGCTGTGAGGAGTTCCCATCATGGCTCAGTGGTTAGTAAACCCATCCATTAGGACATGGGTTTGATCCCCGGCCTTGCTCAGTGGGTTAAGGATCTGGCATTACCATGAGGTGTGGTGTAGGTAACAGATGCATCTCAGATCCCATGCTGCTGTGGTGTAGGCCAGCAGCTCCAGCTCCAATTTGACCCCTAGCCTGGGAATCTCCATATGCAGTGGGAACGGCCCTAAAAAGACAAAAAGACCAGAAATAAAAAGATACACTGTGTAAGTAGAAACCAAAAAAGAAAAATATCTAGCTATACTTACATCAGGAAAAATGGACCTGAAGCCTAAAAATTATAATAGGAGAAAAAGAAGGCCATTATATAATAAGAAATAATTTATCAAGAAGATACAACAATCAGACACATATGCTCTCAATTTTAGACCTCCTAAATATATTCAAGAAATACTAAAAGATATAAAAGGAGAAGCAGACAACAAAGTAATAGTAGGAAACATCAATACTTTACTTTCAACAGTGAATAAAGCATCCAGATAGGAAATCAACAAGTAAAAGTGGACTTGAACCACACTTTAGTTTAAATGGACCTAACACACAAATACAGAGCATTTTATTCAACAGCAGCAGAATACACATTCTTTCATGTGTACACAAAATATTCCCCAGGATAGATCATATGATAGATCACAAAACAAGTCAAATTTAAGTACACTGAAACGATACCATATATCCTTTCTAATAATGATGGTATGAAACTAGAAATCATTAAAAGGAAGAAAGCTGGAAAATTCACAAATATGTGAAAATTAAACAACATAGTCCTAAATAACCAATGACTCAAAAGGGAAATGAAAAATATGACATTAAAATGGAAGCATAACATATCAAAACCTGTGGGATGCTACCATTCTGAGGGAACAGTTTATACTGCTAACTTACATTACAAAAAAAGAAAGATCTCAAACAACCTAACTTTGGAAAAGAGAAAATTGACAAACTTTTATGTAGACTAAGAAAAAAAGAGGCAAATATTTAAAATTAGAAATAAAAAACATTATAACTGATACTGCAGAAATACACAAGATAAAATGAGTAACAATAGGACAATAAATTGGATAACTTAGAAAATTTGACATTCCTAGAAATATACAAACTATTAGGGCTATTAAGATCAAAAAATAAAATAATAGAAAATCTGAACAGACCAATAGAGTAAAGAGATTAAAACAGTAATTCAAAACTTCCTGACACAGAAAAGCTCAGGATCTGATGCTTTCACTTGTGAATTCTACCAAATCTTTAAGAATTAATGCTAGACCTTCTTAAAATCCTTCCAAAAACTGTAGAGTTGGGAATACTTCCAAACTCATTTCATTAGACCAATGTTACTGTAATACAAAACAAAAAAGAAAACTCAAGAAAACTACAGAACAATATCAATAATACAGGATATATATAGATACAAAAAATCTCAACAAACTATTAGATGCCAAATTCAACAGCACATTAAACGTATATCATAAACAAATGGGATATACCCCTGGAATGTAAGAATGATTCAAAATATAAAATCAGCTAATGTGCTATACCATATTAATAGAATAAATGTAAAAATATATCAAAAGATGATAAAATGCATTTGATAAAATACAGAATTGTTTTCTGATAAAAATGGGATAAAAGGAACATACCTCACACAATAAAGGCCCACATACGAAAAAACTACAGCCAACATAATAATGAATAGTCAAAGAGCTTTTCATCTAAGACCTAGAATATTACAAGGGTGCCCACTACACTTACTTAACACGATACTGGAAGTCTTAGAGCAATCAAGCAAGAAAATGAAATAAAAAGCATCCTAATAGGAAAGGAAGAGAAAAATCGTTTTTGCTGATGGTGTGATCTTAAATGTAGAAAATCCTAGACACTCCACCAAAAACGTGCTAAAATAAATTAATGAATGCACTAGGTTGCAGGATAGAAAATCAACAAATCAATCATATTCCTTCACATTAATAACAGAATATTTGAGAAAGAAATATAAATAAAAATATTCCACATTCACATCAGCATAAAAACCAGTATTTAGGAGTAAATTTAACCAAGGAGGTAAAAATTTGTATGATGCAAACTATAAGATATTGATGAGAAAAACTGAAGACACAAACAACTGAAAAGCTATTATGTATTAATGGATGAGAAGAAGTAATATGGTTAAAATATCTCCAACTCAAAGCCATCTATAGATCCCATGTGATACTTTACAAAATTCCAATGGTACTTTTCACAGAAATATAAAAATTTAATCCAAAATTTGTATGGAAACACAGAAGACCCCAAATACTCAAAGCAATCCTGAGAAAGAAGATCAAGGTTGGAGGCATTACACTTTCTCTTTTCAAACAATACTACGAAGCTATGACAGTCGATACAGTATGGTATTGGCATAAAAATATACATATACCCCAAGGGAACAAAATAAAGAGCCCAGAATTAAAATCTTCACATATAGTACCAACTAACAGCTTACAAGGGAGCCCCAAGAATATTTAACAGAGAAATGATAATTTTTTTAATAATAATTGGAAAACTGGATAACCATATGTAGAAAGATGAAACTAGACCCTCATCTTATACCATACACAAAATTCAGTTCAAAATGAATGAGAGACAAAATAAGAACTGAAACCTTATATTTCCTGGAAGAAAGTATAGGAGAAAATAACTTTTGCATTGGTCTTAGCAGTGATTTTTTTGGATATGATATCAAAAACACAACAACAAAAAATAAATAAATGGGGTTATATTAAACAAAAGACTCTACACAGCAAAATAAACAACCAACAAAATGAGCAGGCAACCTATGCAATGCCAGAAAATATTTGAGTGATATAACTGATAAAGTGTTAATATCCACACACAACTTAATAACAATAAGAAATGCAAAAGGTCCTATTATAAATGCTCAATGGAACTAAATAGACATTTTTCCAACTGGTACGTGAAAATGTGTTCAACATCACTAATTATTGGGAAAATATACATCAAAACCAAAATGAAACATCCCTTTCATTCCTATTAGAATGGCTATCATAAGAAAAGAAAAGAGAAAAATATTGGTGAGTTTGTAGAGAAGAGCGTTTTTGTACTGTTGGTGGAAATCTTAACTGGTACAGCCATTATGGAAAAGAGTATCAAGGTTTCTTAAGAAATCAAAAATAGAACTTACCATACAATCCAGCAACCCTAATTCTAGTTACAATCCAAAATTAACAGAGGAAGCAGGATCAAGTTGACAGAGGAGTAAGACACAGTGCTCACCTTCTCCCACAAACACATCCCCCAAAAAAAAATCTACATGCAGAATGATTCACATATAACATCTAGTGAATGCTGGAAGAAGACCTTAAACCTCTACGAAGAGCAAGAAACCTTCCACATAACTGAGCAGAACAAAAGAAAAAAGAGAGAGAGAGGAGAAAAAAGAACCAGGACGGAACCAGCACTCCTGAGAGGGAGCAGAGAAAGAGAAAAGGGAGGCCACCTAACTGACGAGATTAGCCAAGCAGAGAGGGGACCTCAAATCTGTGGAGAAAAAGTACAGTACCTGGAATGAGGAGGGTAAAGCAAAGAGAGAGCCACATACATAAGGTACCATCATCCTGAGACACCACAGCCTGAGATAACTGGGCAGGGGCTGGGCTCCAAGGCACATGCTCTGGAGATCAGTTCTTGGGAGAAGACTAAGGTTGGCTGTGTGGAGACAAACTGAGGGGCTAGGGAGTGTGCACCATGGTCTGGGGAGTGGAGCACCACAGCCAGTGGAGTGCTGGATGAGGCCTGGGACCACAGGAGAAGCAAGGCACCATTGTCAGGGAAGGCAAGATGAGGAGGGGCAGGACTGCATAGGAACATTTTTCTCTGCACACACGGTGGCTCTTGGGTGGTGGGCTGCCTCTTGCCCAGACTACAGGCAGCAGGGGCAAACTGCTGCAACCTTTTCAGACTCCAGAGGTGGGCATGGCCCGCCACCACTAGGGATCTGTCAACAGGCACCACCAGCGGCCCCAGTCACTTCAAGGGTTGTCACAGAGGAGAGCACTGTAACCAAGCATCACCTGTTGCTGCCTTCACTATGCTGGGAACACACATGCCCCGCTTTTGACACTGACAAAGGCTCTGGGCACCAACTGTAACTGCCTAAAGGTCGCTGCCACTTCCCAGGGCCCTGCAACCAGCAAAAGGAGCCTGTACCACCTCCCCTCAGGTCTTCACTGCAGTAAAGAGCCCAACAACCAGGAACTAGGTTCAGACCCTGCCCAATGCCTCCATCCCCCTATACATCAGCAGACGTCCTATCAAGGTGATAAGAGTATGCACACACTGAGCAGAGAGACAGCAAGCATCCAAACCAAAAGCAGCCCTCATTCCAAAAAATAAAAATAAATAAGCCCTCAAAAACTACCCAGGGGCTCTCTCACATATAAATAGCCCTTTGAGACTACAGTAGTTGTTTTCCCTAAACTCACAGGATAAGAAAAATATAAGCAAAGTGAAGAGACTTGGGAATCATTCCCACTTTAAAGAACAGGAGTATTCCCCTGAAGAAAAAATAATGAAACAGACCTCTGCAATCTAACAGACACTGAGTTCAAAAGGGGGATAGTCAAAATTCTGAAAGGATTAAGAGTGGATATGAAGTAATTAAGACTCGATATGACCAGGTAATACAGATTACTTTAGAAAAGAACTAGAAAATATAAAGAAGAGCCAAGAAAAATTAGAAAATCCATTTGCAGAGATGCAAGCTGAGTTAAGGACATCAAAGAACAGAATGAATAATGGAGAGGAATGAATAAGTGACTTGGAAGATAGAATAATGGAAACCACATAATCAGGACAGCAGACAGAAAATCAAATGAAAAAAACAGGAAAGCACTATAAGATAACTATGGAAAAACCTAAAGTGGGCCAACCTATTCATAATATGGATTCCAAAAGGAGAAGAGAAAGGGGATTGAAAATATATTTGAAGAAATTACAGCTGAAAATTTTCCAAATCTATAGGAAACAGATATTAAGATACAGGAAGCACAGAGGACCAAAAGCAAGTTGAATGCAAACAGACCCACACCAAGACATATTATAATAAAAATCAGCAAAAATTAAGGATAAAGAGAGGATTCCAAAGGCAGCAAGAGAAAAACAAAGAGATAAGGGAACCTCCATAAGGCTATCAGCTAACTTCTCTATAAAAACATTACAGAGCTGAAGAGAGTGGCAAGATATATTCAAAGTTCTAAGAAGGGGAAAAAAATGTAGCCTAGAATAATCTATGCAGCAAGAATATCATTTAAAATAGAAATTGAAATAAAGAAATTCTCAGGAGTTCCCGTCATGGCTCAGTGGTTAATGAATCCAACTAAGAACCATGAGGTTGTGGGTTCGATACCTGGCTTTGCTCAGTGGGTTAAGGATCCGGCGTTGCCGTGAGCTGTGGTGTAGGTTGCAGACACGGCTCGGATACCGCGTTGCTGTGGCTGTGGCGAAGGCTGGCTGCTACAGCTCCTGTTAGACCCCTAGCCTGGGAACCTCCTTATGCCGTGGCTGTGGCTCTAAATAAAAAGGCAAAAAGACAAAAAAAAAAAAAAAGGAAATTCTCCAACAAACAAAAACTGAAAGAATACAGCAATACTAAACCTATTCTAAAAGAAATACTGAGAGGTCTCCGCTATATAGGAAAGAAGTAAGAAGATATAGAGTGGAGGAATTCACAATTGGAGGGTACTCACCTAAATAAGCCAGTATACAGATATAAAAGGAAAAAAAATTATAAAGTGATGATAAACACAAGGAACATTAAAAGGATAAACATGAAGATGTAAAAAAGGGACATCAAAATCATAAAATGTGTAGAGCAAAAGTAAGAAAATCTATATTTTCGTTTTTTTTGTTTTAGAATGTTTGAGCATAGATGATCATCAGGATAATTCAAGGAGATATAGCAATGGTTCAACATACTTGAAAAACAGGACAACCACAAGTCAAAACCAAACATTACATTCACAAAAACTAAAAAGAAGAGGATACAGCATAAAATAAAATGAAATCATCCAACTCAAAAAAAAAGGAACAAAGGAGAAGCACTGAAAAACAAGGTTTAAAGTAGCAACATAAACGTATTTATCAATAATTACTTTAAATGTCAATGGACTGAATGTACCAATCAAAAGATACAGAGTGGCAGACTGGATTAAAAAAAATAATAATAAGAGCCTACAAGAGACTCACCTTAAGGCAAAGGACAGATATAAATTGAAAGTGAGGGGATGGAAAAAGATATTTCATGGCAATGGAAAAGACAGGAAAGTGGGAGCTGTAGTAGTCATATCAGACAAAATAGACTTAAAAACAAAAGCTATAAAGAAAGACAAATAAGGACACTATTGAATGATAAAAGGATCCATTCAAGAAGAGGATATTACAATCATCAATATACACGCCCCTAATACAAGAGCACCCAGATACATACAATAAATAATAACAGACATAAAAGGAGAAATTGATGGGAATACCATAGAAGGAGACCTCCACACCCCAGTCACATCAATGGGCAGATCTCTTAGACAGAAAATCTATAAGGCAACAGAGAACCTAAACGACACAATAGAAAAGTTAGACTTAATTGATATTTGCAGGACATTACAGCCAAAAAAAAAACAGAGTATACATTCTTTTCAAGTGCACATGGAACATACCCAAGGACTGACCACATAATGGGGTAGATAACCAACCTCAACAAATTGAAGAGTATAGCAATTATTTCAGTCATCTTCTCGGACCACAATGGCATGAAACTTGAAATCAACCACAGGAAAATTAATGAGAAAAAACTGACTACATGGACACTAAACAACATGTTAACCAAAGCAATTTACAGATTTAATGCAATCCCTATCAAATTACTCATGACATTTTTCACAGAACTAGAACAATCTAAAAATTTATATGGAAACATGAAAGACCCAGAATTGTGAAAGCAATCCTGAGGAAGAGACACCAAGCAGGAGTCATAACTCTCCCAGATTTCAAGCAATATTATAAAGCTACAGAAATTAGGATAGTGTGGTACTGGAACAAAAAGATACATACAAACCATTGGAATAGAATAGAGAACCAAGAAAAAAAAAATCCAGACACCTATGTTCAATTATTCTTTGACAATGAAGGCAAGAATATTCAATGAGAAAAAGACAGACTCTTCATCAAGTGGTTCTGGGTAAACTGGACAGCTGCATGTAAATCAATGAAACTACACACCCTCACGCCATGCACAGAAATAACTCAAAATAGCTTAAAGACTTAAACATGAGACACCATAAAACTCCTAGAAGAGAACATAGGCAAAACATTCTCTGACATAAATTCTACAAATATTTTGTTAGGTCAGTCTCCCAAGGCAATAGAAATTAAAACAAAAATAAACCAGTGGGACCTAATCAAACTCACAAGCTTTTGCACATCGAAGGAAAACATAAAAAAAAAAAAAAAGAATACCTACAGAATGGGAAAAAA